>CM040433.1:68313738-68913738 GCA_022702705.1 Papilionanthe hookeriana x Papilionanthe teres
AGGGTCCCCTCTTCTTGCCATTAATGGCTTGATGAGGTGGAAAGTGGTTTCCATGGCTTCCATGTGGCTTGTACATGGCTCAAAGGCTCACATTTGGCTTGGAAAAAGTTTGGTCAATTTCATAAAAGGGGAATTTATGAATTTTGGCATTTTTGGTGGAAATTTGGATAAAGCTTTATTTGGAATTATTTGATCATTGGTTTAGGACTTAGGGATGATTTTAATTGAATGGATTATGTAGAGAAATGTCATGTGGGCTTTGGATGAATTTTGGGCTTTTGGATTTGGTGGAAGTGAGCTTTTAGAATGGTTTAAGAAAGTGGGCCTTTAGGTTTGAAAAAAAATTGGTGGATGGAAATTTTGTGAAGGACCTTGTCAAATAAATGTTGCAATTGGTTTAGAGATGTTTCATGAATGGTTTGGAATCAATTTGGTGTGATTTGGAGTAGAATTGGGTTGAATTTGGGCTTTTTAGTTAAAGGGGCCAAAGTGGGCCAAATTGGGCTAACTTGGGTTAAGGTTGGGCTAAAGTTGGATTTGATGTAAAATTAATGTTGAGAAATATTCATGGGAGTGTCACAAAAAGTTTTCAACTTTGGTTGGGCTCTAATTTTGGGATTTGGGCCCATTTGGGTTATGTTTGGGCATAGGTCAATTTAAGGGATTTCGGTTTTGGGTTAGGTTTGGGTGGAGTTTAGGTTAAAATTTTGGGCAAATCAAGTTAGTACTTTGTTCATGGGGGTGTTAAGAAGGCTTTAGAAAATATTTGGGGCCAATTGAGGTTGAATTGGATGGGTTTGAGCTAGGTTTAGGTCATGGGCCAAAATTGAGCCTTTGGCCTCAAATTGACATTGAGCTCAAATGTCAATCAATTTGGAATTATATTTGGTCTAAATTGATATTGGGGATGTTGAATTGAAGTTTAGAATTGAATTTGACCAAAATTGAGGTCAATTGGGGTGGTTTGGTTCGGCATTGGGTCACTTGGGTTCAAAATGGGTCAAATTGGGGGTTTTGGTAAAAGTGGGGTAAATTGGAAAAATTTGCCCATGGTGTAGTTGAACAAAAAGAAATTAGGAACATTTTGGATTTTCTGGAATTTTTTCAGAATTTTTTGAATTTTTGGATTTTTGGGCTAAGAAGGGCATTTTGGGTATTTGGAGGGTATTGGGGGGTACTTTTGGAATTTTTTGTATTTTTTGGCTATGGATGATCAATTTGAGTGGGGGGAAGTGTTTAGGATTGATTTTGAGGGATCTTGGGTAATTTAGGTAATTTTGCAAATTTTGGGTCATTTCAAGGGTATTTGGTAGGTTTGGTGGGTTCAGGGCCCCGGGGGTCAAGAATTGAAATTTTGAAAAAAAGAAGATTTATCAAATGTGAATGAAATGGAATCATTTTGGTTGAGCTATGAAGCCATCTTAAGCCCATATGAGCCATGAGAGGACTCATTTGAGGCATTCACTATGTTGTTCCTAACCCTCTTAGCCAGGGGCTTAGGGGTTAAGGACCAACCATATGAATTATCTACATGAGTCAGGAAGTCAAGTTGGGTGAGAGTGTGGTTTTAGGACTTGTAATGTGTGTGATAGTGTAGTGTATGTGCAAGTCAACCCTCACCAGACCATGCCACCCAGGGTATTCCTTAAGGCCAAAAAGTCCTATAGGGAACTCATCCTTTAAACCTCCACATTTGATTTCAACCCTCTAGGTGATTAGGGGTCTACAATCAAGCTTGTGGGGTTTGCAGGGAGTTAAGAGGTGTTTGAATTTCTAAGTGGTGTGTTCCATTTCTAGTCCTCTAAGATTAGTCGAAGGAAAAGCTAAGGCTAGATCCTAAGTACTAAGGAGTGAGAAGAGAAGAGACCTCATCAAAAATGAGGTCAACAAATGGACCCCCAATAGGTGTGGTGTGCTGACGGAGCACACCGCGCGTATTGGCATTGACCGAAGAGATCAAAAAAACCAACACAGATGTCCAAGTGACAAACTTAGGACAAAGTATAAGAATTTCCGCTGGGGAGTATCAGGTATATTTCCAAGACTGGAGATTCCTGAACTCTCGCTAGGGACTGGAAAAGGAGGTGAACTCCAAATAACAAGATCTGGGGAATTTGATTTAGATTTCATTTCATGTTTCAATGTGTGAGTTTGGATTTCAATTTGAAGTTTGATTTAAAATTGATTTAAGGAGATTTTGAATTTGAAATTTGGATTTGAAATGAGAATTGAAACCTGGGTTTCAACCTCGGGATTGCGAAGAGAACTGGAATTTAGGTACCAGCCTCAGAGTGGGAATCAGAGTTTAAGTATCGATGGAAAAAGGATGAGAATCGAGAATTTAGGTACCGATCTCGAGAGAGTGAGATTTGAAATTTAAGTATCGAACACCGAAGAGAATTGAAATTTAGGTATCGATCTCGAATGAGAGTCGGAATTTAGGTACCAACCTCGAAGGAAGAGAACTGAAATTTAGGTACCAGTCTCGGAAATTTAGAATTGAAATTTAGGTATCAATTCAAAAGAGAATCGAAATTTAGGTATCGATCTCGAATGAGAGTCTGAATTTAGGTACCGACCTCGAAGGAAGAGAAGCTGGAATTTAGGTACCGGTCTCGGAATTTAGAATTGAAATTTAGTATCAATTCGAAAGAGAATCAAAATTTAGGTATCGATCTCGAATGAGAGTCGGAATTTAGGTACCGACCTCGAAGAAGGAGAACTGGAATTTAGGTACCAGTCTCGGAATTTAGAATTGAAATTTAGGTATCAATTCAAAAGTGAATCGAAATTTAGGTATCGATCTCGAATGAGAGTCGGAATTTAGGTACCGACCCGAAGGAAGAGAACTGGAATTTAGGTACCGGTCTCGGAATTTAGAATTGAAATTTAGGTATCAATTCGAAAGAGAATTGAAATTTAGGTATCGATCTCGAATGAGAGTCGGAATTTAGGTAACGACCTCGAAGGAAGAGAACTGGAATTTAGGTACCAGTCTCGGAATTTAGAATTGAAATTTAGGTATCAATTCGAAAGAGAATCAAAATTTAGGTATCGATCTCGAAAAGAGATTCGGAATTTAGGTACCGACCTCGAAGGAAGAGAACTGGAATTTAGGTACCAGTCTCGGAATTTAGAATGAGAAATGGAAACGGGCTCCAATCTCGAAGATTCATCTGTATGAAGAGGGACCCAATCTCATGCCATCAGAACCAAAAAGAACAAAGTTCATGGCTCCGTGTCAATAGAACTAGTCGATCCTCTAAGACACAGAAGCAAGAGAATTGAAAGGAACTGGTAAGGGTACCAAGCTGAAAAGATTTGACTTAACGACAAGTCGAAGAGAATATTCAAATTTCAAAAGAGTTTCCAACAGATTTCGATGGAGGAAAGAACTGAAAGGTTTGAATTAGAGGTTTCAGATCGGAATTCAATTTGAGATTTAGATTCATTTTGTTTGTCCTTTAACGATCCCATTTTTTTATTTTTGTTGTTTATTTAGTGTTCATGTGAATTTTGAAGTTCATTTTAATATTCAGATTTTTTAGGAAAAATTTTCATTTATTTTCTTTTCTCTTCTGTTCTTCGTTCAAAGTTCATTTAACTCTAATGGCGTTTCCCAGTCAATTTGCACAAAAAGAGGTGAAGGCAAAATATGACGTTGTCATTTTCATTTCAACTTATTGAAAGTACATCATACAACTTGATCTAGTCATGATGACATTTTCCTCAGAAATTTAATGTCTCATACAATCCATGTAAATCCAAAACGAACTGTGTAAACTTCTTGTTGATCCATCCAAAAGTGTTTCTCAAAAATCCATGGGCAATAACGTGGGCAATAACATCACTTTCCAAGCCACCCTTGGCAGGAGTGCCGCATGGATGTGCATTGGAGGTGTGCTATTTCCCATGTAACTCACAGCTTGTAGAGCCGGAGACTCTTCGATTACGGATCCGGTCGAAAGTGGTAAGGCATTTTTCTTTCATCCATTCTTTTAAAAGTAGCCGAGATCCGCTCCACGGGCACTCCTGGAATGCAATGCTTCGCAACGTCCGCTTTCGTTTCCTTTTAACACCGGGACGGAACCTACCGGTAGTGGTATCTCCACCGGCCCTCGAAACTCACTGGGGCTGCGCATACTGGAGGTCGAATCCGAACATGATGTTGCACTGGCTGAGGAATGACACTGTGCAGAATGGTTTAACAAAGTCATGATGGTTTACATGCGGCGGTATGCAGTCGCCTTCCTTGTTGATGTTGATAATGCAGCTATTGGGTATGCAATCTGCAGGCAGTACCCTCCATGTTATCATACTTTTCACTATTCTCTTAATGACTCTGGGCATTGGATCCACCTCACCGTCACGGAGTATTCCTGGTGGGTTTCCTTTTCTGTCTATGGCAAAATTGTAGCAACATCCGCATTGGATTCTAACTCTTCCCTTTCCTGGCATCCATCTTTGGGGTTCTAAGTATGTATTTTCTCTCAGGCGGCCAGCTCGACCCATTTTCTGTAATTCGAGGAAGCAGTCCACAATTTGTTGTTGTTCATAGTCTGAGAAAACATCTGTATGCAGCTCGAGGCCTTCCAAGATGTTGATCCTCTTGTTTCCAATTCTTTCAAAGTATTCAAAGGTTTTCTTCTCGACTAGCTGCATTTTCTCCGGCTCGTATTCCGGGATTATACGAAGTCCTCGGTGTCTAGTAACATACTTGCGGGATGTATGGCTCAACCCAAGCATGTTCTTCCGCATGTCTCGGCTCCTCGGGGATAGTCTCCGCGAGGACATCCTCCGGGGTTGCTTTCGCAACAAGACTCTTCGAATGCGGTACATATGCTCGGCGTCGAGGTACCGACTCTATTTCTGCTTTCTTGGTATGTCTTTTATTTGTTCCGACCTTCTTGGAGTTGACTTTCTTCTTTCTGGTTCCTGACGAACCGGTCTCCTTGGAGCATTTGCACTAACAGTATCCATCGTCTGTTCATGTTGATCTTCTGCTAACTTGGTCAACATTTTGCGAATGCGACAATTTTTATTTCTTCGCTGGGTAGCAGTGAGAGTAGCTCTCCTTACCCCCTTGAATTTCTGTGGGTGCGGCGCTGACAAGCCTACCCTCTGCCATGCCAACCACGGACTTAACTTTCTTATCCTCTCCGGTTGCATGTGCGGCGTTTGCTTTTCTTTTCTTGCTGCTGGATCGGTGACTCGGGCCACCCATTTTCATCACTTGTCCGGTCGTGAAGTTCTTCTCGATCAGCTGGGATCCAATTATTTTCTTCGTATTGTAAAGTCGGTCGGTGTGAAGTACGAGTCGATCTCTATCAACTGCTCTATCCCTCACCCTCTTTTCATCAAGTGCTAGACTCACGCCATTTCTAAAGTTTAGAACCAACCGCCGGTTCGACATTTCCCTGCGAAAAACAAGGAAAGGATCGGGGGACATGCGAGAACAAGAACAATAAGAAAAAACACTTAAAAATTCTTTTTCACTTCTTTTAAATTTAAAGGAAGTAGGAAGAGATGAAAAAATATCAGGAATGAATGGATTTAAAAGGAAAGATTGACATTTTATTATTATGATTTCTCATGTTTTCTTTTTAACATTTTTGTTGATGAGATTTTTTTTTATCATCCATTTTATTTTGTTTTGGGTTCGGTCCCGATCCACAAAGTGATTACTTCACCCGTGTTTCTAGGGATAAGATTCTATTTTAGAGGCCACCCTTCGAAACATCAGGTTGCGTAAAACTTCTTTAAATACCGTCCATTGATTGGAAGCATAGGTCGTTCTCCACGGCAATTCACAAGCTGGTAGGAACCTCCTGAGTAGACTGTCTCGACGATGAATGGCCCTTCCCATGTTGGTTCAAATTTACCTCCTATCTTGCGATGTGCAAGAATAGGTCTTCTAAGAACAAGAACTAAGTCACCAACTTTGAAAGTTCTTGGGCGGACCAGTTTATCATGGGCCTGGATCATCTTGGCTTGATACAGTTCCAAATTCTGCTGTGCGGAAAGTCATTTCCCTTCCAAGCTTTCTAATTCTTCCAGTCGTAGTCTGGCATTTTCTTCTGTGGTGATCTTTTCTGCAACTGCAATTCGGAGTGACGGAAGCTGAACTTCCAGGGGCAAGACGGCATCGGACCCGTACACTAAAGCGTAAGGCGTAGACTGAGTAGGAGTTCTAAAAGTCATCCTATAGGCCCATAAGGCTTCTAACAACTTCTTGTGCCAATTTCTCTTATTGTCGTCCAAAGTTTTCTTTAAAATCTGAACGAGAGTTTTATTAAAAGCCTCGGCCAAGCCATTTGCTTTTGGGTAGTAGATCGTTGAGTATCGCCAATCGATCATGTGTCTTCTGACAAAATTGTTGATCTTTGTACTTTTGAATGCAGACCCATTATCTGAAATGATCTTGCGCGGTACCCCAAAACGGTAGACAACTTGGTTCTTGAAAAACTGTAGCACGTGGTGTGCCTTCACTTCTCTGAGTGGTATAGCTTCTGCCCATTTAGAAAAGTAGTCTGTAGCGCAAGGATGAAACGATGTCCTCTTAAAGAAGGCGGTTCTATCGGACCCACTATATCTGTGCCCCAACACTCAAATGGCAACGATGCGATTGTTGGATGTAGCACATTTGGAGGTTAGTGTAGAACCACTCCGTTCACTTGGCACTGGTGACAACTTTTGGCAACTTTCATACAGTCGGTCATCATTAAGGGCCAGTAGTACCCTAGTCTTTTAATCTTCATTTTCATCACTGCTGCAATTGTTTCTTCTGCTTTTCTTTCTGATTTGTGTATTGTATCCATGTTGATCTGTGATAGGACCTGTCGTCCTCGAGCCGACACTTCGATTGACTCATCCACAGCGAGGCAAATTCCTTTGCAAGGCGAGCTAGCGCATCGGCGAGAGCATTTTCTCTTCTGGGAATCTTGTAGATTGTTACGTTTGGAATTTATTCCAATAATTTCATGGTGTACTGAAAGTACTGCTCGAGTCTTGGCTTTAAGATTCTGTACTGTCCGGCGACCTGTTGAATGATCAACTGAGAATCCCGTAGATGTTGATGTCCGTTATTCCCATATGAATGGTTAATTCTAATCCGGTTATAAGGGCTTCGTATTCTGCCTCGTTGTTTGTACACGGTTCTGTTAAATGGTAGGAGTATCTTAACATCCCCCGTTCCGGTGTTATAAAGATTAGTCTGATTATTTCCTTGTCGGGCACTATCGTTTGCAATTCTTTGTTCTTTTGTGCTGAGGACGCACCGTCAAAGTATAGTTCCCAATGTCGATCATCAGGGTCTTCTAGGCTCATTATTTGCTCGCTAGGCAAATCGTCGTCGAGAGGCGAATCTGCTGGTAAAGGGTGTGCTGCAAGGAAGTCTGCTAGAACTTGTCCCTTTACGGCGCGAAGAGGAACGCAAGTTATGTCAAATTGTAATAGTATCATCGATCACCTGGCAAGTCTGCCAGAGAGCGTCGGTCGGGTCATCAAGTATTGCAACAGATTAACTCTCGAAATAAGGTTGACCTTATGAGAAAGCATGTAATGCCTGAGCTTTTGAGCAGCGAAGATCAGGTCCAAACAATGCTTCTCGATCGGAGGATACTTTACTTCCGTCGGAATTAGACGACGGCTTAAGTAGTAGAGAGCATTTTCTTTCCCCTCGTCATTGACCTGGGCTAGCAGGGCTCCAAGGGAGTCGTCTAAAGCCGCGGTATAAAATATCAACGGTCTATCTGAGACTGGGGCTGCTAAGACAGGAGGTGTCATTAAGTATCGTTTGATGTCATCGAAGGCATGTTGACATTTGGAATCCCAAGTAACTTGGCATCCTTCTTAACTAAAGTAGAAAAAGGCTGACACCTTCCTGACGAATTTGATATAAAGCGTCGAAGATATGCCAACTTTCCTTGAAAGGATCGTAGTTGTTTCAAGGTTTTAGGAGGTGGCATTTCTAAAATAGCTTTTATCTTTTCCGGATCAATTTCAATCCCGCGATGTCGGACAACAAATCCTATGAATTTCCTGGGGATGACGCCGAAGGCTCATTTTAATGGATTCATCTTAAGGTTAAATTTTCTTAGACGCTCGAAAACAATTCTCAAATCATACAGGTGATCTTCTTTCAGTTTGCTTTTGATGACCACATCATCCACGTAGTACTCGACTTGGTTGTGAATGAGATCTTGGTTGTGAATGAGATCATCAAAAATCTTCATCATCGCTCTTTGGTATGTTGCTCCTACGTTCTTTAGTCCGAATGGCATTACTGTGTAGCAATACACTCCGATCGGCATTCTGAATGTCGTGAGCTTTTCGTCTTCTGGTGCCGTCTTTATCTGGTTGTATCCTGATGATCCATCTATGAATGAAAATATTTCATGTGTTGAAGCAATGTCGATCATCAGTTCTGGGATTGGTAGTGGAAATTCGTCATTTAGACATGCTTTATTTAAATCTTTGAAATCTACGCAGATTCTGATATGACCATTCTTCTTTCTGACTGGTACCACGTTGGCTAACCAAGTAGGGTATTGTTCTTCACGGACAAATTTAGCGTCTATTAGCTTCTTAACTTTGGCTATTACTTGTTGCTCAATTTCTAGACGCATTCTTCTGGGAGCTTGTCTGACTGGAACGGAAGTAGGATCTACTCCTAATTTGCGAACTGCAACTTCTGAAGCTAATCCTGGCATTTCGTCGTAACTCCAAGCAAAACAGTCCTTGAATTCCATTAGTAGCTTGATCATTTCCTCAGAATCTTCTTTATTGAGTAAGGAGATAACAAAGGTTAGCCTAGGCTCTTCGCTAGTACCTAAGTTATCTTCCAATAACTCGTCTATTGTAGATTTGATTTCTTCCTCGAATTCTGGTGAAGCATCTCCGATTGGTAGATCTTCGAGATCTTACGAAGCTTCCAGCAGTCTTTATTAGGTTCGCAAGTGACAACCAAACAAAATTCCGCATCATCAGTCGATCTCTCTGTGCTCGAATCCGAGACCATGTTTTGAATTGGGAGGCCGACTGGCATTATTCCATAATCTTTCAAAATATTGTGATTGACCTTTTGTCCATTGTCGAGGTAAGATACCACGTTGAATTAAATTTTGAACACAGGGAGAGTACCACTCAAAAGGTAATTCCATTAATTCAGATGAAGTAACATCTTCAAATTGTACATCTTTTTCAGTTTTGGAAGAAGAAGCACCACGGTAAAACTTGATTGGCTTAGTACCACCACCATGCACCTCCTTGACCACCATACCCTCGATCTTATTAGAATGGATCGGGGTCAGGGTCATAGTATGTACATGATGGTTAATCTTCTCGTACATTTATTTATATTCTTCATTCTTTTCATCTTCGAGAGAGATCTTGAACTGGGGTTTCTTTTGACTTATTGTCGTTGCTTCTTTCTTGATTTCTTCTTTTTCTTCGGAAGTGTTCTCCCAATCAACATCGATGACCGGTTTCTTCTGTCCAACTGTTCCAACATTTCTTCCACGTCCTCGTCCTCGGCCTTAACCTCAGGTGCAAGTTCTAAAGAAATCTTCACCATCTCGCCGTAAGGGAGTGGTGAGTAACTGTTGGACTAGAACTTCAGGTTCTTCATCGTCTCGAATTTCTTTTGCTTCATTTGGTATGGTATTTCTGGAAAAGATTGTTTTTTTTTGGGCGCGTAGTAGGCCGCATCTTCATGAATTCCAATTTCATGCATGGAGAACGGTTGCAAATCACCTTTGATACACTGTTCCCCTCCTTCGTAATACTTTATGCACTAGTGCAGAGACGACGATACCATCCGGTTTTCATGGATCCATGGCCGACCCAGTAGAGCGTTGAACGATGTCTCAGAATCAATTATGTGGAATTTTGCGGTTGTCTTTGTTAAATCGCCGGTCTTCATTAGTAGTGTTATCGATCTAAGAGCTCTTTCTCCTTTTTGATTGAAGCCTCTTAATAGCATCTTGTACGCCTCAAGCTCGCGAGCATCGATTTCCCGGATATCCTAGCGTCTGAAGATTCATTATGTTGATTGATGCTCCAGTATCAACCAACACTTTGGAGAGCGTAAACTTTCCAATAGTGACTGAAATGTATAACGGTCGGTTATGATCAGCTGTTCCCAGTAATTGATCATTATCCGTGAAGGTAACACCGCGCTATTCTCTTAACGAGCAAACCTTGTCGAAGGAATCACCGGCCATTTGGGCTAAACAAATCTCCGGATCAAGTAGAGCCTTGATCAGAGCCTCCCTCATCTCCTTTGACAGGATCAGAGCGTCGTATATGCTTAGTTTGGCTGGTAGCTTCCTAAGATGGGCTAGCACGTTGTAGTCCACTTTATTACCATGTTCTTCGGTTTCTTCTCGAATGGGCAGTTCCTCTGTTGGGGTTGGCTCTTTCTGAGCAACCACCTGCTTTCCTTTATCCTTTGGACCCATTCTCGGGGGTAGAACTTTTCCACTTCTTAAATTTACTTCAATTATCTCTTCTGAATTTGGTGTTAAATCTGCCGGTGTATCCTCTTGAATTGGAACCACTGGCTCTTCTGAAGTTGCTTCGGTGTCTGATGGTTCTAATTCTATCGTGATCGGAGCCCCTCGAAATTCATAAATGGACTCGTTGCTTGTCGAGCTTTCATAGCCTCCTTTGTGAACATCTTCTTTGTCATGGTCATCGAGGTTGTGTATGATTTAAGAATCGTTATTTGTATTGGAATCGAGATCCGGATTAAGCCGGTTGTCGTTAGTTACGTAATAGTTAGAAACACTCAAAACGTAGCCAACGCCAAAACTCTTATCATTATAAGATCCCGCCGGGGAGAGCAGATAATCATATAGAGTCAGTAGTTCGAGGGATTTATCCCCCAAATCGGAAAGAACCATCCTAGGATAAGCAGCCCCTAGTCTACCCTTTGGAGCCTCGGTCTTCTTTTCTTCCACGATCTTCTACTCCTTCTGGGGCGGTTCTTCAATCGCAAGTGATAGTGCTGGCTTGACAGGTTTCAGACTCTGAGTTGAAGCGCGTACCGAAGCGGCCTGGATGTGATCCAAAATTTTCTTCGATGATCTTGTCGAGACAGTACTCCATCCATCATCAGTCGTGTAAGGGTCTATCGGAACAATGGGATCCGTTGAAATAACATTGACGGAACCTCCTTTCTGGGGTTCCTTCATGTATTCCTTTGCGATCGTTATGTTCCCCCTCCGGAGATTATCATCAATCCAACTCTTAAAGGTGATGCAATCCTCTATCTTGTGTCCGAGCATCTGGTGGTAAGGGCAATAGTTTGGATGATCTTTCTTATTGACTTCCTCCGGCTTCTTGGGCTGTGGCAGTTGAAAATCCGGTGTCTTCATTAAGCTGTGGAACATCTTCGCTACTGCTTCAGTTTTGAATGGATATTCTCTATTTAGAAGTTCTCTTAAAGTACGTGACGAACGAGACGGTTGTTCATAATGCTGAGGCGACTGATAGCTCGAACGAGATTGCTGATAACCCTGCTGAGGTTGTTGGTATGTTCGTTGCGGTGGTTGATAACTAGACTGTGGCCACTCTGACTGTATCTGCATTGGCTGCTTGCCCTTATCTACTGACACGACGATTCCGGATTTCTTTTCAAATGTTTTCACGGATTTCTGCTTATCGTTCTTGTCCGCGAAAGTTAACTGCTTTGCCTCTTCTTGCAAGCTCCCGGCCTTGTTAAGCAACTTCTCAAAAGTCTTGATTGTAAATCCTTTAAGGAGAAGTGCTATAGGGCCATGGATACTTTTAAGTAGGATGCTGACTGCATGTTGTTCTTGAAGCTGTGGTTCACACTTCATGCTTAAGTTTCTCCATCGAAGTATTTAATCCACTAAAGTTTCATTCGGCTTCTGTTGCTCCACCACTAAATCACCAATAGTGATGTGGTGCTGAGCCCCGGCAAATCGTTTAACGAAGAGATTCTCAAGCTCTGAAAAGGTCTTTACTGAACCGTTCTGCAATTCTGCGTACCAGCGGAAGAGTAAAGCGTCGCTCCCACCTGCATTGCAGCAACTAGCACGAAAATGTGCGACATGCTGCCGAGGGTTTCCTGTTCCATCAAAAGTCTTAAACAGAGGTGGTACGAAGCCTTTCATGTACTGAACTGCATCAAACTCCTCGGGGTAAGGTCTACCCGTCTGAATTGATGCTCCATTCTTGGATTGTGTTAGGGCCTCTCGCACCTGCTGTTCTACCATGCTCTTAATGTCCTTTTCTGGAATCATGCTTTGTGTAGAATCCTTCTTTAGTGGTTTGTCTCCGTTGACAGATGTGATCTCCTTTCCCCCATCTGCAATATGGATGATTTCTGGGGGTGTTTCTTTCTGAGGTTGTACCTGACTCTGGAGAGTGGCTAAGGCAACATCCATCTCTTCCATCCTCTTTGCCATCTGGGAAATTGTATCATCTCTTTCTCGAAGCTGTGCTCTCAACACTTCCGGTTCATCTCTTTCTGCAGCTGCTGGAGCACCTTGTGAAGCGGATGATGCTCGCATTTCAACCATGTTGATCTCGTCATACTCCTCATCCATGAACTCTGATGAGTCAACTTCATCTCCTAGTTCTTCTTCTCTTTCTTTTTGCTAACCGTCGGATATCAGTCCTTAATTTGTCCATGGCATCCTCTAGTGGCCCTTTTCGCACGGTTTCGTAGTTGTCTCGTGACGGTTGTTGAACTTCCTTCCCGGGAGTCCCCTTTATTGCAGTAGCACTTTCTTCTTATTCAAGTCTCCTGGCGAGATTTTTCCTCTCAGGACATTGTTTTGGTCTTAGCTCACCGGTAGTATGTCGCCATACCATCCTTCTTGCAGCCGGAAGCCTAGGACCGGATGATCTGTCGGCTATATGCTGGAAGGTGGTATCCTCCCTAATTTGTAGACCCGATACAACAACGGGTGAACCGACTTTTATTTTCTTCTTTGGTTTCTCTATGGCGACAACGAGTGCTCTATTCGCAGATCCGAGGCGGGATTTAGTCGGCACCCGTCCTATCCTTCTTAAGATTTCGACACGGGGCATCTTTCTTTCTTTGCCAATTTTTCTATAACGGCTTGCAGCCGAGCCAATGGCATAGTCTTATCCCTTTTCCTTTTGTAATTGCTGTAGTACGCAAGTCGGGGTAATGCAGTGGCGATCCTACGGACATTCTCTTCATCTAATGCAGCAGAGAGAGGGTGAAACCTGCTCCCTTCCAATAGAGGTATATACTCAGACAATTCTTCTCTTTCCTCAGGAATTTCTTCTAGAAAAGCAACTTCAGCAGTTCTGGCTTTCTTGGCGATCTTTCTGCTTCTAATTCTCCTTTGAGTCCGAGTTAGGGGTGTAACTCTTGAACTGGACCCAATCCCAAAAACAGATGGTATTGTAGCGAAATCTGTACCCTCCACGGTGACAGGCTCATCACAGACTTGGATTTCCTTCCCTTTAGTTTTGCGAAGTCCGGGTAGGTGCGGAGATGACTAGACTCGTGGGGTAGAGACAACGATCCTCCTACGAACAGGTAGTACTCCTCTCAGCTGGAACCTCTGCAGGGGAGGGAATTCTCGAGCCGACTTCGGGTTGAACTCAATCACGGGCTCTTCAGTTTCTGACACTTTGTCCATTAGTGTGAAGAGAGTGACGTCAGCGAACTTGACATCTGTGTTGCCAAATCCTTGTCCAAAACGGATGATCCCATTGTCGGGCAGCTCATCCTTGTAAACGGTGAAGTCCATTCCATTGGTGAAGAAAAAGATTAACTTTGGGGCAGTCATTTTCTGCAGGGCAGATTCCGAATGCCAGTCCCGAATTATACTTCTTTTCGTCGTAAAGTTTAGGACGAAAAACAAAGAGTCCGAACACATTTTTGATTATCTTAGTGTGCTTGTGATTATAAAAGAGGTTGTTTATTAGAAGGTTCATTTGTTAGAAACAAAACGATTGAGGAAAAAGGTTATAGAAAAGGTAAAGGGCACGATTTAGAATTGGAAAGGAAGAGAAAGTCTTATGCAAGTCTTCTCAACTCGAAGGACCGCTCCTAAGCTAACACCTATTGGAGGTCCACCCCACCTCAGAAAAGAGGTAAAAGGATCTCGGAACCTCTCTGTTTAGGGGTGTCTAAACAGTGGCTCCTAAATTCGAGAGGAGTTGGCTATACTCGTTCAAAACAGAAATGAACGGGGTATTCCAACTGAAAAATGGTAGTTTGCTCCACTAGGGACATGGATACACTACCGATCTATGAAAGCAAAACCATCTGATTAAAATGGAAAGAGGAACTAGTCCCCAGCGGAGTCGCCATAAGTTGTCGGCATATTTTTAGGTTGAGTGTTGTGTTTTGAAAAGGGGGTCGCCTACAGAAGTTGTCGGCGAATTTTAGATTTTAAATTTAATTTAAATATATATATAGTTTAAAAGATAGCATTTGATTTTGAAAATAATTTTAAGTTTGAAAATTTTAAGATATGAAATCAAACCGATCTCACATCCCAAATAGTTTATATAAACGAGCGCCGCATCACAAGCTGTGTATCTATCCCGACGAATAGACACACTCCTTGATGATGGGGCTCGATAAAATAAACTAGAAGATTTGTGACATCTGTTTGGTCTGCGAACCAATTTTATAAGCCGACAAGTTCCCCTGCTTAATATAAATGAATTAAGTAGGGTTTATATTACTTGGGTTCTTAAAGTTCCCTATAAGGGCAAGCCCCTATAGTTAATTACATCCTAAGTGACGGGAATCACTTAAGAAAACTCTCGATAATGATCAGTGGTTTTGCTCTCAAGAATTTTAAAGTTTAAGATTTTCAAAGGATTGGATTTTGGAAATTTCAATAGGGATTAGCTCAAATTTGGAACAGTTTATTTCAAGAATCCAAAGGAAGAGAAGTAGGAGAAGTTGAGGATCCAAGAAGAATCTTGGCAACTTCCCAAATTATCCTATTGTTTGGCTTCAATTTGAGAGTATATTTATTGTTTCAATCCTGCCAATTTTAATTAATTAGGACTTATATTTGCATGACGTGATCATACAAATAGCCTGGAAGATGTGAGGGTTTATGCCGTATCAAACGACTACCTCGGAGTCCTAAGACCAGTTAGGGCTTAATTTGCATAACATGATTATGCAAATGCCTAACGAAGAGTTGAGGATTTCTGTTGCACTAGGCAAACTACCTCGAAGTCCTATGGCTTGGTTATTTAATTCTAAGAAAGTAGATCCGAGTTTTGCTGATGACGATGGCCGTGCTGCCCACTGTGCTCCAAGCTCCTTGTTGCTGCAGAGGTTTAGTTTTAGAAGTCATAAATCAGGAGATGAGAGAAGTGTTTTGGTTCAGAGAGAATTTTAAAATCCAAGTGTTTTTTAATATTTTAATTAAACAAATCTTAAAGTTGATTAAACAGAACCGATTAAGATCCCACGGTTCCGTCATCCCAACACCGTTATTTTCATCGAATTCACTTAGTCCAGATGAATTTGCTAAACTCAACTGAATGAGTTCCACACTTTCATTTAGACTGTGGGAAATCCTGTTAGCAACACGTGGGTTACATCATCCAAGTTATTCCCGATCATTCAACGAGACGTTTTAATTTAGTTATAATTGTAGTTTTATTGTTCTGTTTGTGATTAAATTTTGAGTTGTTTTTTATTTTGAATGTTGTGGCGGTGAATTTTATCTTGCAATGACTTTTAATTTAGTTTTAGTTTCAGTTCAGGGACTATCCTAAATGTTTTGGTTTTCTCCGCAATGATCTTGTTTATCATGCAGAAAAAGTAAAGTACAGTGCATGTAAGTAAATTGCGATAAAGTAAATCGCCATAAAATAAAAGCGTACCTGGAGGGTCTTCCAGTCATCCCAAGCTGCACTTAAAACACGTGTTAAGGCATTTAAATATTTCAACAGATACCTAGGTAAAGCTAAGGGAAGGGTTTTGGTTGTCTACCAAATTCCTAATCCTATAACTAGTCATCTCCTATGACGTCTAGGTTCTTGGTTTGGTTTAAGGATGATTTTCTTCATCAAAGAACAGTTAGATTCAGTTGTTCTTCTAAAACATCCCGTCATATTGAGGAAGTGTTTAGGACGGGTCCTAAACATCTTTTCAATACTTCTGGAATCATTTCGAGTCCAAATGAATTTTATTGTACAGATGAATTAATCATCCAAGGTTCTAGTCAAATTTTGTTTCTTGCTCAGTGAACTTAGGTATTTGATTACCTGATGAATGAAGTGACATTTCACTTAATACTCTATTTAAGAGTTATAATAATTAAAGCCTTTAAGGGTAAGTTGGTTTATCGAGGATTTTAATCATTCTTAATTTAAGGTTCGAGTTAATGGTTTAAAGTGTTTTAATTTAATTATGAGGTTTTAATTTAATTATGAGGTTTTAATTAATAATTTTAAGTTTGGAATAGTGTTCAAATTATTTTAGATTTTATTCTTAATGATTTCATTTAGGTTTGTTGTTAAATGATTTTGATTTAATTTAATTCAATTTGATTTTAATTTAATTTAACATTATTTAATTTAATTTAATTTTAATTTTAATTTAACATAATTTTAATTTTATTCAATTTAATTTAATTTTAATTTAATTTAATTTAATTAATTTAATTTTAGTTTTAATTTTAATTTAAATTTAATTTAAATTTAATTTAATTTTATTTAATTTGAATTTAATTTAATTTTATTTTATTTAGTTTTAATTTAATTTTAATTTTAGTTTAACTTTAATTTTAATTTAATTTTAATTTAATTTTAATTTTAATTTTAATTTAATTTTAATTTAGTTTTAATTTTAATTTTAATTTTAATTTTAATTTGGATTATTATTTTAATTAAGAATTAAATATTGTTAAAGTGAGTTATTTAGGGATTTTTAAATTAAAGAATAAATATCCTCTTAATAATATCTCTATTTTAATAATTCAAATTTTAAATGTATTCTTTCCAAAATTTAAATCATTTAATTAATTAAAGTTTCATTTTGATATTTTCAAAGTATTTAATGTGTCTCTACCTTTTAATTTCCTTAAGTTTCAATCATCCAAGAGAAAATTAAAATCAAATATTTTAACCCCCCCCCCATTTTGATTAAACTTAAAGTTTTAATTAAGGGTTAAAATTTTTAATTACCTTTATACCCTTTTAAGCTTATTTATTTCATAACTCACTAAATTGAGCTCAAATGAATTTGCAATTTTTATGTCACCTCACTCACATGTCAATTAAGACATTAGAGGAAAAAATGTGATTTTTCTGAATTTAATTTATTTATATAATTATTTTAGTAGAAAATAAGGGTTTTCAAAGAAAATTCAACAACATGACCAAGGAAAGTTTTCTATCCTTAAGAAAATTATGGGGTGTTCCTAATGACCAAAGGACCACTTGGACCAATTTTGGTAATTTTTTGAGTTATATTTTATTTATTATAATTATTTTGAGTTTTAGAGTATTAATTAATTATAAAATAAAATAAAAGCTAAAAAATGGATTTTGTATTTTTCATAAATCTCTCTGACCTCAAGGAGTCCAGAGAAACAAATTTTATAATTTTCTGATTCTTTTTTTAGTTATTAGAATTATTTTAGTGAAAAAGGTTGAACATTTATTTTTTTAATATTAAAAATTACATTAAGCCTTTAAAATTCAATATCTTATCCTAGGGACTTAGGAAAAATAATTGGTTTGTTCCTAAGTAATTAGGAGTCAAAATGTGACATTTTTATGATTTTTAATATTTTTATGATTTTTATTATTTTTTAATTATTAAAATATTAAAACATTGTGAAAAATCAACTTTTTTAGAAAATTCCAATTTTAATTTTCCTGAACTCCCCGATATCAGAGAAGCTCCAAAACCATTTTTGTGAATTTTTGAAAAGTATTTTTGGAGTTATGAATTTTTAAAGTTCCATTTTGCTTGTGAGGCTTAATCAATCCATTTGGTAGGGTTAATCAAGTCCAATTGATTTCAAATTTTTATGTGAGGTCTCTCTGATCCTAAAGATCAGTGAAGAATTATTTTCAAGTCAATTTGATGTGTGGTTAACCCTAATTAATTAAAATTTAATTTTAGAGGTTTAGGCCAATTAAGGTTATTATGACCGAATTAACTTAAAATATATTTTTCATAGGGTCCTCTGGTCCTAAGAAACATCGCCAAATTTTCCTAGAATTTATTTTACAGCATGCTAATTATTGGAATTAAAATACCTAAAACAGTGACATGAACTTGAAAATTCAATAACTTTTCACAGAGATGGCCTCTGACCTTGAAAAATTCAAGGAATGTTCCCAAGATCAGAGGCTTCAAAATTCCTATGGTCTCATGCCATGGTGAATTATCTATGCAAATGAAGAATTAAAATATTGAAAATAGTAAATAAATTATTAAAAATAAAATACTCATCCAATTAATTTGATTTTTTTTTCACATTATTCTCTTCTGTTCACTGAGCAAGAGAGTATTTTTATTTTATTTTTGTGATTTTTCTATGCAAAGATATGAATTTTTAAAGTTCAGGACATTTAAATAATTCAAAAATACCCTATTTATCCGACGCGGCGCCAGCGCAACATCGGCAGCTCCGAAAGCCCACGCGGCGCATTCCCATTCGACGCCGCCACTTGAGTCAGCAGCCACGCGTCCCGCGGTTCATGTACCATCGCGCCGTCCGACTTGATCTCGACCGTCCGCTCGATACACACACGATCCAACGAGCTCCTGGTCATCGTCTACGACTGGTGTGCACCCGTGACCGTCCACACTAAAACCCTAAGATCTCACTCGATTCTCAATGGATTTTTGTGTTCTTATGCTCTATGGATTCGTCTTGAAGAGACGAACACATCCATATGATTTATAGGCTATGAAATTAACTTAAACAAAATGGAGAATCGCTGGAAGCTCGGGAGGAAGAGTGAGTTCATACCTTTGCTCAGAGAAGTGAAGTTTCGATCTGAGAGTTGTGTCACCTTCGATTGGGTCCAGGCAAGCTCCAGATGAAGTCTCTGGCTCTGGGGAATTTTCTAGGTGTGAAAGTGACCAAGCCCGATCACAAAGCTTGGAGGCTAGAAGCAATGGCTGGCTTGGTGAGTGGGCTTTTGCTGGGGAACTTCTCCTCTTGGTCTGGTGAAGGTGTAGGACCAATCAATTTGGTGATTGGCTCACTGTGGTGAAGTGTCCTGTTTTTGGGTGGGTTTTCAACTCAGAAATTTAGCTCTGTCAATGGGGATTAAGGCAAAGGAACACTGGGGATCAACTGCTCTGAGTTAGGAGAAGGTCCTGGAGCAATTTTGGCAGAGTTTCCTTCAGGTCTGGTTCATCTCCTTGTTTGGCCGAGAGGTGGTGGTGTTTAAATAGGCATGGTCGGAGGGCTTCCTGAGGGCAATCGGAGGCTGGGATCGGCTCCTCGTGGGAGGAGAAGAACGCCTATGCTGTCCATTTGGGTCGAGACAAGTCAGCAAGGGAGAATTGGAAAGTTTGGCTCACATGGAGCTTTCGGCCATGGGGTTTTCCGGCGACTGTGGTGGCTGCCGGCCAGGCATTGGTCACCATCTTGACCAGTGAGGTCAGGGCTGGGGTTTGGTGCAAGCAATTGGCTATTGCCATGTGTAAGGAGGTTTGATTAAAATGGCATGGGGTAAGGGTCATTTTGGCTTAATTTTGGTCAACTCATGTATTTGGGTTTGGTGCTCCCACCAAGGGACTGATTTGGGCTTAGAGAGGTCAGATGAGTCAGCTAGGAAAGGGTAGTGAAGTCACCATCCATGGTGAGGTGGCTAAGCATGGTTTAGAGTGTGACATGAGTATGGTTAAAAATGATTAATGAAAGATTAGGAAGGGATCCCCTCTTCTTGCCATTAATGGCTTGATGAGGTGGAAAGTGGCTTCCATGGCTTCCATGTGGCTTGTACATGGGTCAATGGCTCACATTTGGCTTGGAAAAAGTTTGGTCAATTTCATAAAAGGGGGTTTTATGAATTTTTGCATTTTTGGTGGAAATTTGGATGAAGCTTTATTTGGAATTATTTGATCATTGGTTTAGGACTCAGGGATGATTTTAATTGAATGAATGATGTAGAGAAATGTCATGTGGGCTTTGGATGAATTTTGGGCTTTTGTATTTGGTGGAAGTGGGCTTTTAGAATGGTTTAAGAAAGTGGGCCTTTAGGTTTGAAAAAAAATTGGTGGATGGAAATTTTGTGAAGGACCATGTCAAATAAATGTTGCAATTGGTTTAGAGATGTTTCATGAATGGGTTGGAATCAATTTGGTGTGATTTGGAGTAGAATTGGGTTGAATTTGGGCTTTTTAGTTAAAGGGGCCAAAGTGGGCCAAATTGGGCTAACATAGGTTACGGTTGGGCTAAAGTTGGATTTGATGGAAAATTAATGTTTAGAAATATTCATGGGAGTGTCACAAAGAGTTTTCAACTTTGGTTGGGCTCGAATTTTGGGATTTGGGCACATTTGGGTTAGGTTTGGGCTTAGGTCAATTTAAGGGATTTTGGTTTTGGGTTAGGTTTGGGTGGAGTTTAGGTTAAAATTTTGGGCAAATCAAGTTAGTGTTTTGTTCATGGGGGTGTTAGGAAGGCTTTAGAAAAGATTTGGGGCCAATTGAGGTTGAATTGGATGGGTTTGAGCTAGGTTTAGGTCATGGGCCAAAATTGGGCCTTAGGCCTCAAATTGAAATTGGGCTCAAATGTCAATCAAATTGGAATTATATTTGGTCTAAATTGATATTTGGGATGTTGAATTGAAGTTTAGAATTGAATTGGACCAAAATTGAGGTCAATTGGGGTGGTTTGGTTCGACATTGGGTTCACTTGGGTTCAAAATGGGTCAAATTGGGGGTTTTGGTAAAAGTGAGGTAAATTGGCAAAATTGGCCCATGGTGTAGTTGAATAAAATGAAATTGGGAATATCTGAGATTTTCTGAAATTTTTTGGGAATTTTCTGAATTTTTGGATTTTTGGGCTAAGAAGGGCATTTTAGGTATTTGGAGGGTATTGGGGGTACTTTTGGAATTTTTGATATTTTTTGGCTATGGATGATCAATTTGAGTGGGGGAAGTGTTTAGGATTGATTTTGAGGGATCTTGGGTATTTTAGGCAATTTTGCAAATTTTGGGTCATTTCAAGGGTATTTGGTAGGTTTGGTAGGTTCGGGGCCCCGGGGGTCAAGAATTGAAATTTTGAATTAAATAAGATTGATCAAATGTGAATGAAATGGAATCATTTTGGTTGAGCTATGAAGCCATCTTAAGCCCATATGAGGCATGAGAGGACTCATTTGAGGCATTCCCTATATTGTTCCTAACCCTCTTAGCCAGGGGCTTAGGGGTTAAGGACCATCCATATGAATTATCTACATGAGTCAGGAAGCCAAGTTGGGTGAGAGTGTGGTTTTAGGACTTGGAATGTGTGTGATAGTGTAGTGTATGTGCAAGTCAACCCTCACCGAGACCAGTGCCACCTGTGGTATTCCTAAGGCCAAAAAGTCCTATAGGGAACTCATCCTTTAAACCTCCACATTTGATTTCAACCCTCTAGGTGATTAGGGGTCCACAATCAAGCTTGTGGGGTTTGCAGGGAGTTAAGAGGTGTTTGAATTTCTAAGTGGTGGGTTCCATTTCTAGTCCTTTAAGATTAGTCAAAGGAAAAGCCTAAGGCTAGATCCTAAGTACAAAGGAGTGAGAAAAGAAGAGACCTCATCAAAAATGAGGTCAACAAATGACATGACATTATGATTCATTAAGACATGGCATAAAATGACATGACATTACGACATCACATTATGACATGACACGACATACAAACTATGACATCCCAACATAACACATGACAAGATATGATAACAAGCCAGAACAAACAAAAAACCGACACTTGACATGACACGAAAAAATCATTGACATTGACATCGACATGATATCTCACATAAAACTGACACTTCCAAAACAAACGACAAATCAAAATTACAACAACCAAACAAAATAATGATAAATCAAACAGAATGACAATAAAACATAATGACGACAAAATGACCTTAACAAACACAAAACAATGATGAAATTAAAACAAAGAAAACAAACATAAAACCAAGACAATATCATCATGACAATATAGCAGCTTGACAAAACAATATCACAACAGACAAAATGGCACAATGACATGACATTGCGACATCACATAACATTACATACAACAATATGACACATATTAAGACATCTTGAGAAGAAACCCGACAAAACATAAAAAATGATAAAATGATAAACGTTCAACATAAAAAAAAACCTTATGGTAGTATAGATTCTTTAGAAACGCACTGTCATGACAACACTTACACTTTTTCAACGATAAATGTTAACCTTAATCAGGAGTTTTCCTAGGCAATATTATTTGCTCAGGATGTAATTAACTATAGGAGCTTGCTCCTATAGGAGATTAAAAAACTCAGGATAGGTATTTCACCTATAAGATCTCTCTGGTTACCCAAGGTCTTCATGTGATTTTCTTATACGAAAAACTTCAGTAATCACACAATCTGAAGATTTATTCTATGAGATTATCATTCGATCTCTTTTTCTCTCAATCTATATCATGATTAATCCTTCTTCAATTTCTCCAAAGTCTTCTGACAAAAAGTCTAAGTAGAATAAGAATTAGGGTGATGGATAGAGAAAGAGAGTGGCGACTCCTTGACATTGACATGATACAGGAATTGACGGCGATGACATGCGATCCATATATTTCATCGCCATCAAAGAGTGGAGACTCCGCTGGGGATATTCTCTCTCCCCATCTTTGATTAATCAATTTGTCCTCGTGACTATGATAATATGTCTTTTGAAGGGCTAAATAAATCCTTTCTTTTGTTCTATATCTTACTTAATCTCGATCAAAATAGAACTAACACCTCTTCGATTCAAAGATTTGTTCACGACGAATAAATCCTAGAATCTTACATTTCCATAATCGACAGACCAAAATGAAATAAATGACATACAAAAACAACATGTGTTCCCTCCCATCCCACCTAATTTACATTACAATTCCTCACACACTGTTTTGAATATGGTCAGGTACGAAGTTTTCATTGATTATGTTGTCAGACAGATCGATATTGCCGTTTTGAATAGGTTCAGGCAAATACTTTCTCAGCCAAACATGTTCAGTTTATCTGGCTTCGTGTTTATGCTTTTTACAGCCTCTGAACCACTCCCTTAGGTTATGACCTTATGGCCTCTGAACCTATTCTTCGTGGTTATGCTTTTTACAGCCTTTGAACCACTCCTTTAGGTTATCCCTTATGGCCTCTGAACCTATTCTTGGTGGTTATGCTTTTTATAGCCTCTGAACCACTCCCTTAGGTTATGCCCTTATGGCCTATGAACCTATTCTTGGTGGTTATGCTTTTTACAACCTCTGAACCACTCCCTTAGGTTATGCCTTTATGGCCTCTGAACCTATTCTTGGTGGTTATGCTTTTACAGCCTCTGAACCACTTCCTTAGGTTATGCCCTTATGGCCTCTGAACCTATTCTTCATGGTTATGCTTTTTACAGCCTCTGAACCACTCCCCTAGGTTATGCCTTTATGGCCTATGAACCTATTCTTCGTGGTTATGCTTTTGCAGCCTCTGAACCACTCCTCTGGATTCCCCAAAGTTGATCTTTTTCCCTGCCTTCAAGGTTCTGATTTATCAGTCAACCAAATAGTCTACTATCAAAATCATTAGTCAAATTTTGGAAGACTATTGCTTTTGGATGAATTTATATTGAATTCCATCAAAGAAATTAATTAGAATGAAAATCAGATATGTGTTGAATGTTGAGTCTAGTTCTAGGACTAGTCAACTAACATGTCCTCTGTGGAGAAATGAAAATTGATCTGTGACGAGGGATGAAATTTGAAATCTTTGGATCTTTGGAAATAAAATCAAAATTGATCTATGAGGAAGGATGAAATTTAAAATCTTTGAATTTAATATTTCCGACAACGTAAAAGACAATCTGGAAAGGAAGAATCCAAGACAAAAATTTTGACATTTTGACAAGAAAATTATGATTTCAAGGGGAAAATGAAATTAATGCCCTAATAACTGGGCCCTTTACCTTAAATCTTCCGACTGGGTCCTAAATAAAAAATAAAATATTGTGATCAAAATACATGTAATTAACTAAAGATATTATGAGCCTCTTAATCTTCTGCCATGTGATTGGGTTCTGACTTCTGAATGAGTTATAATATCCCAAAATTCATCTTAAGAGATATTTAAGAATTATTAATTATGGGAGTTTGGACTTTCAAATTCCTTAAAATATGCTCCACTAGATATAGTAATTCTCTAAGAAGAAGCTTGAGGTGAGCATAAAATCAAAAATTGATGTTTGAGTTCAGGCATTCAAAATCATTAAGTGTGCCCTACCAAAAAAAGAACAAGAAAAGAAAAGAAAAAAAAAGATGAGTCTGAGAAGAAGCTTAAGGTGGGCACAAAATCAAAAATTGGTGTCTCAATTCAAAAATTCAAAATCTTTAACAAGCTCCACCAGATATAGTAATTCCCTGAGAAGAAGCTTGAGGTGAGCATAAAATCAAAATTTGGTGTTTAAATTCTCCCCTAATTGATAAATCTTGAAAAACTGTCTTAAGAAAATTCTTTCGATATTATATTTAGGAAAGAATTAAGTGATCTCGTCTTTTGGTTGACTATTGATTGGCTCAGACATATCTTTAGAAGATAAAAGATATTTTGATCACATAATCAAAATTTTGAAAAATTCCTAAGACCCAGAAAGAAATAATTAAGGTAAATGGCTTTGTTATTGGAGATTAATGGAAATTATACTCTGAAGTCATAATTTTCCAATGATCCAACCCCAATCCTAATTTGGAAATGTCAAAGTGATTTTTAAAAGATAATATGAATAATCTTTATAAAATTGGTGATTAATGGAAGCCTCATGACCGACATCATGGACCCTAAGTTGTGTTTCCACTTGAAGTGCAATGATATTACCTATAAATGACATCAGCAGACGAAATAACAAAAGAAAATATGAAATTACAGCTCGGAGAACATGGAAGCTTGAAAGACTAGCAGCATTGTACGGGCCCATGATAAATTGGTTTACATAGGACACTCAGATCAGGGATTTAGATTTAGTAATTCAAACACCTATCCTCATGGGAGGGCCCATATGATTGTTAAGAAGACACATTTGTGAAAATCCTATCAGTTGAGAGACTACCAAGAAAAACATAATACACCCAATCAATGGGTAGTATTTGAAAAAGATGCGACATAAACAAAAATGAATGACTTGTTTTATAAACTGGGAAACAAATAATCAAAACAAAAATTTTTCGACATTGACATTTCTAAGAGATAGTATAAGTCCTCCTTAAATGGAAGATGACATCTACTCTCTTTTCGCTATTGGATATAAGACCATCATGACATTGGCTTTCCTTTAGCAATCTTTCTTTGGATAGGATATAAGTCTTATATGCATTCCTATTCCAAAACCGAAAAATCGACATTGACATTTCTAAGAGATAGTATAAGTCCTCCTTAAATGGAAGATGACATCTACTCTCTTTTTCGCTATTGGATATAAGACCATCATGACATTGGCTTTCCTTTAGCAATCTTTCTTTGGATAGGATATAAGTCTTATATGCATTCCTATTCCAAAACCGACAAATCGACATTGACATTTCTAAGAGATAGTATAAGTCCTCCTTAAATGGAAGATGATATCTACCCTCTTTTTCGCTATTGGATATAAGACCATCATGACATTGGCTTTCCTTTAGCAATCTTTCTTTGGATAGGATATAAGTCTTATGCATTCCTATTCCAACATCAGCATTTTGACATTGACATTTCTAAGAGATAGTGTAAGACCTCCTTAAATGGAAGATGGCATCTACTCTCTTTCTCGCTATTGGATATAAGACCATCATGACATTGGCTTTCCTTTGACAATCTTTCTTTGGATAGGATATAAGTCTCATATGCATTCCTATTCCAAAATTGACATTTTGACATTGACATTTCTAAGAGATAGTGTAAGACCTCCTTAAATGGAATATGGCATCTACTCTCTTTCTCGCTATTGGATATAAGACCATCATGACATTGGCTTTCCTTTGCCAATCTTTCTTTGGATAGGATATAAGTCTCATACACATTCCTATTCCAAAACTGATATTTTAACATTTATAAGAAGTAGTATAAGACCTCCTTAAATGGAAAATGGCATCAACTCTCTTTCTCGCTATTGGATGTAAGACCATCATGACATTGGCTTTCCTTTGGCAATTTTTTTTTGGATAGGATATAAGTCTCATACACATTCCTATTCCAAAATTGACATTTTGACATTTCTAAGAAGTAGTATAAGACCTCCTTAAATGGAAAATGAAATCTACTCTCTTTCTCACTATTGGATATAAGACCATCATGACATTGGCTTTCCTTTAGCTATCTTTTTTTGGATAGGATATAAGTCTCATATACATTCCTATTCCAAAATCGAAGTTTTGACATTGACATTTTTTTTTAGAAAATTGAATATGACATTTACTCTCTTTCCTCAATTGCCTACAGTACATCGACAGTTCCAAAAATGCCAAAATAAGGACTTTGAATTAAAAAAGACATAAATAAAAACTTGTGATGAATAACTTCTTTTGGCCTATAAATCAAATCCCCAGCGGATACACTCTTTGTTCCGAGTTTGCCACTCTCTTTAATGGATATAAGTCTCTTCCTGACACGGAAATATGGCATTCCATTAGCTACGATGTAAGTCGCATAGCATTCCTTCTCAAGATCGACATTTGACATTTGAAGATATAGTACGACATATACTCTCTCTTTAGTTATTGGATATAAGTCTTTTCCTAACACGGAATATGACATTCCTCTAACTTGACACCAACATTTGACATTTCCGAGAAATGGAATATGACATCCATTTTCTCTCTCCAGTTATCGGATGTAAGTTCTTTCCTGACACGGAAGTTATGGCATTCTTATAACTCAACATTGACATTTGACATTTCTAAGAAATGGAATACGACATCCATTTTCTCTTTATAACTTTCAGATGAAAGTCCTTTCCTGCCATGAAAATCATGACATTCCCATAATTTAACATCACCACATTTGACAGACATTCTGACATTTGACATATCGATATTTTGACATTTAACATATCAACATCTCGACATTTGACGTACCAACATTTCGACATTTGAGATATCGACCTTTCGACATTTGATATATCGACAATTGTTATCGACAGTTGAGATATCAATCTTTCAACATTTAACATATCAACATTTCAACATATCAAAAATCATAAACATTTGACACATCGACATTTCGACCTTTGACAATTGTTATCGACATTTGAGATATCAACATTTCGATATTTGACATATCAACATTTATTTTCGACATTTGAGATATCGATCATTCGACATTTGACATATCGACATTTCAACATATCAATAATCGTTATCAACATTTGACACATCGACATTTCAACCTTTCATATATCAATAATTTTTATCGACGTCTGACATATCGACATTGCGACATTTGACATATCAACGTTTGACACTCATCCTCTCCTTTGCTATCGTGTGTAAGTCATTTCTTGACATGGAAATGTCATTCTTTTAACACGACATTGACATTGACATTCCGAGAAATGGAATATGACATCCATTTTCTCTCTCCAGTTATTGGATGTAAGTCCTTTCCTGACAAGGAAATCATGGCTTTCCTCTAACTAAATATTGACATTGATATTTCGAGAAATGGAATATGACATCCATTTTCACTCTCTAGTTATTGTATGTAAGTCCTTTCCTGACAAGGAAATCATGGCTTTCCTCTAACTAAATATCGACATTGACATTTAGAGAAATGGAATATGACATCCATTTTCTCTCTCCGGTTATTGGATATAAGTCCCTTTCCATTTCTAGACATGAAAAGGACGGTCCTTCTCAGAACAGACATATGAGACATCTGACATTCCTTAAGAACGATATGAAACCCACTCCTTTCCTGATTATTGTGGGACATTTCATCAGACCACTTCGGTCAATGCCAATATGTGCAGCATACTTATGCAGCATTCCACACATATTGGGGGCCCTTTTGTTGACCTCATTTTTACAATAGGTCAACCTTTTGACCTAAAAAGTCAACTTTGGTCAAAATGGTCAATCCATACCCAATGACCAACCTTGTTGACCCAATAGATCAACCTTTTGACCTAAAAAGTTAATTTTTGTTAAAATGATCAATCTAGACCCAATGACCAACTCTGTTGACCCCATAGGTCAACCTTTTGACCTAAAAAGTAAACTTTGGTCAAAATGGTCAATCCTAGCCCAATGACCAACCCTATAGACCCAACAAGTCAACCCATGACCTAAAAAGTCATCTTTGGTCAAAATGGTCAATTCTGACCCAATGAACAAACACTACTGACCCAAAAGGTCAACCCACGACCTAAAAAGTCAACTTTAGTCAAAATGGTCAATCATGACCCAATGACCAACCCTATTGACTCAACATGACAACCCATGACCTAAAAAGTCAACTTAAGTCAAAATAGTCAATTCTGACCTAATGACCAAACTTACTGACTCAACAGATCAACCCTTGACCCAAAAAAAAAATTAATTTTGGTTAAAATGATCAATTTTTGACCAAATAACCAATTATTGACCTAATGACATGTTTAAAACTCAAAAATGAAAAAATTAATCAAATAATTAATTTCAAAATTATTTTGATTAATTAAACTGACTAATAATTTAATTTTCAATATTTTAATTAATGACATAATTAATTAAAATGAAAAATTAAATTAAAAGTCATAAAATGACAAAATACACCAAAATGAAATAAAAATGACAAAATTAATCAAATAATTAATTTAAAAATTATTTTGATTAATTAAATGACTAATGATTTAATTTTTAAAATTTTAATTAATGACATAATTAATTAAAATGAAAAATTAAATTAAAAGTCATAAAAATGATAAAATGCACAAATTAATTAAAAATAATGGAATTAATCAAATAATTAATTCCAAAATTATTTTTCCTTAATTAAGGGACCAATAATTTAAATTTCATATTTTGATTACTGACATAATTAATTAAAATAAAAATTTAATTAAAAAGACATGAAATGAGACAAAACCCATCAACCCTGTGGCTAAATCAACCATGACAAGGTTGGATAAGTCACATTAGACATATTTGGACTAGAATTGGTCAACTTGGGTCAACCTAGGTCAACATGGGTCAACACTAGTCAACATGTATCAAATTTGGTCAAAATACCTAATTTTGGACCAAATTTGGTAAAATTGATTAAATAAATAATTTAATCAATTATTTTAATCAATTTATGGTTAATATTATTATTTCCAATATTTTTTTAATTAATGACATAATTAATTAAAAAATGAAAATACAACTAAAAAAAGCCATAAAATAACATTTTTGACATATGACATCATATATGACATAAGAACCCCATAATTTATTTTAAAAATCAAAATTAAATTATGGAGAAACACTAATGAGTCACTCATGGCTCATTAAGACCCATTATGACATAAATTAACCATGGGACAAATAAATTAACCATCGTGGTTAACCTTAGGTTAAGAGTCATCATTACACAAAATGAGGTGTCATTTTCCCCCCATTTTAAAGTTTTACTCATCATCTCCTTGAAGATGAGGTGGCCGGCCACCTTGAAGATGGTTTTCCATGCCTTATGAACCATCCAATAGGAAGAATTGAGCTTATGTCATCACTACATCATGACATGAGATCATTATTGCCAAATTTTGGAAAATTAGAGAAAAGGGGGGTTTATGTGTCATGCTCCTATTAAATCATAAATAATATGTTGGATGAAGGATGGGTTGCTCTCTTTGAGTCATCACAAACCTTTCCTCCATCCAATAGACAAATGCCATCTCAATTTTACTAAAGTATAAGCCCATCATGAACATTTGAAAGCCGTCATGACTAAATCATGAAAAGGATGATAAGGTAAGCTTATGTGTCACTTCCCCTTTTAATGTATGGAATAATCATATAGGGAAGGCTGAACCACAGCCTTGAAACCAATCCATACACCTCCTAATCAAACCAATAGGAGAAAGCCATATGAAAACCAAGGTGAAATCATCCTCCTTCACCATGGTTAAATTCATGACACCTAGGCTTGGAAATTCAAAATTCCCTTATCTACAACTGAAATCTTATCCCCATGCATTAAATAGGAAGTTACCAACTCCCCTAGGTAAGCCACAGCAAGACAAGTTCATCCAAGCCTCCCCATGGCTATAAATAAGCCCTATCCAAACCCATATGAAAAGGAGAAAAAAAATTCTAGAGGCTTATAGGCTGCCCAAACTCTCTTGCTCCCAAGATCAAAAGTCTTCCATAGGGCCTAGACAATAAGGATCAGCTAAGACTTGACACAATTAGCCACCCTATCGAGCCAATTTGGTCAAACCGAGCCAAAATTACAAATCAGCCACCTTTGGTCTTGTACCTATATAGACCCGATTTGAGTTCAAATTGAAGCGTGGAAAAGCTTCCCTAGGATCACTAGAGGCTGACCAAAAAGTCTGATCGAGCTCAAGATTATTGTGGCCAAGGTATGGATTTTTTTAATCCAAAAAAATTTATATAATTGGAAAATCGTGGACTAAAATAGCCCAGAAAATTTTGATCACTGTATAGATGTGATCTACATCTCCAGATGATTCCATAGGATCAAAAATCACTCAATTCCGTTGAGAAATGAGTGAAATATTGACTTTATAAATGGACGGTTCAGGAATTTTCTGAATTATGTGGATTAATCCAGAGCAGCCCGATCCCATGTTTTAGAACGGCGGCCCAGATCAAACCACGCGGTGTTCGGTGTTCAGATCCACGCAGCGGATCTTCCCGCACTTCGATCGTACGAGGACACGTGGTAGGCCAAGAATTTTCTGGTTTAAGTTAATTCAAATTAACCTTAAACTATTCAAAATTCCATAACTTTGAATATAAAAATCACAAAAATTAAATAAAAATACCTCTGGAAAGAGGAAACAGAGTAGAATAGTGTGGAATAAAAATTTATAATTTTTTATTTATATTTTATTTTTAATTAATTAATTACTCTCTGGAGTAATTTAATTATTAAAAATTAAATATAATTCCAAAAATTATGAAATTTTCACCAAATTCTCTTCTTAAGGTATGACACATTCCTTGATTTTTCTAGGATAGAAAAATTCCTTAGGGTATCATTTTATAATTTCTAAGCTCTTTTGTGATTATTTTTAAGAAATAATTATAAAATTAGAAACTAATGAAAATAAAATTGGAAAATGACTAGAAATTTTAGGGTGACAGATAATAACCCTAAAACAATAATTTTTAAGCCATTAAACAATTTTAAATGACATTTCAAAATTAAGGTTTTAAATTTCATTATTAATTAATGAATTTAAAATCCTAAAAATCACTCTTTCACCCAACTTAGCCCATTCCATAATGGGTTAAGTTAAAATTAAGTCTAACTCCAAATAGACTTAATACAAATCTAATGACATCAAAATAAATTTAAATTAAGAGTTCAATTAAACTTAAAAGACATAATTAAGTTTAATTCTTATTAAACCTTAAAGAATATTAGGTTTAATAATAAACAAATTATAATTAAACCTTAAAGACATTTGGTTTAATAATAAACAAATCATAATTAAACCTTAAAGACATTAAGTTTAGTAATAAAAAAATTATAATTAAATCTTAAAGACATTATTTTTAATAATAATCAAATTATAATTAAACCTTAAAGACATTAGGTTATAATAAAAAAATTATAATTAAACCTTAAAGACACTTGGTTTAATAATAAACAAATCATAATTAAACCTTAAAGTCACTTGGTTTAATAATAAACAAATCATAATTAAACCTTAAAGACATTAGGTTTAATAATAAACACATCATAATTAAGCCTTAAAGACATTAGGTTTAGTAGTAAAAAGATCACAATTAAACCTTAAAGACATTATGTTTAATAAAAAAAATAAATATTAATTAAGAACCCTAAATCATAATTAAACCTTAAAGATATTAGGTTTAAAAATAAATAAACCCTAATTAAGTTTAACCCTTATTAAACCTAATCAAACCTTAAGCCTTACTTACATTAGGCTTAAGTAATCCTTAAACCCTAATTAGGTCTACCCATTAGACCTAATTAAACCATTAAGTCCTAACTAAATTAGACTTAATCAAACCTAAAGCCTAATTAGGTCTAACCCATTAGACCTAATTAAACCATTAAGTCTTAACTAAATTAGACTTACTCAAACTTAAACTCTAATTTGGTCTACCCATTAGACCTAATTAAACCATTAAATCTTAACTAAATTAGACTTAATTAAACCTAAATCCTAATTAGGTCTAACCCATTAGACCTAATTAAACCATTAAGTCTTAACTAAATTAGACTTAATCAAACCTAAACCCTAATTAGCTCTACCCATTAGACCTTTAAACCATTAAGTCTTAACTAAATTAGACTTAATCAAACCCAAACTCTAATTAGGTCTAACCCAATTAGACTTAATTAATCCTTAAGTCTTACTTACATTAGGCTTAAATAACTCTTAAACCATAATTAAGTCTAACCCAATTAGACTTAATTAATCCTTAAGCCTTACTTATATTAGGCTTAAATAACCCTTAAATCATAATTAAGTCTAACCCAATTAGACTTAATCAATCTTTAAGCCATATTTACATTAGGCTTAAGTAATCCTTAAACCATAATTAAGTCTAACCCAATTAGACTTAATTAATCTTTAAGCCTTACTTACATTAGGTTTAAATTAACCACAAACCACAATTAAGTTTAACCTAATTAGATTTAATTAACCCTTAAGCCTTACTTATATTAGGCTTAAAGAGCCTTTAAACCTTAAATTAAGTCTAACCCTATTAGACTTAATTATCTCTTAAGTCTTACTTACATTAGACTTAAGTAGACTATAAACCCAAGTTAAACCTTAACTTGAGTTCAACCCATATTGAACTTAAGTCGCCCTTAAGTCTAGGTTCAACCTAACTTGAACCTAACTTAACTTAAGTTCAACCCATATTAAACATAAGTCAACCTTAAGTCTAGGTTCAACCTAACTTGAACCTAACTTAACTCAAATTTAAACCTTAACTTGAGTTCAACCCATATTGAATTTAAGTCAACCTTAACTCAAACCCAAATCCAACTTAAATCCTAATTAAGTCTACCACATTTGACTTAATTAAACCATTAAACCTTAACCAACTAAGTTTTAATCAAACTTAATATCTAATTAAGTCTTCCATATTAGACTTAATTAATCTATCAAACCTTAACCAACTAAGGTTTAATCAAATTTAAACTCTAGTTAATTCTACCACATTAGACTTAATTAATCTATTAAACCTTAACTAACTAAGGTTTAATCAAACTTAAACTCTAATTATGTCTATCATATTATACTTAATCAAACCTATTAAACCTTAACCAATTAAGGTTTAATCAAACCCAAACCTAACTTAAGTCTAACCCATATTAGACTTAAGTCAAACCATACTTAGGTTCAACTTGACATGAACCTAAGCCTAACCTAAACCCAACTTAAGTCTAACTCATATTGGACTTAAGTCAAATCATACTTAGGTTCAACCCGACATGAACCTAAGTCTAACCCAAACCAAACTTAATTCTAACCCATATTAGACTTAAGTCAAATCATACTTAGGTTTAATATGATATGAACCTAAGTCTAATCTAAACCTAACTTAATTTAATATCACATTGAACTTAAGTTCAAACCTAAACCTTAGGTTCAACCTAACTTAAATCTAAACCAAAACCTAACTTAAGTTCAACTCATATTGAACTTAAGTCAAAATCTAAACCTTAGGTTCAACTGACAATGAACCTAACTCAACTCAACTGGACATAAACCTTAGGTTCAACTGACAATGAACCTAACTCAACTCAACTCGACATAAACCTGAGGTTCAAATGATAACTAACTCAATTCAACTTGATATAAATCTTAGTTTTAACTGACAATGAGCCTAACCAAACTCAAATCGACATAAAACTCAAAACTAAACTCAAATCAAGATCAAAACCTGAAACCAAATTTAAACAGACAAAAGTTGACATAAGCCTTAGGTTCAACCCAAATTGAACCTAAATCGACATAAACCTTAGTTTCAACCCAAACTGAACCTAAATTGACATAAACCTTAGGTTCAACCCAAATTGAACCTAAATCAACATAAACTTTAGGTTCAACTCAAGTTGAACCTAAATCGACATAAATCTTAGGTTCAACCCAAATTGAACCTAAACCGACAAAATTGAACTCAAATCGACATAATCAACATAAATTTGACATTTCAAACATAAATCGACATAATCGACGTTAATCGACATTTCATACATAAATCAATACAATTGACATAAATTTGATATTTCAAAAGAAAAATCGACATAATCGACATTTCATAAATAATTCAAACATAATTTGATATTAACCAACATTTTAAATAAAATTCAACAAACACCGACATTAACCGACATTAATTCAACAAACACCGACATTAATCGACTTTAATCGACATTTCAGACAAACATCGACATTAAATGACATTAATCGACATTTTAAACCAAACTCAATATAACTCAACATAAATTAATATAATTTGACATAAATCGACATGATCGAACTTAACACAACATGAACTGACATAATTCTTAAGTTTGACTTAAATCAAACTTAACACAACATAAATCGATATAATCCATAAATTCGACCCATATCAAACTTAACTCAACATAAAACGACATAATTCTTAAAATTCGACCCACATTGAACTTAACTCGATATAAAATTAAAAATTGACATAAAACCAAAATCAAATCCAAATCGACATAAGATCCAAAATCCAACCCAAATCAACATTAAAGACAAATCAAAATCCAACTTAAATTGGCATAAATCTAAATCGACATCTCAACCGCATTTGGACATCCGACAACTCTGGATCAATAGACAATTTGACCAGGTAATCTAAATATCTTGATATAACATTATTTCTAACTTTGTTTTCCTTGCAGGATGAAGGCATGAAGTTTCGTTTAGATTTTCTTTGCATGTTATAGGGTGTGCTAACTCTGTTTTACAGGACGTCGACGACGGAACAATGACGACAAAACCAGAACTTTTAGGATAGCCACAAAACCTGAACTTTCTATAGAAAACAAAAACAAAAATGACATGACAACAAAGACAACTGAACTTTTAGGTTAGCCACGAAATCTCAAATAAAATGACAAAATCATTAACATTGACATCGACATAACATCAACAATAACTAAAACATACAACGACGTTTCTATACCACAATAAAATGATGACATGACACTAAATCAAAACAAATATATGACAAAATGACATGACACCACAAAACCAAAATTTAAAAAAAAAAGGAATCATAAACAAAATAACAAAAATAATTAAATAATGATATCTTCTTGACATCATAGAAGGTATCTCATGACATAATAACAACATCTTCTTATAGGAGATAAAATATCTCATGACATATCGAGATATTAATCATGACATCTTATGACATTACGACATCACATTAAGACATGACATAAAATGACATGACATTATGATTCACATTAAGACATGACATTACGACATCACATTATGACATGACATGACATACAAACTATGAAATCCCAACATAACACATGACTTGATATGATAACAAACCAAAACAAACAAAAAATCGACACTTGACATGACACGACAAAATCATTGACATTGACATCGACATGATATCTAACATAAAACCGACACTTCCAAAACAAACGACAAATCAAAATTACAATAGCCAGACAAAATAATGATAAATCAAACAGAATGACAATAAAACATAACGACGACAAATGACCTTAACAAACACAAAACAATGATAAAATTAAAACAAAGAAAACAAACATAAAACCAAGACAATATCATCATGACAATATAGCAGCTTGACAAAACAACATCACAACATGACAAAATGACACAATGACATGACATTGCGACATCACATAACATTACATACAACAATATGACACACATATTAAGACATCTTGACATGAAACCCGACTAAACATAAAAAATGATAAACGTTCAACATAAACAAAACCTTATGGTATTATAGATTCTTTAGAAACACACTGTCATGACAACACTTACACTTTTTGGACGATAAATGTTAACCCTAATCTGGAGTTTTCCTAGGCAATATTATTTGCTTAGGATGTAATTAACTATAGGAGCTTGCTCCTATAGGAGATTAAAGAACTCAGGATAGGTATTCCATCTATAAGATCTCTCTGGTTACCCAAGATCTTCATGTGATTTTCTTATACGAAAAACTTCGCAATCACACAATCCGAAGATTTATTCTATGAGATTATCATTCGATCTCTTTTTCTCTCAATCTCTATCATGATTAATCTTTCTTCAATTTCTCCAAAGACTTCTGACAAAAAGTCTAAGTAGAATAACAATTAGGGTGATGGATAGAGAAAGAGAGCGGTGACTCCTTGACATTGACATGATACAGAAATTTATGGCGACGACATGCGATCCATATATTTCATCGCCATCATCCACTTCAATAGGAATTACAGTCCGATCTTTACTTGGAGAAAGAGTATGTTTAGGTTTTTCAATTTCTTCTACCTCTCTCTCTCTTTCAATTACATTCTGAATTTTCTCTTTTAATTCATTTCCACTTCTAAGTTGTACAGCTTTTGCTTGTTCATGTTCTTTCCCGTTTCTTTAGGATTAATTTCGACATTGTTAGTGTAGTTTTCCTCGAGGTTTGTAATTAATAAAATTAGCAATTTGATCTATCCGATTCTCAATATTAGGAATAAGCAGTGTTTCGACTTTGTAGTCGATTACCTAGTTGCAAGATCAATTCTTCTATAGATTACTTTTTCTGCTGATTATTAAAACCAGAAAGGTAAGTTGGTCTAAAGTTTGAATTTCCTTGATTGTTCCAATTTGGATTAACTTGATTATTACTCCATTGTTAATGTCAATTATTCCAATTAAAATTAGGATGATTTTTCCAACCAGGATTATAATGATTAGAATAAGGGTTATTAGTTTTACTAGCAATAGCTTGCAAAGTTTCCATTGTTTGAGAATCATCAGTATTTGCATAATTATCATTATTTACATGTGATATATTAATAGCAAAATTATCTAATTTCTTAGATATCGCAGCCACTTGTGAAGCTAAAATAGAAAAGGCTTCATTATCTTGAAAACTTGTCATTCTTTTAGGATTAACCCTTTTAGAAGGCTATTGAAAGTTATTATTAGCCATTTCTTTAATTAAAGTATAAGCTTCTTTAAATGTCTTAGCCATTAAAGAACCACCACCAGCAGCATCAATAATAGATCTAAGTGATCCAATAAGTCTATTATAAAATGTTTGAATAATTAACTAATCTGGCAAAGCATGATGAGGACATTTTCTTAATAGTTCTTTAAATCTTTCCTAAGCTTCAGAAATTATTTCTCCATCAAATTATGTAAATGAAGTTATATCATTTCTTTATTTAGCAGTTTTAGAAGGAGGAAAATATCTAGCAAGGAATTTTTGTGTCATATCTGCCCAAGTTTTAATAGAACAAGTTGCTAATGAATTAAGCCACATCTTTGTTTTATCTTTTAAGGAAAAAGAAAAGAGTCTAAGCCTAATAACATCATCAGAAATATTATTATATTTAAAGTTAACACAAAGTTCTAAGAAACTAGCAAAGTGTAAATTTGGATCATCATTAGGTATTCCTCCAAATTAATTATTTTAAACCATTTGAATAATAGAAGGTTTAAGCTCAAAAGAATTAGCATCTACAGCTCGCATTTGAATACTAATATGAAGTTTATCAGCTGTAGGGTTTGCATAATCCCTTAATGGTTTATAAACATTTTGTTCATTGATGTCTATTGAATTTTGATTATTGTTATGTAAGTTAGCCATTTCCTGATATTTTTGAATTTGCTCACCTTGTTTTCCTTTTTTAATTCTTTTAACTGTTCTTTCTAATTCAGAATCAAAAGGTAATAATCCTTCCGATCCATAACTAAGCATAAAATTAAAATCTTTTTGGTATTTTATATTTTTATATATTTTTTTATGTTTTATATTTTAAAAGAAATAAAAGTGTATATATTATATTTAATTTGTAAAATGTCTTTTTAACTTCTTTACTTATTTTCCTTATCTTCTCTGGCAATGGCGCCAAAAAATTGACGTGTGACTCAGCCTAATGGAGCTTTATATATACTTTCAAATGTAAGATTTTGATACCAATGCTAGACGATTTAATCACAGACAGCGACGCCAAAAACTTGATGTGATTATAATTATGAAAGATTTTATGAATTTATATTTAGATTTTAATAATTTGTAAAATTCATAATTTCAAATGCAAGTATACGTATCGTATCAAGTAATACAGGGCTCTAGTAGAGTCCTGGTTATCAATCCCACAGGGAAGATTTTTAGAATATTAAGTAATATTTTTAGATTTTTCAAATTAAAAGTAATTATTATTTTTATTTCTTTTTAAAGTTTAGATATTAGATTTAATGAAATTTATACTAAATGTAAGTAAGCAACACTAAAACAAATATTAATGCAGGTATAAATAAAACAACTTTTTCCTTCTCAACTAATCTAAGATTTTTAGAATAATTATCATTTGTGGAGAATTTAGATTATGGTATTGTGCCAAATAGAAGCATTCATATTCTTTACCCTTTGGTCCAGGCATAAAGAACATTTACTAATCTATAGATCAGTTCAGGATGTTTTATTAGTAGAATGGGTTAATCTAGGCTCACACTACTAGATGTCCAATGGTGGCTATGGTCGGTCCTACCAGTGACACGTTCCCTTTCTATAAATCAAATTATTAGAATTTAGCATGTTACTCTAAAAACTAATTAATTCTACGCCCAATAAATCATATCTTCCTATTTATTTGCACTTCACTTTGAATAACCCGCATAAAGCCATCGACTACCCAAGGATTCATGTGATATCTACTAGTTAAAAACTTATCTCCGGATAGGTCTCAAAATTCTTCAACAAGTTTTAACAATTTAAATTGCCAGTTTAAAAATTAAACTAAGATCAGGTATTAATATCATCACAATTTTTATAAATATTTTAAATTAAATTCTCCAACATAGTTTAATTATCTTATTATCTTTTCATAGTTGAAAGGAGAAAGAAAACTAACTACTCAGAACACGTTGAATTCTCACAACAAAGCATATTTATAAAACTTTGAACCAAGTTACAAATACTTATCTGGAATATTCCTTCAAGTGATCTGCTGACTCCTACTGACTTCAATGCAATGATGACAGACTTCAACAAAGAACAACACTAATAATCTCACACTTAACACTCAAAATAAACTAAAAATAAACTCACTAAATAATAAAGAAGGTGGCTCCCTAAAATGATTGGATGTCTATATAGTGCTTGGGGACTAAAGGATGTTATAAGGGGTGAAAGGGGCGATTTTCTCTGTAGAATGGGCTCCTATTTATAGAGCTCTATATTTGACCAGGGGTTGCTTAAGGCACATCTTCAAAATTTTTCCAAATAAAATGTATCTTCTAGAAGGTAATTGTCGCACCTAGGCGTCGAGATCTGGTGCCTAGGCTCTGGACTCCGTGACTAGGTCTTCGCACCTCTTCACTTTAGGTCGCACCTCTTCGCGATTAATACCATTTCCCTGAGTCCAGATGCATTGTATCACATGTCCTATATATTAAGAGTAACTTCCAGTCTTCTAGAAGCTCTAATAACCGCTTAACACCATCAAAATAACTGCCTAAAGTCATCAAAAATCTTGTCTGCGTCTGTATCGAACTGGCGCTTAAGCGTCAGGCCTATAATTTTGACAAATTTGCTCTTTTAGCTCCATTTTTGCTCCATTTTGCTCTTTTTTCCTTCTTGAACTCATTTTTTATCACTACATACAAAAACATAAAAATACATTTTATTAAAGCATAATATCCTTAAGAATTGAATCATAAATAAGGCATAAAAATGGGTATTTTTTTAAGTGGATCACTTGCGAGCCTGCAAGTTAAACAAAAATGTGATCCTACATGAAAATTAAAACTTTAGGATAGCCACAAAACCAAAACCAAAACAAAATTAAAACAAAACAAGAAAAAATTCACCGCCACAACAATCAAAATATAAAACAACTCAAAATTTAATCACAAACAAAACAAAATCACAATTGCAACTAAATTAAAACGACTCTATTGGATGATCGGGAATACCTCAAAGGATGCAACCTACGCTGCTAATGGGATTTCCTAGAGTTTAAATGAAAGCATGGAACTCATTAAGTTCAGTTTAGTAAATTCATCTGGACTAAATGAATCTGAAGAAAATAGTGGTGCTAGAAGGAGGGAACCGTGGGATCCTAACATGTGTCGCTATAATCAACTTATATATTCCCCTAAATAAGACATTAGAACACCTCAATTCAAATATTTCTAAAACACGATAGGTCCCTTTTTTCTTCAATTGGCACTTCTTTAAACTAAACCTACTACGTCGAGGAGCTTGGAGCATGCATAGTGGGCAGCACGACCATCTTCAACAGCAAATCTCCTTAGAAACAAACAACAAGCTAAATGACTTCGAGGTAGCTTGCTTAGTGTAGAAAAACCCTCACTTTATCTTTTTAGGCCTTTGTACTTCATGCAATATAACCCCTAACTCATCTTAGGATTCTTAGGTCGTCATCGGATATGACATAGACCCTCCTATCTTCCAGGTTATTCACATGATCAGAATTAAGTGAATGCAAGCCCTAATTAAATAAAATTAGCATGATGAAACACTAAATAATTATCTCAAATTAAAGCCCAATCATAGGATAGTTCGAGAAAACACCAAGATCTCTCTTGGATCTATGTCTTTCCCCTAGTCTCATCTTCCTCTGGATTCCTACAATAACTGTTCCAAAACTTGAGTCATTCACCTATTGAATTTCCTACTATCACATTCTCTTGAAGAACCTTACCCTTTTGGAAGTCATGAATATAAAATGTTACTTGATTTATATCAAGAGTTTTCTTAGGTAACTTCGGTCATATAAGATGTAATTAACTATAGAGGCTTGCTCTTATTGGAAACTTAAAGACCCCATATTAATATAAACACTTTCTAATTCTTTCATATTATATGGGGGAAATTGTCGGTTAACATAAATGGTTTGCAGGCTAAATGGATGTCATAGATTTTTTAGTTTATTTGATCAAGCCTTGCCACCAAGCAATGTATCCATTCTTCGGGATAGATACATATTTTACGGTGACATGCTCGATTATTTAAACTATTGATTATATGGGATCTGTTTGATTTCATATTTTTCAAAATTAAAAATGATATTTTTTAAACTATATATATATATATATATATATTAAATTAAAATAAAAGTGGGTGTCAGGATACCTATCTCGGCGGCCGACAATCCAACCAAACCATTCCACGACCGACAACAACATCAAAATATCATTCAATTATTCTGGTCTCTTAAGAAATAGGGTTTCAGCCTATGACCATTAACTTTAAAAATTTTCAGGGTTTTAGGATCTTTAATATACACAGCTCCATAGGGATAAAATTTTATCACAATAAATGGGCCCATCCACCTGGACTTAAGTGTGTCTGAAAATAATCTCAATCTTGCATTATATAGCAGAACTTGTTGTTCTAGCTCAAAATTTTTAGTAAGAATCTTCCGATAATGCTACTTTTTCATCTTACTTTTATAAATCATAGCATTTACATAAGACTCATTCATATCTCTTCCAGCTCATTTAATTGCAATAATCACTTTTTACCAGCATCCTAAAAATTATAGGTAAATTCCTTAATAGACCAATAAGCTTTATGCTCATGTTCCACTAGTAAATGACAAGATTTCTCATAATTAACCTAAATGGTGACATTCCTATAGGAGTTTTATATGCAGTTCTATAAGCCCACAAAACAAAATCAAGTTTGTCTAACCAATCCATTTTTGTTGGATTTATAGATTTTTTCAGAATTCTTTTGATTTCTCAATTGGAAACTTCAGCTAAATCACTTGTTTGAGGATGATAAGCAGTAGAAATTCTTCAATAAATTTTCAATCAATGCATTCTTGAAATGACTTCCCCATCAATTATGATAACACTTGACATTCCAAATCTGCAAAATATATTTATTTTTAAGAACTTTGCAACATTTTGAGCATCACAACGAGGTAAAGCAACAACTTCTATCCATTTAGACACATAGTCTACTGCTAATTGCATATATAAATTTCTGAAAAATGGTTTAAATGGTCCCATGAAATCTAATCCCCAAATGTCAAATATTTCAACTTCTATAATTGAGGGGCATCTCATTTCTTCTAGAAATATTGCCTACACGTTGACACTGATCACAATTTTTAATATAAGCATTAACATCTCTAAAGACAGTAGGCCAATAAAATCTAGATTGTAAGATTTTATATGTTGTTTTATCAACACAAAAATGTACCGCCAAATCAGAATCATGACATTTTGGATAATGTCAAAAGTCTCTTCTAAAGGAACACATCTTCTAATAATTAAATCATTCCCCTATTCATACAAAAATGGGTCGTCCAAAAATAAGTCTTAGCTTCAAATAAAAATTTCCTCTTTTTCTGGTGTGTCAGACCATAAGGTAAAATGTTACTAACAATAAATTTTACCATGTCTGCAGAGTTTTAGGTTTAGAGTTTAGGGTTTTAGGCTTTAGGCTTTAGGGTTTATCAATAAAATATAGATTGCAAGATTTTATATTCTTTTTTATCAACACCAAAATGTCCCACAAAATCAGAATCATGACATTTTGGATAATTTCAAAAGTCTCTAATAAGGGCACACATCTTCGAATAATTAAATCCTTCTCTTGTTTATACAAAAATGGGTCGTCCAAAAAATAAGTCTTAGCTTTAGATAAAAATTTCCTCTTTTGTCGGTGTGTCAAACAAAAAGGTAAAATGTTACTAACAATAAAGTTCATAATGTCTGCATACCATGGAACACACCATTCATTAATATTGAACAATTTTTCATTAATTTATTCTTAAAACAAAGTGATTTCTCAGAGTTAAGACTAGACATATGATCAACAATTTGATTATCAGCACTCATTCTATCTACTATTTCAAAAGCAAATTCTTGCAAAAGAAGAACCCATCTTATTAGTCTTGGTTTTGCATCCTTCTTTTTCATTAAATGTTCTATAGTATAATGATCTATATGCACCACACATTTAGTTCCAATTAAATATGTTCTAAAGTTTTCAAAGGTAAATACTATTGATACTAACTCTTTTTTAGTTGTGGTATAATTAATATGATCTTCATTAAGAGTTTTACTAACATAGTAAATTATTTTAAAAATTTTATCATATTTTTGTCCCAAAACAGCTCCAATAGCATATCATTTTCATCACACATTAATTCAAATGGTTTTTTCCCATCTGGTGAAACTGTAATTGGTGCAGTGATAAACTTTTCTTTTAAAAGTCCAAAAGATTTTTGGAAATCCTTATCAAAATTAAAAATCATATCTTTCTCGAGCAAATGGCGTAGTGGCTTAGTAATTTTTTAAAATCTTTAATATATCGCCTATAGAATTCAACATGTCTTGAAAAAATCCTAATTTCCCTCACATTTGTTTGATGAGGTAAATTAGTGATCTCTTGAATTTTAGTAGGATCTCTTTCATACCTTTCTCAGAAAAGTGATGTCCTAAAATAATTCCTCCTGCTACCATAAACTGACATTTTTCCTAATTAAGAACTATGTTTGTTTCTTCATAGCATTTTAGAACTCGTGATAAATGTCCTAAATAGGATTCAAACAAAGTTCCAAACACAAAAAAATCATCCATAAAAACTTCAATTCCTTTTTCTTTTAAATCATATAAAATAGCCATCATATATCTTTGAAATATAGTAGGGACATTACATAAACCAAAGAGCATTCTTCTAAAAGTAAAAGTCAATAAGGACTGTAAATGTTGTTTTCTCTTGATCCTTTAGAGCAATTTGTATTTGATGATAACTAGTATATCCATCAAGAAAACAAAAGTCTTTATGCCCAGCTAGTCTATCCAACATTTGATCTAGAAAAGGTAATGGAAAATGATCTTTCATCATGGCAAGGTTTAATTTTCTATAATAAATGCATATTCACCATCCTGTAACTTATATTAATGGTATTGGTTCATTCTTTTCATTAACAGTTATACTTACTCCTTCTTTCTTAGGAACATAGTGAATAGGACTAACCCATGCATAATCTAAAATAGGATAGAAAATCCAAACATCTAACCACTTTAAAATTTATTTCTTGACAACCTCTTTCATAATGGGAATTAATCTCCTTTGAGGATCAGCCTTAGGTTTGCAGTTTTCTTCCATCAAGATCTTATGTATACAAATTGAAGGACTGATTCCTTTAATATCAATAATTGTCCATCCAAAGGCTTTCTTATATCTCTTCAAATTTTCAGCAAACACTCTTCTTCTTATGAAGTTAAGTTCAAGGAAATTAGAACTGGAAGAGTTGAGGAATCACCTAAAAAGACCTATTTTAAGTACTTAGGAAGTAACTTCAATTCAAGTTCAGCAGGTTTCTCAATTGATGGACAAAAAGATTTGTCTTTTTTTGTCATGTTCAAAACTTCAACTTTCTTGAACAAAATTTGAATTTTCTTTATTAAAATCATTAAGATGTTCCAATTCTTCTTTTTGCTCGTGTTCCAATTCTTTCATTTCTGAACTCTTCATAAGTTGTTTTGAAATGGTATTCACTAAGATATCTCATTACATCCATCCTAAATCATTCATCATCTTTACCTTTTGCAGGGTATTTCATTGATTATGAAATATTAAAAGTGATCGTTTGATCATTAACACTCATAGTTAATTCCCCTTTTGCACATCTATCATTGCTCTGCCTGTTAGGAAAGGTCTCCCTAAAATGATAAGTATCTCTTTGTCTTCTTTCTTCATATATAACATAATGAAATCAACAAAAAAAATAAATTGATCAACTTTCACCTAAGCATCTTCTATAACTTGTTGACCTGACTTTTGGATGAAGTCTAGTCTCTCTTTAGAGTAGCCTAAGGTTTAGCCATAGGACTCTCCTGGTGACTTTCTTAGAAGACTAGTCTTGGAACCCTCCCCCTTAGAAATTCAAATATTCTTTGCTTCACTGGGAGTTTTCATATGCTTAAGGCATAACCTCTAGATTTTGGGAGGAAGAGACCAAGCATAAGGAAGCTCAAAGAGAAGAGCCCTATAGGATGGTCAAGCCTTAGGACTTACCCTGGGTGGTCTGGGGGAGGCTCACACACACACTTGCACGTTACACTCTCACATACTACCTCACAACTCTAAGCATACCAAACTTTTCTACACTTTATCCCCTGCTTCTTTGGAAACTCATGTGGGTGATTATCCCATAGCTCTTAGCCCCAGACTAGGGTTTGACTGGTACCAGTACATGGAAGGTCCAAATGGAGAGTTTCCTTAGTCCATGGCTCAAATGGATTATCAATCTCATTCAACTCCAATTTTACCAAAATCCCAACACTTGGCTCCTTACCCCTAAACTCCACCAAATGACCAAATTACCCCCTAAAACCCCAATTTTGCCTTAAATTCCTAAAATCAAGAAAAATCACCTAAATCCTTAAAAAATCAGCCCAAAATATTCTTCAGCACTCAAAATACCCAAAACACCTCAATTTTTCCATATACCCCAAAAATACCCCATAAATGATCCAAGAATACCCTGAATTCCAGAAATTCCAAAAAAATCCCAAAAATTATCAAAACTCTCCAAATATTCCCAATTTTAGTTTGTACCATCAAATTGGCCCAATTTGACCTATTTAACACAATTTGACCTATTTGACCATATTTTTCCAAATAACCCAAAAATACCCAACAAATACCCCAAGAATACCCTGAATTTCAGAAATTCCAAAAATTCCCAAAAATTCCCAAAACTTTCCAAAAACTCCCTATTTCAGTTTGTAACCATCAAATTGACCCAATTTGACTTATTTGACCCAATTTAACCTATTTAACCCAATTTTCCAAATACCCCAAAAATACCCTAAGAATACCCTAAATCCCAAAAATTCCAAAAACTCCCCAAATATTCTCAATTTCAATTTAAACCACTCTAATCTTTTTCTAAACTCTTCATAACAATTATACACACAATATTGCTCAATAAATTTGACTCAACCCAAGCTCAAACCCAACCTAGCCCAACCTTAACTTGAAATGACCCAAATCAAGCCATAACCCAAATATCACTAAATTTAACCAAATGAGCCAAATTAACTCCTTGGCAGCCAACCTTAGGACCCCAAAGACCAGCCAAGACCAACCAAACCCAACCCAAATGAGCTACGGACCAAGGGTCCTTAACCAAAGTCAACTCCTCTTTAAATGTTTGATAAACCCATTACTCCAAGCAACCACTCCTCAAGCCTTCCAAATTACCATCATTTAAACCTCTTTTACCTCCCATCAGCCTGCCAGACACCTTCCTTGTCCTTTCCGGCTGACCTAGCCACCGAAATGGCTGAAACCGAGGCCTCATACCCCCTAAAATCCAAAAATTGGGCATTATTAGTGTGGCATCCCCTCACTAATCACTTGTGCATTGTTTCCTTCCACCTAAGTAGCAAATCCCACCCAAAGCCAAGCCCTGAGCTCAGCCCATTGGCTTTGGCTATAAAAGCCACCCTTCACGGCCAAAGGGGAGTGTTGAAAATTTTCTAAGGAGGCTCTGTCTAATTGCTCCTAGAGCTTCCCCGAGACCTCCTAAGTGCAAGCTCACCAACCTCAGCCACCCATCCCCACTGTCCAGAGCTAATTTCCCCACTGAAATTTCAGCTGAAACCAAGATAGTTTCAATTACATCTCCCCACTACCTAAAACTCCAAACCAACCTGCTCTACACCATCACCAGAGTGAAAGAAGAAGTTTCCCCATAAAAGCCCCATTACAGAGAGCCTCTACACCAGACTTTGATCAACACCTGAAATCGGCCTTGGTTGAATTCAAGTCCATGCATTTCACTAGGGCAAAAGACTTCATCTGGAGGTTCGCTGGGACCAAACGAATCTGCTACAACCATCTGATTGAGGCCTCCCCTCTCAGACAAAGGTATTGAACTTCACGTTCTCCCCGAGCTATTTTTTATCTTCCATGCATGTTGGGTTGATCTCAGGCTAGGTTAGCCATATGGATAGGTTCTTCTAGGTCAAATGAAGCTCTAGGAACAAACCCCATGTGATTTGGCTGAGTTTAGCTCGAGTTCTTAAGTCTAGAAGATGGAGCGCTCACGGAAAGAACAAGGTGAAGACGATGATCAGGAGTCGTCGGATCGCGTGTGTAATGAATGGATGGACAGGATTGCACCGAATGAACCTTTGATACATAAGTGGCGGAGCTTACTCAGATGACAGAGTCAAATGAGAGTGTGTTGTGTATGCATTCGGACCTGCCTAGGATCTAGTCAGCGCCGCATGTTTAAGTGAGAAAATATGGAATTTTTGAATTATTTAAATCGATGGAACTTTAAAAATACATTACTTGGTGTAGAAAAATCAAAAAAATAAAAGAAAAATACCCTAGTGCTCAATGAACAGAGGAGAATAATGTGGAAATGGTTTGAAATTTAATTGATGCATATTTGATTTTTAATGAATTAAATACTCTTTTGAATTTTTGATTCTCCATGCACTTGGACATTTCACCATAGCTTGATATTTTGGTATGTTGTTGCCTCTGACTTAAGGAATCTCCCCTAATTTTCCAAAGTCAGAGGAGATCACTAGAAAGGGATCTCTATTTTTTAAATTATCATGTCTGTTTTGGTATAAAAATTATAATAATTAAAATAATGATCATAAAAATACAAAATAAATTTTGGTAGGTTACTTATGATCAAGGGATCCTAGAAAAAATGTAAACTTGGTCTAACTCATTAAGTATAACCTTAATAGTAATTAAGATTTAAACTTTAAATAAATATAAATTGGATTAAATATAAATGTAAATAACCCAAAAATCATTCTCCACTGCCATTTAAGGTTAAGGAACTCTCCATGAAAATTTCAAGTCAAATGGAGTTAATATAAATGCTTAAATGAATTTTTCAAGTTGAATCACATTTTTTTGCGTTAAACTTAATGAATTAAACTTAATGAATTATGAGGTGATAAAACCTTTAGGGGCAAAAGTGTAATTTTAAAGAATGTAGCCTTAATTAATATTTAGGCTTAATTAAAGTGGGAAATGGGCAATAAATGATCTTAATTATTATGTTTGAATGACTTAAATATAAAAGGATAAATGGTAGAAACACATTTCATTCTTGTCAATTAAAAGGATAAGCTTTTAATTTAATTAATCATTATAATTTGGAAGAAAATTAAATTAAGTGATCCTTAAGGTTAGGGGTTGATTTTTTTGGAAGTTGATAATTCACTAATTTAATACCCCTACTTGATTTTTAAATGATAATTCATTAACTTGATAAGAGTCATAATTATATAACTTAACTTTTCTAAGATCACAAAATATACCCACTAAAACCTTAATTGAAAACTGACTAATGAGGATTAGAAAAGGAAACAAAATTAATTTTAACCACTTTTGAAACACTACAAGCCCGTCAAAATTGATTAAATTCTTCCACAAATTAAGATTGCCTCTAAAGGCCACAATTACATAATTCTTAAGTGAAATATCATGCGATGTTTACCTCACTTATTGGGATAATAAAAACATTAGTGCACTAAGCATAAGGGTATGAAATAGATGAATCATTTAATAATTATGATAAGTCCAAAATGAACTCAAGGAAGCTCAAAAGAATAATGAAATGTCTAGGTATCTCCTAGGCCCTTCTCACAAATCTTCTGGATACTTTGGAGGACAACTGAACCTATCATATTTATTAAATGAAGAAATCTCTTAAATAAATGAATACGACAACTGAACCATGTTATGACATAGGGTTTGGTAGGCCTGTGACGACCTATCTATATGTTTTACTTTCTTGCAAACTATAAATGTTTACTATAAAAGATACTAAAGTTTCAGGTGGAGGAACGAGAAGACTCGCTAGGTACACTTTTACAAGTTTATAGTACCTTCTTTTCAGTACTTCCTTTACTTTACTTTTCTTGCTTACAAACTTGCATGTTAAACAACAATGTCACCCTGCATGAAAACTAAAACTTCTAGGGTAGTCATAAAACCAAAACCAAAACAAAATTAAAACAAAACAGGATGAAATTTACCACCACAATAGTAAAAAATATAAGACAACTTAAAATTTAATCACAAACAAAGCAAAAATCACAATTTTAACTAAATTAAAACATCTCTATCAGATGATCGGGAATACCTTAGAGGATGCAACCTACGGCTGCTAACGGAATTTTCCACGGTCAAAATGAAAGTATGTAACTCATTAAGTTGAGTTTAGTAAATTCATCTGGACTAAGTGGATCCGAAGAAAATAGTGGTGCCGAAAGGAGGGAACCTTGGGATCCTAATTGGTATCGCTATAATCAACTTTAATATTCCCCTAAATAAGACATTAAGACGCCTCAATTCAAAACTTCCAAAACATGATGCTTCTCTTTTCTTCTTTAATTGACATTTCTTTAAACTAGACCTGCTACGACGAGGAGCTTGGAGCATGCATAGTGGGCAGAACGACCATCTTCAAGAGCAAAACTCCTTAGAAATTAAATCAACAAGACATAGGACTTCGAGGGAGCTTGCCTAATGCATCATAAACCCTCACCTTATCTCTTTAGGCCTTTACATCATGTTGTGCAATATAAGCCCTAACTAGTCTTAGGATTCTGAGGTTGTCATCGGGTATGACATAAATCCCCTATCTTCTAGGTCATTCATATGATTGGTATCAAGTAAATGTAAGCCCTAATAATAAAATTGGCAGGATGAAACACCAAATAACTATCTCAAATTAAATCCAAATCATAGGATAGTTTGGGAAAAACACAAAGATCTCTCTTGGATCTATGTCTTTCCCATAGTCTCTCCTTTCTTTGGATTGCTACAAAAAAACTATTTTGAAATTTGAGCCACTCATCTATTGGATCTCCTATTACCACTCTTTCTTGAAGGACCTTACCCTTGGAATTCATGAGTACAATATTTCCTGATCTATATCAAGAGTGTTCTTAGGTGACTTTAGTTATCTAAGATGTAATTAACTATAGAGGCTTGCCCTTATAGGAAACTTAAAGACCCCGGATTAATATAAACCCTATCTAATTCCTCTATATTAGATAGGGGAAATTGTCGGTTAACATAAATGGTTCACAGACCAAATGGATGTCATAAATTCTGTAGTTTATTTGATTGAGTCGTATCATCAAGCAGTGTGTCTATTTCTCGGGATAGATGCATCGCTTGCGATATTGTGCTCATTCATTCAAACTACTAAATGAATGAGATTCGTTCATTTGCGCTTTTCAAATTTTAAATATTATTTCTAAAAATCTATATATATTAAATTAAATCAAATCCTATTTTATAAAATTACATTTTACACCTTCACAAAAGTAAATTTTCAAATCTCCCAACAATTTAACGACCGACACAACTCCCTTAGGATATGTTATAGAAAGATCTGTTAATTATAATGTTACAGTTGTAGGAGATTTTTCTCCTAATCTCAGTCTTTTAAATATAGATAATGGCATAAGATTAATACTTGCACCTAATTCACATAAAGCTTTTCCAAAAAAATTATCTCCTATCGCACATCGAATTGTGATGCTCCCATGATCTTCAAGTTTTTCAAGAAACTTTTTCTGAATAATAGCATTGCACTCCTCACTAAGTGCAACTGTCTCATTATCTTCAAACTTTCTTTTTCTGTTAAGAATATTCTTCATAAACTTCACATAGTTTGGCATATGTTCTAAAGCTTCGGCAAAAGAAATATTAATTGTAAGCTTCTTAAAGATTTCTATAAATTTTGAAAATTGTTTATCCAACTTTTGTTGATGAAGTCTTTGAAGAAATAGAGGTGGTGGCAGTTTTTCTAAATCAATCTTAAGTAGAGAAATAAGTCCCTCAAAATCTTCTAGAGCGTCCTTTTTAGATTCTTCAATTTCTTATTTCTCTACTTTAATCTCTTTTTGAACTCTGCTTTCCAACTCTCTTTCACTTCTAAGTTGAACAGCCTTTTCTTGCTCTTTATTCTGCTCTTTAGGATTAACTTCAGTATTACTAGGAAGTGTTCCTTCGGTTATATTACTTAATGAATTTGCAATTTGTCCCAAGTGATTCTCAATATTTCTTATAGCAACTTCTTGATGCAACTGATTTCCCATTTATAACACTACTTCTATAGACAACTTCTTATCCTTAAATTGTGGATTATTATTGAAACTTGAAGGATAGGTAGGCCTATAATTACTATTACCTTGGTTGTTCTAGTTTCATAATGGATTTACTTGGTTTCTTCCCCATTACTGATTAGTACCACCTGAATTGTTATTCCAGTTAAAATTATGGTGATTTTTCTAACCTAGATTAAAGTAGTTTGAATATGGGTTATTTGATTTATTATTTATAGCATTCAAAAGTCTCAATTTATGTTTGATAATCTACCATTTGGCATAATTATTTCTCTTCAATCATTGGAATTGGTTGAGAAAAATTCATTCCAAATTGGTCTGGCTTCCTTGAAATTGTAGCAACTTGATTTGCTAAATGGCAAAAGCTTCAGAATCATGAATATTGGCTACCTTTTTAGGATGTACGCTTTCAAAAGGCCATTTAAAAATTATTAGTATCTATTTCTTCAATTAAAGTATAAGCTTCAGGAAATTGTTAAGACATCATTGAACCACCAGTAGCGGCATCGATAATAGATCTAAGATATCCAACTAATCCATTATAAAAATTTTGAATACTTAACTAATTTGGAACAGCATGGTGTAGACACTTTCTTAGGAGTTCTTTGAATCGTTCCCAAGCTTCGTAAATAGATTCCCCTTCAAACTGACAAAAGATGTAATATCATTTATAAGCTTCGCAGTTTTTTATGGTGGAAAATATTTAGCAAGGAATTTCGATGCTAAATCACCCCAAGTTCTGTTAGATCCAGGTGCTAAAGAAATCAACCATATTTAGCAAGGAATTTCCATTCTCTAAGTGAGAATGGAAAAATCCTAAGACAATAGCATCATCAGAAACACCATCATATTTAAATGTAGCACACAATTCTAAAAAATTGGCAAGATGTAAATTTGGATCTTCAGTTGGTGAACCCCTAAACTGATTAGTAGATACCATTTGGATAATAGTAGGTTTAAGTTCAAATTAATTAGTAGCTATAGCAGGATTTTGAATACTACCATAAAGTTCTTCTATTATAGGGTTTGCATAATCTCTTAAAGGTCTTAATTCATGATGAATTTCAGCATTTTAATTAATTTGATTTGTCATTTCTTGAAATTTTTAAATTTTTTCTGTATTTTTAATTTTTTAATTTTTCTAATAGTTTGTTCTAATTTAGATTGTAAGGTACAAGTCCATCATAACTTGAACTTCGCATAAACTATTACAACACAACAATAAAATTAAAAATAAAACACACATAAATAGATAAGGTTTAAATAAGACTTTTTATAAATATAAATTTTATTTTTCTAGAATTTTTTTTTATTTATCTTTTAAATTCAAATCCAAAGAAAATTTGATTATCCATAATTTTTCCTAGTAACGATGCCAAAAACTTGATCCTAATTCTCTTTACTACCAGATGAATACTGAATAATTTATGCTCGTTGTAATCCAATTATATTTGTATTTTTGATATAAAATATTCCTCTTTATAACAGTGCCAAAAACTTGATCCTGATGTAAATAAGAATATAATAGTGATAGTTTAATTTAAGGATTCTAAGCAAGTATACATATCATTATCAAGTAATATAGGACTTTCTGATTAAGCCCCGAAAGATCGATCCCTCAAGGAAAATTTATGAATATTAAAAGATAAAAGGGTTTTAAATCACAAATAAATAAATAGTTTTCGATATAAAATAACTTTAGAAATGATATTCAATTTGGTATTTTCCTTAATTATGAAATATAGTAAACAATTTACTAACTATAATGAGATTTTTGTAAGATTTAAATATGTATAGATGAAAATATCTTTTTTCCTTATCATGAATAAGTAATAAGTATAGGAATTCTATTGTGTAAATATTCAAAATGTGTCGCGCCAAATAGAAGTAATTTTATTATTTACCCTTACTAGAGATACTATAAAAAACGTTGGCTAGTTTAAAGTTTGAATAGTTTTGAAGATAGGTTAGGTAGAGAAGATACTAGCTCTCACTCTAGAGTTCTTTCCTTTCCCTCTACTTAGAGGCTAACACTAGCATCAAAACCTAAAAAAATAAACCAAGTTAGGGGCTTTAGTCTATCACCCTAAAGTCTCTAATTCTACACCCATCAAAGTATATTTCCTTTCTCATCCATACAATCCCCTGTGATTCCTAAGTATTGTTGATTGAGACAGTACCTACTTGGATCTTACATGTTATCACAACAAATGTTAACATCTTAATTGACCAAATCAAGAAGTTAATGAAGTGCAAGGATTAAATCAACACAACTTCTTCCAACATTAAAGATCAACACTTCCACAATTTTCATCCAAAACTTAATTAATTTTCATTTTAAGGAAAAAGATAAAGAAGACCGCTCAGAATCCATGGAAAAACATAACAACAAATAGTTTTAAAAGTGGAAACCATGTAGAAAACACAAGAAGTCCCAATTAAAACTAAATGAAGTATAAAGATATAAACTTATCTCAAGTTTCTCTCTACCAAACACTTCAAGTTCATTTGAATATCTTTCTTTCTCTTATAAGACTCCCTTGGACTAATCACCCTACCCAAGAGGGCATGAATCTCTCTACAGCAATGGATTTTTACTTAGAAATCCCTACTCACCATCTCTTTCACTAGGAATGAGAAAAGAATCCTACAACTCCTTACTCTCTAAACTCTGTAATAAAAGACTAATCCTACTTTTTTAATGGCCTCTCAACTCTCTCTACACACACCCTTCAAGTCTTTCTTTTGTATTTTCTCAAAAGGTGTCTTGCTGTCTCTTCAAAATATGTCCATATTCAATGACTCTACCCATGAGATGCATCACTTCAAGTGAAATTTAAATGTATTTTGGCACCCTTGATCAGTTACCCACGGTTGTACCAAAGGATGCCTCAAACACCTCTTCAGAATTCACCAAAAATTCTTTAAAATTTCAAGGTAACTATCTGGCGCTTAAGCGCAGTGTTTTAATGCTTAGGCGCGGCCTTCTCTATCTTCTGGTGTTCAGGCGCCAGATCTGGGTGTTTAGGTGCCCCAGTTCACTTTAACTCCATTTTTGCCCCAAATTTGATCATTTTTCACTCATTTTAACATATTTGGTCCATTTTAGTGTACTTGAAAGAAAAACACACAAATACCTTTCATTAAAGTGCAATATCATCAAAAAGTAGGTATAAAAATGTGCATAAAAATATTATATATATATATATATATATATATATATATATATATATATCTGTACATAGGGTAGGTTAGTGAATTTAGCTTGAATAACAATAATCACTCAAAATTTGATTTGAATTTTAGCTCATACATCAAACTCAGATTGAAATAAAAGTTTTTAGCCATGAGCCAAAATTTTTGTTCAAATTTCCTTTAAGGTTACCTCTACTCATCTTGAAAGTAGATCTTTTAACATCTTGTTGATCTTTAAGTATTTAAAAGATCGTTAATCAGTTCAACATTAATTTGAAAAACAACATAACATAAAATAATATTTAGTTAATTTATGTTTAGCTGGATTTAAGTTAAATCTATAGGTTAAATTCATTAAGGTACCCCCCTCTAATATAGTCTACCACTGTAGCTACACCAACCCATGCAAGGACATATTTATTTTGTATTTTGTCTCAAAGTTCAAAGCCAATCATAAACCTAAGCATTATTTTCTTCACAATTTACTAGATTGTTTTCACACTTCTAAACATATTATAAGAGCAAAATACTTTATATGATGTAAAAGTGTTCACCTCATCCTCCAATTGGATATCTAATTTCCATTTCCAAAATGGAAATTCACTTTAAACATTATGTTCATAACGTTGTAGAACATTTACTAATATTAATGTCTTGAACATAATGTTTGAAGTGAATCTTCATTTTAGCAATGGAAATTAAATTTCTCATTGAAGGATAAAGTGAACACTCTTACATCATGTGAAGTAATTTTTTTCAAAATATGTTTAGAGGTGTGCAAGTAGTCTTATAAGAGTTTTTAAGACGAGAATACTTAGATGTATCAGTGGTTACACTTGGATAGAAAATATGAAATAAATAAACTCATGGAAGGGTTGGTGTAGCTATAATGACCAACAAGATTATAGATAAAATTCGAATCAATGTTTAGCCAATTATCGAGCTTTGACTGCCTTATTAGTAGTAGGTTGTTAACGTTCCACTTTCGATCTAAACTGGAGTCAGCTAGAAAGAAATCTGATTCAAAATTTTGGCTTGTATCTCTGGTCATTTATTTTGATTCAGTCTCTATCTGATCAAAAATTTAAATCAATCAAATTTGAAGTCATTGTTGTTGTTTGAGCTATCTAAAATTTTAACTCCTATTAATGGTACATTTGGTTATGTTTGATTACAGTGTGCAACGAATTTTCATGGTTGACTTGATTTTATATTGATTTTATAATTAGTTAGCATATTTTATATATTTATCTATTTATTTTAATTTTTAAGGTTGGATGATTTAACTTTGGTTTTTGGTTTTAATTGATGGTTTAGTGAATTAGGCTTTATTGACTTTAGTCTTAATTGATAGTTTTAGTATGTGTTGATTTCGATTTTTCTTTGGTTTGATTTGGTGATTTTGGGGGTTCAATTTATGGTTTTTATTGGGATAGACTTTGGTTCAATAAGCTAGCCTCATACCCAATGGTCTTCTTTCCAAACTAAAGAAAATGTCTAAAGCTTTGCGGTGCAAAGTGGGCTAATAAAAAGTATACCTAAGCCTTTAGGGTCAATGGCCTTTTTCACCCTTTAGGAACTCAGCTTGTGCTTTAATGAGTAAACCCTAATCACCTCAACCAAAAGTTGAGGATTTGAGGAATAGCATATGAAGCCCTAAGGAGTCTGTCTATATTGATATTGGTCCCATCATCAATCATATAAGACATTCACTAGAAAAACACTAAGGCTAGATCCTAGCCTCCTAAAGAGATGATAAACGTTAATAAAAAATGAGATCAACAGAATTGCTATGAAAATACATTATTTATTACTTTTTTTATCAAGTTTATGAATGATATCATATTGTGAATCATTATACAATACTTAATATTTTAGTAGTTCATGCACAAGATCATACTCTACTATCATTTCATATGTATGAAAACTTCCCCAAAGCATATATGAACTTGTTTTTTTACCTTTATGCACTTCCGTTAAGATTTGCCTCTGAAGTTCATATTAAATTCTTCTACTAAACCATATTATTATGGTTTAACACAAATTATCCAAATCAACATATTACTTATATAACACTAAATCACTAAAGTTGAATGCATTTGTTCTGATTAATTACTACAGATCAATATCGAAGTCTATTATCATTTAGGGCATCATTTTTATGGAGGTCAAAGAAAATAAAGGCCTAATTTATTCTTAGTACCTTATTTGATTTGCTAAATCAATAATACACATGAAAAATATCCATGTATCAATTTTTATATTAAAAAATTATCGTTGTAACATTTTTTTAAAAAATTTAAAAATGCCAAAAAGTTATAAAAAATAAATGAAAAACATTGCTATTACAACATATAAAAAATTTATAAAAAATTTATAAAAAATTTAAATAAAAATTAAATGGTGATGAATGCCCCTCTTTACCCGTAATTCCCCCACCGAAGAGTTGATTATCTAAAAACACTTTTCTTAATACCGTCTCTTTTCAACTTTAATAAAAGAGGAAACAAAAAATACAACACAACCAGTGATAATTGCTACAAAACTCAGTTTTCTCTTGGGCTTTTTCCATTTTTGTTTTATTATATTTATATTTTTTATTTAAAACAAAATCTGGTTGACATATAAAATATATATTTAATTGTTTTTTAAAACACTCAAAATACTTGAACATTATTTTGAGTGCTTTAAAAAATAAATCAATTTGTTTAAATTAAATATAAAAAATACATCAAATGATTATATTTTTTTTAAATATAAAAATAAAAACGATGAACAAAATTGATCTTAAACAAGCCCTTAAAATTTTGCATGAATTGAGATCTCCAGCTCATAATGATAAATGCCACTAAAACTTCCATACAACACTTCAATAGAAAGAGACATTATTCCCAGAATAATAAAATAACTTTGAGCATCATCACTGCTTCAGACCTAATTTCCCAGATGAAATAAGATATAATACAATAAATCATACAATAATAACAATAATAACTTGGTAATAAGATTCAACCAGTAAGCGAGACAGGTTCTTCCTCGCAGCTTTCAGAGGCAGTAACTGGAATTTCTTCAGAAAACGTTGGAGCTTTAGGGGTCAAGCCTAATATGTTAAACATCAGTCGATCAGCATCAAAATCATTGTTGGGAGTAGTGAGTAATTTCTCTCCAGTGAATATGGAATTAGCACCAGCGAGGAAACACAGAGCTTGCTCTGGAATGGTGAACTTAACGCGGCCGGCAGATAGCCTAACCATTGCCTTTGGCATCACTATGCGCGCAGTTGCAATCATTCGAATCATTTCCCAAATCTCCACAGGCTGACAAGGTGAGAAATAGAATTTTGGGATCAAGTTCCAGTATTGGTCAGCTTAAGAACTAAAACTGAACACAGCAATTGATTTTAGATGATTTACATTGATACCACATAATTATTATATATCACATATCTAATACCTAAATTTTAATGTTTACTTCTATAATGTTTTAATTTTATAATTACATCAAATATATGGACCAAAAGATGCATTTCACTTTATTAAATTTAAAATTAACAACATTTTTATGTGATATTAACAATTTTAGTGCCATTCATGTAAATATAAAAAAAAAGTTAAATATTTGGTACATAAATAAATAAAAATCACGTGGTATGTAGGTAAATCCAATTTCGTATAATCGTCGATTTTTAACATACATTAATGATATTCTCACATCGGAGCATGGTCTTAGTGAGCTTTTATATGTGACTTCTATGGAGTAGACACTTAGTTTCATACCACCGCTATAGTAATGTTTCGGAAATTGTTTTCTTGCTTCTTATTAAAAATTTCGTTGGTATAAAACTGTTTTTTCAACCCTAGCTATTAAAGTATGGCGGCTGTCAGAAAATTACGATTTGCTTTTTTGAAAATAAAATAAATTTGTAATAACCACTGCAACATTTTGAAAAATAATTTCTTCTAGAGCAGATTCATAGTTGTTTCTTCAAGCAACTACAGTTGTCCCAAATAGGCCCTTAGACTCGTCAATAAAAGCAATGAAGTTATTTTGGACCATTTTTCATTAGCTCTTGCTATTTGAGCATGAAATATAAAATACTCGTTCTGAGCATTAGTTTAAAAGCTTACAATAATATTACTATGATATAAACCTTTTGCTTCCTCAACTTGGACATTAACCTAAGTGTTGAAACTAAATCTGTCCAGGTGTCCCACCAAAGAAGAGCTTAAAATATAAGAGAGAGCACTAAATAACAATAGAATGAATTTTTGATTAGCCATTATTGAAGAATGTTTTGCCAAGGGAACAACATCCTTTTTCACCTTTAATAGGCTAAACATAATTCATCAATTTATAAGGAGGGGGGGGGGGGGGGGGGGGCATTGCATGTTATTTTGAGTATTTACATAAATAAGCTTTTGACTCGACTACCCTATTACTGGTTCGGCTGGGATCAGCGGGCCTTGGTTCAGCGTATTTCGTTCTTCGATTATGCTGAGCTGAGGCTGCCAGCCGGCTCATGATGAAACTTGGCTTGATCAGCTTGAGTCTGCCGGTCGGCAACTTTATTCTGGTTATTGACAATCGACCCATAGACGAGGAACTTCTATTGCCAATATGAGACAAAGCTGTCGAACAGAGAATAAAACACTCTAATGTGATAAATAGCTTACTCTTGACAAAAGATCCTTTCGGAGTGTTCGTGGTATATTGTGCCAAACTCTCGGCCTCCTGATGAAGAGTCTTGCGGGCCCTTCTAAGGTTACTGACAATAATGGGGCGAGATTTGGGTGCTGGCTTCTCTCGACTTGATATATCTTGCTCTTTTGTTCGAAAAACTAGCATCAGGTTGACTTTGAATCCCGATTTAAGATTTGCACTTGATCAACTAAGTTCTTCGAACTTCCGGTGATGAGACTTCCAGTCTTCCTTCTATGGCCCCTCCTGGACATACTTTCACGCCTCTTAGTCCGTTATATTTTCTCGAGATTCATGCTGACGCATTTTTTGTATATATTTTGATTCCTTGATTCATTATTATAATATAATTAATTGTAAAAGTAGATTTATTTATTTCATAATTAGTACTTTAATTGAATTCACTCGATTTCTGTGCCCATGGCCATGACCTCTATAAATAGAGTAATTGATGCCCTTGTTATACGCATTTGCTTTCAAGTCTCTGCATCCCAGTCAATCGACTTCAAAAATACTTTCATGGTGAGTAGTAAGAAGTATGTCGAGGATGTCCCCACTGAGGAAATGATGATAAAAGCCATTAGGTTGTTCGCGTCGAAGTTCTGTCTTGTGAAGGAGTTCGAGAGGAGGAAAAGTCCAGCAGGAGGGAGCCGACCCAAGGGCAAGAAGAAGCCAGGGGGAATGAAAAGGCCAAAAGGATGGAGCCAGCCCGAGGGCAAGTAGTAGCCCAAGGGCACGAGGAGAATAAGGGAGCCAACCCAAGGGTAAAAGGCGGGTCAAGAAACTCGCCTACAACCCAATGGGGTGGAAGATCAGGGGAACAAAGTTGCATCATCTGACTCACTTCAACTTCTCTAACAGAAGGAGGGGGAAGCAATTTGGGCGACCTGACTACAGGTGCATCTACCCAATCCCTTGCTATGGCCCACGGTCAGCTGATCAAACAACCTACTAAAGGAGTCGCTAAAGCCTCACTGTCGGACGAAAGGGAGGCTATGGTTCAGATCGACCGACAGAAGCAAGGCTGCGCGCAAAGCTACTTGTCGTTTCGATGGCCTGAGATGGATCAACTTCATGGTATGACAAGACCCGATCATTGTAGTCAAAAAAAAAATCATTTCATTTCATTAATGTTCGTTTGTTGGCATAGATGAGGCGATCCACATTGTAGATTTACAACATGCGTCGGATTGGGACCCCATTCACGAAGTGGCGGAAGAAACTCTGGCTCCATAGCAAAGCAAAGCAAAGGAAAGGCGGCTAACCTCTCTAATAGTCCTCGAGAAGACTCCAAAAGGGCAATTAACGGATGACGGAGGTCATCGGCATCACTTTCTCACCACCTGGAGGGAACAGAGGATTTTTACACTGCGACGTCTCGGTTATCGCGAGAGGAAGAAATAAAAGAGCTACAGGAGGAAATGGTGGCCTTTAGAGCTTAGACACTCAGCAGAGCTTACTGCTCTTCGGGTGGATGACAAATCTTCGGGCCACCTGTTCAGTTCTCCAAGTTAAGGCTCGGGCAGATAGTGTAGTTAAATTGAAATTCTAGAGTAGAGTTTATCAGACACGTCTTCGGCACGGACTTGTATCGGCCAAAGCGACTTCAACGAGGATTTGTCTCGGCCGATGAGCCACTTGTAAAATACTTTCTATCTTAATAAATTTTTATTTTTATTAAGTCTAGAAAATTTAACTTCCATAATTATTTTCCCTCAACTTGTGCTGATGCGACTCGAATTTTCAAAATCGAGGTACAACCCTTAAGGTTGGTTTAAATTCTTCTGGCACTTTATATATAAGGGCTAAGGAGGGTTGGAAAATAATGCGCTTTCTGATTCTTCTTTTCTCCCTTTGGTCGTTCTTCTTCTATCGTCTTTCTTTCGCTCGGATGGCTAGCAAATACTCACCCCAACTCTTGGAGTTATTTCCCGCGACTGAGAGGTCCACCAAATCTTCGGGTTGTGCGACCCTGCGCTAGGATACTTGAGTCTTTGAAGATGACTTCCATCTTAAAGTTGTTGAATCAAATGATTGGACGACTAATGATTTTGGGAAGGATCTCAGCTTCTATAGAGATTAGTTCAACTGGGGTCTTAGATTGTTGTTCTAGTAAGAACTGTAGTAAATCTTGAACCACTACGCGGAGACTCCATCCCAAATGAAGCCCAACTCGATAACAGAAATCATGACGTTCGCTATCTGCTACCGCCGAAGAGAGATCCTCTAGTCGCAGGAGCTCTTCTCCAACATGTTCTCTTTCAGAGTCGAGACGGATGGCTACATTGTGTTTGGGTCGACCAAAAATTTCCACTTTAGGACTTTATAATAAAATTAAAGGTTGGAAGCAGCGCTTTCGCATCGAGTTGGTCAAAGACTAGCATATTACGACCCATCCGACCAGTGGAGCATACAAGAACAGGACTATGCCTCCCGGAAAGGCATGTCTTCGGCTATTAAGATAAGGCAATTGTCTGTCCTCAAGTGCACCGTCGAGATGATGATGAACAAGGTCATGAAATTGGATTGATTCGGTGCAACGTACCGCAGAATTGTGGGCGGCACTGGAGTTGAAGAGAAGCGCCAGATTGATAAGGTTTCTCAGCTTTCTCAGAAGAAGCTGCAAAAGAAAGTTATTCGACCAGAGACTACCGGGTAGCAAGAGAAGATGAGGCAACTGTTTGTGCCAATGATGGGATCTTAGGTTCGGACTATATTCACTTTGTTTCTAAGATTATTGTTTTCATACAAAGGACATCCACTGGAGAAGTAATTCTGATCGACAGGAAACACACTTTGAAGGGTACATGCTCTTCCAACATAAAATACCAAGAGGATAAAGTAACTCTGAGTGCTCTGAGAACTAATGCAAAGGAGTCTTCGAAAGAAAGGGTAGATTCGGAGTCAGTGACTCCTTGGCAGTCTACTACTAGCTTTATTCGGCCCTCCGCTGTGGTTCTAAGTCTGAACCAAAGCCCATGACTGCAGCTTTTGAGGGTAAAACCCGTCGCGGGGAAGCGACTTCGATTGAGCCTGAATCAAAGTTTGAGCCCACTACCACCGAGGAAGCCCATCGAAGGAAAGGCAAGGCTCCAATGCTTGATTCATGCACTTCACTTTCCCTACCTTCCAAAAAAAGATGGAGGGGACCTCGAGCGGCTAGAGCCCTAAGCAAAAAGGATCAAGTGAAAGTTTTTGTGAGCGAGAGAACTCCCACTTTGTGCTAATCAAGACCATGATGGACTGGTTCCCAAAACATTTAGGCACTCAAATCTATGTTTCGACGATAGTTAACCTCCTTTGGTCAAAGTTCTGAGAAATCAAAGTTTAGGTGTGGAATGTATATAAAAAATGAAGTATAGGTGTTAGATATGCGATACATAAAATTGGGTTGTTTGTATTTAAAAATTTAAATTTCCGTGTTAAGATAGGTAATACATAGGAATTTTGTGCTTTGGATGTAAAAACTGAAGTTTGTGTGTTAGACATGTATGTAAAAGTTGAAGTGTAAGTGTTATTGATAAGTAATACGTTATAGATAGAATTGTGTGATCTGTATGATAAAAAAATTCTAACAGTGACATTATTTTTTCTACTAAACTGTCATAAGTACAACTATTTATATCATAAAATTTCTAATAATTAGACGTAGTTTGAGATATTACTAAAAAATATTATACTAATTAACTTCAATATACAATAACAACTTATAGACAGTTTAAATATAGAAGATAACTCGATCATAATAAAAATGATTAAGGAAGAATTTTTGAAATGATCCAAATTATACTTACTTGAAATTAACTCTTCAATTCAGTAGTACATAGTATGATTTTCATGCTCAAAATAAAACTAATTATATTTTGAAACTTGCTATAGATTCATAATCAAAGCCATGGACTTACAGATCAATGTTTATTAGATCTTACTTGGGCATCTAATTACAACGTCACTATGTGGCAAATATTTGATTTGAATGATTATAGATTTCACACGAGTTCCTAGTGTGAAGGGAAGAAGACATATAATTGTAGTATTTGTGTTAGAAAAAATACACATAGTGAGATCAATTATTATGACATACTTGAAGAAGTGGTGCAGTTTCACTATGTAAATCATGCTGCGCGCAATGTATATATCGATTAAACTGTAAGTTATTTGATATTGTTCCTAATAGAGAAATACATATACTAAAATCATATAATTTACTAATGTTAAAATGAACAACAGATATGTGAAATTAAATCCATTTATTCTAGCACATAAAGCTAGTCAAATTTATTACACTCAATATCCTAGTAAAGCAAGAAATAAAATCACTACAGGAAAACTGTTAATTAGCATCGGAATTTACACAGACGTTTAATTCAACATAAAATTCACATCGAATTTACGTCTACTCATCGATCGGCAAAGTCAAACCAAAAAAAAGTGGATGCAATGGCTAAAATCAGTGGTTACCGTAAGTTCTGCGTCGACCACATCGTTATTAAGTAAATTAATAGCGTCGGAAATGGCCAACACTACGCAAATGGTAATGCCCAAATATTTCCTCCTTCCTTTTGGTAGCTCTGTACGACAACACCGACGACCTCAAGGTGAATCCGAGCAAAAATGACCACTCCCGCCAGCTCAAGCAACTCCAACATTTTCACTGTCCAATTTACGGCTCCTACAAGGTGAACTTCTCTTCAGCTCAGATTTATTTATTTTATTTTCTCTAGAGTATCCCCTAATGAAATTTGTGTTTTTTTTAATTTTCATTTCATGTAAATTTGCTTTTCGGTTTTAGGTAGGTAATGCATAAATGTAATGTGGTTACTACGTGTGATTTTTTTTTTTATTTTGGCGAATTTATGAAATTTGAAGTTTAAGTATTAGGCATGCAATGTATAGTAATTTGTTAGAAGTATGCTTAGGGTTGCTTTTTGATGTGAGAAGTTTGTTTTATTAACAAATATATGACTTAGAGAGTATTTGGCTATAAGTAGGATTTAAGTTAAATAGCATTTAGTAAATCGGATAAATCGGGATTTAATAAATCTAAATATTAATAAATGTGAAATAAGGCATGGCTCAATTAAGGAAATCCAGTTAAATGCATTTGATCTGTTTGGTATAAATCTATTCTAGATTTTTTTTTCTGCATTAAATCTGCTAGATCCAACTAATAAGTGGATTTAATAAATCCAGATTTAATAAATATGAAGATGGTTATAAGTTAGAGGTTTTTGGTGGAGGAATCGATAGTGGGAGCGAATGATGGTATATTTGGATCATAGGTAGTTTATGAAGTTTGCGACATTGAGAAGAATCCCCACCTTTAATTATGAAGGAAGATGTGCTTCATATAATAGTGTTCAAGTCGACTTGATGAGGTGTCTATCCTAGTACTCAACAACACTTTTATTTTTAGAAGTTCAAAGAAAATTTTATTGGTGGATGTCATGAGAGGAGAGATAGTCATTTAGGATAGATCATGTTTATTCATCACCAATGTCTGAATAAAAAAAAATTCTAAGTGTGTTAAGAATTGATTTTTAAATATCTTGTGGAGATAAATAAATGTTATAGTGAACTCAGATTTAATTTTCTCAGGAAACCCAATAATATCTAAAAATGTGATCAATGAAGAGAACAAGGTTTTTGTAGCCTAAATTTGTGGTGGTGAGAGAAGGACCCCATGCATCACTATTTAGAAGTTCTTAAAAATATATATGGCTAGTTTGAAGAGGCTTAATAAGGCAATATATGATATTTACTAGATGCATATGAAGTACAAAACTAAAGTATGGTAAGTATATGCAAAGAGGGTTGTTGATAAATTGACTAATTATTTTTGTTATAGTTTAATACAAATTAAACTCATTTTAAAACTTATGTGCACACTAGATATACAAAGCATCTACATACACTTCACACAATTCTCATGTATTTACATGAGATTCATATTGTTTGTACTATCAATGTTTAATTATATTGATCTATAGAACTACCTCGACGCTGCAGATGGATATTCAAAATGTAAGATCATGGATGTATAATATGTTATATCCAGAAAAAAGAATGATAGGTTTTTGACTGGTATTGAGGAATTAATACAGGTCGCAATGCAACTGCTTGTTTACCATTCAGAAGGCAGGTTACGATGCACCTGTGCAAATCACAAGACTCAAGTGTATCTGACGCCTGATGAAGTGAAGTTGGATCTATACCGTAAAGTATTTAAATCAGTTTATTTGTATTAGACTTCTCATGGTGAATTTGAACCAAATGTTTGGTACGGTCATAATGGAGTCTGATCAAGTTCACATTTCTGGCATGTATAAGGAAATGATTGTTGATACAAGTAGGGCTCATTTTGTTGGCAGTGTATCTGATAATGATCAAGAACTGAACAATGAAGTGCAACAATTCTGTGAAATATCAAATGTTGCACAACAATCTTTGTGGGAAGAATGCATTTCGCATGCATAGTTTTCGATCGCCCCGTGAATGATGAGTATCAAAATTGATTTCATCATGCCCAGAAAATGCGTCAACCAGGTAGCAACATTAAGAAAATGAACCCTAGAGATAATTTAGTTCAAGAAAATTTATACATAACAAAAAAAAGTTAGTGTCAAAGTCAGGGTTATTCTCAGAAAAGATAGATTGTTGCGTTAAAAGCCGCATGTTATATTATAAGATATATGCACCGGAGATAAAATGTAAATTTTATAGTGCTAAAATATTCAAACCAAGAGGGAGAAAGAGTAAAAATCAGAAAAAAGTTCCATACAAACGTCTATCTTTTCTCTCATTCCACGGCTTCAGTGATTGCTTCTATGCGCACTACTCCTCACATGACATGACATAATATCATATATGGTGGTGCTGAGGGAGAACAATATTTTTGTAGCCTAAATTTGTGGTGGTGAGGGAAGGACCCCATGCATCACTATTTAGAATTTCTTAAAAATATATATGGCTAGTTTGGAGAGGCTTAATAAGGCAATTTATGATATTTATTAGATGCATATGAATTACAAAACTATAAGTATATATACAAAGAGGGTTGTTAATAAATTGACTTATTACTTTCGTTATAGTTTAATACAAATTAAAGTCATTTTAAAACTTATGTGCACACTAGATATTCGGAGCATCTACACACATTTCACACAATTCTCATGTATTTACATGAGATTCATATTGTTTGTACTATCAATATTTAATTATACTGATCTATAGAAATACATTGATGTTGCAGATGGATATTCAAAATGCGAGATCATGGATGTATAATAGGTTATATTCAGAAAAAAGAATGACAGGTTTTTGATTGGTATTGAGGAATTAATACAAGTTACAATGCAACTGCTTGTTTACCTCTTAGAAGGCAGGTTACGATGCATCTATGCGAAGCACAAGAATCAAGCGTATTTGACGCCTGATGAAGTGAAGTTGGATCTATATCGTAAAGTATTTAAATCGGTTTATTGGTATTGGACTTTTCATGGTGAATTAGAACCAAATGTTCGGTACGGTCATAATGGAGTCTCATCAAGTTCACATTTCTGGCATATACAAGGAAATGATTGTTGATACTAGCAGGGCTCGTTTTGCTGGCAGTGTACCTAATATGATCAAGAACTGAAAAATGAAGCGCAATAATTCTATGAAATATTAAATGTCGCACATCATTCTTTGTGGGAAGAATGCATTTCGCATGCAAAGTTTTTGATCGCCCCTTGAATGATGAGTATGAAATTTGATTTCAACATGCCCAGAAAATGCGTCAACCAGGTAGCAACATTATTAAAGAAAACGAACCCTAGAGATAATTTAGTTCAAGAAAATTTATACATAACAAAAAAATTAGTGCCAAAGTCAGGGTTACTCTCAGAAAAGATAGATTGCTGCGTTAAAAGCCGCATATTATAAGAAATATGCACCGGAGATAAAATGCAAATTATATAGTGCTGAAATATTCAAACCAATAGGAAGAAAGAGTAAAAATCAGAAAAAAGTTCCATACAAACATCTATTTTACTTTTCTCTCATTCCACGGCTTCAGCAATTGCTTCTATGCGCACTACTCCTCACATGACATGGCATAATATCATATATGGTGGTGCTAATACAATGACTCATCTTTCAGCTAGTGAAGCCTGGAAACACTTCGATCGTAGTTATCCTGGCTTTGTAGCAGAATCACGAAATATTAGGCTGAATTTATATACATATGGATTCAAGTCTTATAGTCACGTTGCAACACGCTATTCATGTTGGTCGGTTATTATTATGCCATATAATTTACTTCTCGATATGTGTATGACCATACCATTTTTATTTCTAACGTTCATCATACTAGTCCACATAGCCCAAAGAGTAAAATTGACGTGTGCTTACAACCTCTTATGCATGAGTTACAAGTGTGGGAAACAGATGTGCTAACTTATGATATTGCTACGAAATAGAACTTTCACCTTAAAGTTGCTCATATGCAGACCATCAGTAATTTTTCGACTTATGGGATGCTATATGGTTGGCGCACAACCATAAAATTGGTATGTCCCTACTACATGGATACGTCCAACTAATTCACTTTGATGCATGGAAGAAAAATTCCTGGTTCGATTGACAGCGAAGGTTTTTAGCACATGATCACTCATTCCGTAGGAGTAAAGATGCATTTTTCAGAACTAAAATTAAAAGATCAAGTTCACCCCCAAGGATAAGTGAAAGTGATTTATTGCAGATGATCAATGAATTATCAAAGATCACTGAGAGACTGGATTTAGCCTCGAGTCGTCTTTCAGATTTTGGTGTTACACATAATTGAACAAGGTGGAGTATTTTTTGGGATCTTCCATACTGGAGAACCAATCTGATTAGGCATAATCCGGATGTTATGCATATTGAGAAAAAAAATTTTGATGATATATTTAATGTTTTTTTGGATATCAAGGGAAAAATAAAAGACAACGTTAAAATAAGATTGGACTTGAAGGAGTATTGTAAGAAGAAGGGGTTAGAACTACAAGAGACAAATGCAGGTAAAATAGTAATGCCCAAAACTATATATTGTCTCACATTAGATCAACGAAAACAATTTGAATGGTTGCATTCTTTAATGTTTCCAAGATATTTGGCATGAAGTATCATGATTGTCATATTTCATGCAGTGTTTATTATTTATTGCATTCAATGACCTGCCAAAGTCGATACTTGATTCATTGATTGAAATCAGTATATTCTTCAAGGAGTTGTGCACAGGAATTTTGAATGTTGATTCTCTGAGAAGTCTTGATGTAAGTATTCCTTTATTGTTACGCAAGCTCGAACGAATATTTCCTCTCGATTATGTTGACTCAACGGACATCTGTCAATGCATCCGTGTTATGTTGCTATATTCAAGGGTCCAGTGCAATACATATAAATGTATCCCTTTGAGAGGTATGTCATTTATTTTAGAGTAAACTATTATCTTATTTTTTCTAAATGACTCTACCGTGTAAACTTCTAAATAAAATTAAAAAACAAGTCTAAAGGGATCGATATGTGAGGCATACCTATTACAGGAAACAATTAATTTATGTTCCTATTACTTTGATCAAGGGCAGCATACCCATGAAACTGTTGGTGACATGTCTTTACAAGCAGAATTATCCGTCTTCCAAATATCATGTGAATCATTAGGTAGGCATAGTAAACACCACCTTAATGATAGAGAGCTTCGAGCAGCTAAATTTTATGTTCTACTGAACTGGGATGAAGTGCAACTATTCCTATAGTAAGATTAAATTTAATTAAAAATCTCAGCTATTATCTAGAATGTTATATCAATTAACTCAGACATACAAATAACAATGATGTCTACGGGTTATTTACCGAGAACTAGAACAAAAGGGATGAATTGTTGTAAGTTAGAAGATCGAAGAAGAATTTCCAAAATAGTTCAAATTATACGTATGTTGAATTAACTTTTCAATTCACCAAGGAGCCGCATAATTGTAACATACAAAGTAAAACAAATTATGCTTTGGAACATCTTCTGGGTTCATAATACAAGCAACAGAATCACAAATCGGAGCTTATGAGATATTTCTTCGTGTTCAAATCATAGGTCAATATATGGCAAATATTTGATGTGAACGATTACAGATTTCACACGAGTTTTTGGTGTGAAGGAAAATATACTTATAATTGTAGTGTTTGTGTCAGAGAAAACACACACACAGATAATGAGATCAACTAGTATGACATATTAAATGAAGTAGTTCAATTGCAATATCCAAGTTATGTTGAGCGGAATGTCTACATGTTCAATTGTGAGTGAATTGATCATGTTCCTAATCGAGGAACATGAACACTGAGCTTGTATGAAATTACTGAAGTTAAAATTACCATAGGATAGGTAAAGTACAATCCATTTATTTTGGCACGTGAAACTAATCAGGTTTATTATCTTCCATTCCTGATAGAGCAAAGGATAGATTTGATGTTGTAGTGAAGAATAAATCATGAAAAACTATTGAGATGCAAAATATTATCGAACATATTCACCAATAGCCAATTATGTACGATTTTTGTATTCAGCTTAGTTCAATGGATGATGTGTTATCCCTAGAGGATACCACGGGGCTTCATGAAGATGTCCCTTTAGATATGGATGAACAAGATAATGAAAATGACGAAGAAATTTTTAAGTTTTCATCAACAAACTCATTTAATGAAACAAACTAAAAATTGATATATAAACTTGGATGGCACCTTCTTGCATTTACTGCCACTTCTTACATAATAGCATGCTAAACTTTCTAATTTCAGAATACCAGAGAAAAAGGCATTTACCTCAAAGTATGATATTTTATTTTGAAATATAACAGTTTTATTTTTACATAACATGTTTTATTTTTATTTTTTATACTTTTTTTGTGAGATATGAATTAAATCATGTTTAAATCGTGCTCAAAACTTGCTACCACCAAGAAATAACTAATCTATCATTTTCAATTTAAGAGTCTCAAATCCGCCGAACAATAGAATGCATCGCAGTAAGAAATACAGCAGTTTTAGGACCTGAAAAATAACCAATACGCTTTAATACAACCCCATTCTAATAAAAGAGAAATCATAAGATTACCTTCTGATCTTGAAGAGGAGTACCCTTGACTGCAACTAATGCATTGATGGGAACACTCTCAGGATGGTTAGGAAGGGTGGCTAGGGTATGCAATAAACCCACACGATCTTCTTCTGCTTCACCAAGACCAATGATTCCTCCTGAATTTTAAAAGGGCAGCATGTCATTTGGCAACATAAACAACACACCTTCTGGTAGGAAATCTGCAATTTAAAAAGTAATAAAGATTTTCTAACGGCAAGAACATCTCAGAAGATGTCTGAACAATCACCAAACACAGATTTCTTAATTGTGATAGAGCAACAAATTTTCTGATGGGGCAGAAAAGTCTGAAAAAAAGTATCCATCAACTATGTTTCAAGTCAGAACCTACTATTTCCCAAAATGTCCAGTAAATTAAAGAAAATAATATACCTGAACAGACATTAATTCCGGCCTCACGGACATGTCGAAGTGTTTCCAATCTTTCATCATATGTTCTGGTGGTTATTATGTTTGGATAGTGCTCTCTTGAAGTATCAAGGTTATGATTATATGCTGTGAGGCCAGCCTTCTTAAGCTCTAATGCTTGTTGCTTTTCAAGCATACCTAGTGTGCAACAAACTTCCATTCCCATGTCCCTGCAGCAACGGTAACAATTGCATACTACATCAACGAAAATTTAGCTTCCAAAACATGACTGGAAGAGAATGTAAAACGAGAATAAACTGCTAGATAAGGAAAAGCTGAATGTCTTATCTTTCTTACTGGAGAAATGTCTTATAAATATTAGAACTCTTGTGGCAATTTAGAAGACGGGGCGGGGATGGATGTGTGTGTGTGTGACTGTGTGTGTGACTGTGTGTGTGTGAAGGGGGAGGTAAGATGGTTGCTAAAGAAATTATATTGGAGACTAAATTTCTTGTTCTTTTTCACGACATCAAATTTATTCTGGCATTGCAGTCTAAGCCATGCTTCCTCACCGAAGCCAAATCTTTCTCGGTAAGAGTTCTAATGGAAACTTCAGATGATGTCATTTCTAATGAATTTCTCTTGGTTCCTCATCTTCTTGGGGATTAAATTAGATTCGTGGGTCGGGTTTGGGTCTGACCCAAAATCGATTCATCCTTAAACTGCTCGACCAAGACCCTACCCGAATATTAACGAAAGTCAGAAAATTCAACCCAAACCCGACCAGCCTTCAACCCACTAAATCGAACTCGAGCCACTTAAAAAATTTAACATAAGGCATAATAATATGTGTAGAAAATAGTGTGTTCAAATTGTTGTTTTTCTTAAATTTAATATTACTTTCATGTTTTTCCTTGGTACATTTTTGTCTATGCAAATACACGTGAAATAAATGGTTTGGAGGACAACTGCAAATTCTAACCCAGCATCCCAACAAAACTACATAGCGTCGTGATGCCAGTTTGATAACTCCCCAATGTTAGTGGAGCAACACTACGATGCCTGAGAATGGATTTTTGTTGTCAAGAACCCAAGAGCAATACACTACGTTGTTAGAGCATGAGATCTAATGCCCATATAGCAGTGCAGTCGTGCCCAAGCCCTATATCAGAGTTCAGAAATCATGAAACATGGCACTCAGTTTCACCACCGATGCACCCTATAGCAGCACCCAGGTGCTGAGCACCGACTTCAATTTGAACATTTCCCTTGAAATTTGGTTGAAATTCCTATAAAAGAGTATTCTAGATTCAGAGGGACTTTTGGCAAGCCTTTTAGAGCCCTTGGCATATTATTTTCTACATTTTTACTTGATTTTCGTTTGTAAGTGTGACTTGAGTGAGAGATATTGGATTGAGAGAATTTGCAAGGGAAGCAAGTGAACGACTCATATGGAGAAATAAAGAGCATAGGAGCAAGATTGTATTCCAGGTTTTATCTATGTTATCCCTTTTCATGTAGACTACGTTTACCTTCATTGAAAATGCATATTTTCTTTGTTCTCATGATGTGAAACTATAACTTTTGCTTCTTTGAGTTGGTGATATAAAATTGATGAGAATCCATGTTAGATTTGTAAGAATTCAAAGTTGAAGTTGATGTTTTAACTTTCTAAAACTCATTTCCACTTTGAACCGGCCATTTAAGGTATTGAAAACTATTGTAATATAGGACCATCGAAACAAGACTAAAAGTACAACTAATAGCACAAATATTTAATGGAATAGAAATAATATCAAGAAGCGTTTGCAAATGATTTAGGAGAATAAAAAATCTTGGGAAAATTTATAGGGTTAAGGTAACTCAACCATAATATGAGATTCTAATATTTATTATGTCTGGAAGAGAATAAAAAGTAAGATTGTCTCTGATTGTGAACTACTATAGAAAACATCTCATGAAAGAAAATTGAATATTGCATGAAATAATTCAAGGAAATTTATCAAATATAATAACACACTTATCCCTTTTAGTTATACTTTTTATACAGGAACTTAGAAAAGTTTTCAAAAGTAAGTCTTTTGAAATAAACTAAGAATTAGTAGATTGGTAATTAGTCTAAATAATGGTTGGTATCCTGAAATCTAATATGAGACTGGTTGGTCAATCACAGAAGTACACATATTGATCAAGTAATATAAGGCGAAAGAGTCCACATATCGATCCCACAAAAAAGTTGTCAAAATATTATAAGAGGCGAAGTCTAGTTTACTAAACCTCTGAAGTTAGTTTGGGGTACCAAAAATACACAAAAGTTAAAAATTCTAAAATTTTAAAAAGAAAAAACTAAAATAAGTTTGATTGAAGTTTTATAGACAAGAAAGGTTCATACCCTTGTAACACATGTCAAATCGTTTTTTGACATTTTTTCTAAGAAACTTACGCTATTGTTGACAATAAGGAACAAAATCCTCCTTAGTCTATGTCTCGGTCATAAGAAAAGTTGGAAATCATACTACAATTATGTAGGGTTTAACCATGCAGAGTTTTCAGGAATCCTCTAGTCTTCTATTAAGGTGGCAATTTACTAATGACAATATATATATTCCATTAGACTATTGTGTGTTAAACTACTTGTTTTTCTAGATGACGGTTAGAAGCCTAAAATCACAAGTGATTTTGATATTCTATTGAGTTCAATTAGAAGTAAATTAAGACCAAAACGTTAACACATCAATATAGAAAGTTCAAGCACGAAAAAGACGTCTAGGGAAAAAAATCCATAGGATAAAATAACAAAACAAATCATGTCTTCCATCACAAGATTAAGAAAATGAGAATAAATACAATGCATGAGACAAAAAAACACGAAAATTGTTATTGTGGATGCAAGAGGTATAAAAAGATCAAACCCAAAGTCAATCGTTCATTGCAATACACCGTTGTTCTCTCCATTCAATACAAGTTCTTTGTAGATATTCCTCATATACTTGCACACAAACTCTCCAAACTCAAAGAAAACAATCCTAGAATTCTTTCATGAGGAAAAGCAATGGAGAAAACCCTAGGGTTGATAAATATTCCACTAAAACTTGATGAAAAACAGCGTTCACAATATTCAAGGGTGCCCTAATTATCCCATAGCATCTCCTTATATAGATGTTGCCAAAACTGCCATTGAAATCCTTGCCAAATTAAGCATGGCCTAGCCGCGGCTTAGCTACACCCAAGCTTTACATAATTACGTCGCAAAGCTGGCATAGCTATACCAAAGCCTAGCTTAATTACATCGGACCACCCAACAGAGTGCCTTAAATACGCTAATAAATGGTGTAATTACACTAGTTCAATTTTTTGCCCACTTCTTATTTCGACTCCATGAAGCACAAACGACACCTATAACCAGAACAAACCCATCAATAATACATTCCACAAGCATAAATCATGATGATAAGGGGAAAAAACATGATATTAAATACAAAATAATTACATAAATTTGTATTGTTTCAATTTCCCCAAACTTACACATTGCCTTCAAGTAATCTCATATCTAAATTTTGACTTAAATAATGTTCTTAGCTTTCATGCACGACTTTTTGATTCTCTAATAAGATTATATAAGTATATAACAAAAGGCACGCAAATATCATTACAGAGTTGAATTTTTATTAAACTTTAATAACCCAGCAATTTCTTTAATTCTCGTCTTCAAGAGCCTATACAAATCTTAAAATTCTTAATTTAGTTTGATTGAAATATTTTCATTTCTCACATACATTTTTAAATCAATTAATAGTCCACTAACCAACCCAAAGTCACTTAATTTTTCTCTGAATAAAATACCACAATAATTTACTTAAAAGAATTTTTAATCCTTATTAATTAGGAAATGACTTTACAACAACTTTTTACTTTTTAGATTCACCTCAAGATTCTTCTCAGGAAAACTGATCAATTATATTGATTTTTTCTTTTGGATAAATTCTTCTCATTTTTCTTTGGGTGAGATTTCCTGGTTTAAAGTTACATATTGATTTTTCTTTTGGATAAATTCATGAAGGTTCTTTATTCGTTGGGATCTATATTTGGAAATCCATTGAAAATGGATATTGCTACTCTAAATTGCTCTATACCTTCGATGGCTAGATTTTTGCTTGAATGTGATGTTACTTCTATTTTTCATGGTAATATTTGGATTGGAAATGATAATAATGGCTATTGGCAAAATATTGAGATGGAATTCATTCCCCGCTATTGTACCAAATATAAAATATTTGGATACTTACATGCCAATTGTTACATTTCTCATCGGGAATTAATCAAGAACAAGAATGTGAGATCTCCTAATGGTAAGAAATATTTAATAAATAAGGCTCTAGCTAATGCTAGTAAGCCTGAGGTTTCGAGAGCTCATTCTAATGTTGTTCCTGTTCTTGATAATAGTAATAGTAATGATTTTCTTATAGCTTATGTTGAAAATGATAATCGGTTTAATAATGATATTCATGATTGTCAATTGCTCGATAAGATTAATGGTAAGGTTCCTATTTTTGATAATGGGGAAACTATGAATATTGACGCAAGTAATGTGGAGACTGCTTGTCCTATGGATGATGGATTAAACATGGAAGGTGTTGCTCCTAATCGGAAAGATTCCTTGGGAGAATCTTTAAATAATGAGGCTTTGATTTCTTTAAGGAATCAAAATAAGGAGTCAATTCCTCATTTGCTTGGGGATATTATTTCTCTAAATGTTGGTAAAGAACATCAATTTTCTAATTTGAATGCTGATGTTATTTCTTTAAACGTTGATAATAGAATGAAAGATCTTTGAATACTGGTAAGGATATGGATATTGGTATTAATCAGATGTGTCTCAACTCAATCAGTTTAGAACTGATTTAGAAAAGGAATGATCACTATCATATTAAAGGTATACGTAAAATTAAATATGTTGATCCCTTATAGTTATGGGGTTTGGAAAGATAATCAGTTATCATTTCCCTCTAGAAAGACTAGATGAAGAAAACTTATTTTTGATGTTTAAGCTAATGATTTGGAACATTAGAGGCATTGCAGATATTAATGTCTTTAATAGACTCAATAATATTATTAAGACCCATAAGTTTCCTTTTTTTGGTATTTTGGAGCCTATGGTTGTTATGCATAATAATGACTTCTACATGAAATCCTTCAAAAATTTTAGCTTTTTTTTGGCTAATATTAATAATAAAATTTGGTTCTTATGGATGATTTCTATTCAGGTAGATAGTCATCAATCATGCTCAATTTCTTCATTTAAAAATTAGTATGGATAATATTTCTTTCTTTATTACAGTTATTTATGTTGGTTGTACTAATGAGGCTTGGTTGGAGCTTTGGAGCAATTTGATTGCTCTTAAAGGTAATTGTAATGGTCCTTGAATTGCTAGTGGGGACTTTAATATTATTCTTGTTGTTAAGGAGAAGAAAGGTGGTAGATATCCAAATCATAAGCTTATGAATGATTTTAATAACGCTTTGTTAGATGCTGGACTTCTTGATCTTGGTTATACTAGTAATCCATTTACTTGGTATCGTGTTAAGACCTTTGAAAGGTTTGATAGACTTTTGGTCAATACTGCTTGGTTGGATCTTTTCTCAGCATCCACTGTGAATCATCTTGCTATTAATTGCTCTGATCACACTCCTATAATCGTTACAGTAAAGATTGTTTTAACAGCTAAAGTTTATCATTTCAGGATTTTAAATATGTGGATTCTTCACCACTCTTTTATGCAGTTTATTAAGGCTAGCTGGAATTCTGGCTATGAAGGTAATGCTAGTGTTAATTTATGGTTTTTACATAAGAAGGTGGCGGCTAAGTTGATGAGTTGGAATTGGGAAGTTTTTTGGAATCCCCATATTAATACTCTTTCTGCAGAAGACAATTTGAAAATGTTAAAGGAGAAATTTAGTAATAATGTAATTCCACATCAAGATCTTTTGGTTGGTCAGGATGCTCTTACCAGGGCTATTAATATGGAAGAAGCTTCCTTCAAACAAAAAGCTATGAAGCAGAATTTTGTTGCTGGTTACAGGAATTCTGCTTATTTTCATGTATTTATTAAGAAAATAAGAATGAATAATAGTATACTAAAAAAAAGGCAAAGTAATAGTGTTCTTAGTGAAGATCAGATCTCATTGAGGCTAACGGTATTGAGTAACTTTCTAAGCTTTTCAAAAGTGATAATATTGTTCTTAATTTGATTAATACTAACCTGTTTTCTGATAGTTATGTTTATACTAATAATATTAATCTTGCCTGACACTACTGAAATTAAACAAGCTTTACATAGTATGGACAGTAATAATTCAGCTGGTCCTGATGACTCTACGGTTGAATTTTATAAAACTTGTTGGGATATCATTAAGCAAGATGTTATTCATGCTATTCAAGAGTTTCTTAAAGGTTGTGACCTGCCGAGATATTTTAAAAGTGCCAACTTGGTGCTTATCCCTAAAACTAAAGGCAGTTTACATTGGGATGCTCATAGATCTATTAGTTTTAATACTGTTATTTCTAAGTTGAGTTCTAAAATTGTGGTTAGTCGGCTGCATTTTTTTATTAATAATTTAGTTTTTGTTCAGCAATATGCTTATATTAGAGGCAGATACATTGGTGAGAATGTTCTTATTGTTCAAGTATTAGTTCTTGATTTAGATAAGGAGGGAAGAGGAGGTAATGTCATTTTTAAGATGTACATTCATAAAGCTTATGATTCTCTTAGATGGAATTTTATTTTAGATGTGTTTAAAGTCTGGGGTTTTAATTAGGAGTCTTGCAATCTCATTAAGAGGATTTTAGAAAAAAACTACTATTCCATTTTAATTAATGGAAAGAAGTGTGGCTTTTTCTAATCTTCTAGAGGGAATAAGCAGAGTGATCCTCTCTTTCTCTTTATATTTTCATTCTTGCTTTTATATTATTTATCCAGGTATCTTAATATGTTTTTCTACAATTATCCTAGCATGTTGTTTGTTGATAAAGGAAATCCTGGTATTTCTCATCTTCCTTATGTCGATGATCTTATTGTTTTTACCAATGCTCATAAAGGATCTATTAAGTGGCATTGGAAAGGTTTGAAGCATTTTCAAGGTGCCTCTGGTTTAGTTTTTAATACTAATAAATGTCATTTTTATTGTTTCAACTGGATTAAAGTTCAGAAAAAAGAATTAGATTCAGGATTATACCGATTGTGTTAAGGGGGAGCTTCCTATTAATTATTTGGGTTTTAATATGGACAAAGGAGAAAGAAGTATCTTTTTGACAAAATTAATGATAAAGCTAATAAGAGATTGATCACTTGGGATAATCTCTTATTATCTTTTGGTGGTAAGGTTACTTTATTGAAAAGCGTGCTCACTTCTATTCGTTTGTATACTTTATGTTTATGAAAATGCCTAATACTCTTTGCATCAAGTTAGAAAATATTTTTAATAGATATCTGTGGGTTGGGCTCAGATCCATTGGATGAGATGGTCTAAAATGTGTAAACCTACTACTTATGGTGATTTAGGCTTTAGATCTTTATCTGATTCAATGAAAATCAATTTTATGAAACAATGGCTGAATTCCATATGTGGCTTATCTCCTTGGGCTCGTTTGATGAAGAAAGGGTATTGCAATAATGTACATCCGTTGGCTATTTCTAGCAATTATGCTGATTCTTATGTTTGGAAGGAGATGTTAAAGGTTTTTAAACATGCTGAAAATTTTATCTACTAGGATATTAGTGATGGTTCTTGTAGTTTTTGGTATGATCATTGAATGAGTGAGGGCATTTTGGTTGATTCTTATAAGGCCTTTTGAGATTAACTTAAGGTTCAGGATGCTTGAAATGATCATGTATGGGATCTTTCCAAATTAAAAAGGCTAGTTAAGGATGTTGAGGCTCTTCTTATTTCTATAATTGCTACTAATAATGGTAGAGATCAGGTTAAGTTCAAGAATATTATGGGGAAGTCTATTTCTTACACCTTTGCTGAGTCTTTTCAATCTTCTAGCGGCACAGATTTGCATTGAGTCTGGAATTCATTAGTGAAGCCTTCATGTTATTTCTTCTGTTGGAGACTTCTTCACAAAATTATTTCTATTGATAGTATTTTAAAGTTTAAAGGAATCAAGTTGGTTTCAAGATGCTTTCATTGTAAAATGAAAGAAAAGTAGATTGAGAACCTGTTTTGCGAGTGCTCTTATACCAAGAATGTTTGAAATTTGGTTCTTTCATTGTTAAATGCTCAGTTTAACTGGAATTCTGTGTCATCTATTAGTACTTTGTCTAAATTTTGGAGGAGCAAGGGTGGTAAATTCTATGCAGCTACGCCGATTATTGTTACTAGGTTTCTTTGGACTGTTAGGAATCATATCAAGCATTATGATAAGGATATTCCTGAACTTACTTGTTTTAATTACATTAAATGTTATATTGGTAAAATCCTTAGATTTGGTAAGTTCAAATTTCCTGTTAGTATGGAAGTGTTTAATCTGTTTCACCTGTTCAAAGTGTCAATTGTTAATATTCTTAGGAAGCAGAAGATGTTTGTCATATGGCATAAACCGAGTGATGGGATCATTAAAATTAATGCAGATGGTAGTTGGAAGCAAAATTTTTTGGATTTTAGTTCGGCCGGTATTAGTGGAGTGTGTAGGAATCAGTTTGGTAATTGTGTTTGTTGGATTTTTACACCTCTTGCTGCTAATCCTCTTATGGCTGAGGCGGATGCTGTTTTAACTACTTTGAAATTGTATATTTGTTGTGGTTGGCATAGTGTCATTATTGAGATGGATTCGTTGGTTTTCTGGAATATTTGTAAGCATCACGAGGAATATCCTTGGTTTATCAACATGTATATAAAGCATTTCTTTGTGCTCCAAAGTCTTTTGCAGGTTCGGTGGTCTTTTATCCATCGTGAGGGGAATCAGTGTGCGAATTAGGCGGCTAGGCTTGATTTGGTTTTACAAAAAGCTATTGTTACTAGCAAAATTCCGGAGGAGCTTTTCAGCTGCTTCGTGGTGATGGCTTGAATATTCCTTTTATTCGCTTTAATAAATGAGGGTTTGTTTTTTCTTTTTACAATCAACAACTTAAATAGGTGAATTACTCTCGCGTAGACATACATGCATAATCCCACCCCCAAACTTGTATACTATTTTACGCATGTCAAAAGGTGAAAAGAATCTAGCATTCATAAACAAGGAAGCCAAATAAAAAAATTTAGCATAGCAAACAAGAGTGCATGGACATCGATTAGTGTAATAGATAGCATTTCATAAGGAATCAATCGACATTAAAGCATAATGAGAAGCCTAAATATGATCATTTCAATTAGCTAGAATAAAGATTCCACCAAAACTAATATACTCATTGCATAATTAATGCAACCAAAAACACTGAAAGATAAATTTAAAGCAAATTTCACAGCAAATGCAATGCAAAAACATGCACAAAACAGATTAAGGTATTGTTTGGTTTAACATCCTCAACCAGACATAAAATCAAATCAACCCTAAACTTCTTCCTTCATGATCAAAAGTTCATTTCAATAATCTTCGATCGATTGCCCAACCTTTATTTTATTTTTATTTTATTTTATTTTTTTTGTTCCTCGGATTTTAAAAATTTCTTGAAACTTCTTGCTCACAAATTGATAACAATCATCCAAAGGGTATAAAGGGGGTTGTTTCAGACTATAATTTTTAATGTTTCCTAGATTCAAACTCTCCCAACTAACTCCAACTTTTTGCAAAATACTATTATCCCACTAGTCGTGAGAACTGGTTCCTTAGGAGGTGAGTTAGAGTTTCATAAGTCTTTGGATCAATTCTTCCTATATTATTCAAAATGGCTCGTTAAGCCGGTCGTATTTATCTTGTTAAGTAGTTCATATTCAATTTGTACGCTAAGCAAATGAGCCGAACACAAATTTCTTGCACCCGATATATTAAAGAGCCGAACATGAATAATAGTATTTTTTAATGAGCCGAGCCTGGGCTCGCTCAAGCTCTGGCTCATTTACACCCCTAATAGCTTCGCATTAAACGAACAAGAGACTAGTGATCTTGTTAAGTTACTAATAAAGTTTAAGGATTGTTTTGTCTAGAGCTATGAAAAGATATCGGGATCAGCGCTCGAGGTCACGGTCCATAAATTGGAAATACAACCTGAAGTTGTACCGGTCCAAGCACCTTAACAAATGAGAATGAAGATCAAATAACAAATAATCATGAAAGTGAAGAAGTTAATAGAAGTTGATTTTATATAAGAAAAAAAGTACCCTGACTGGTTGTCTAGTATTGTACTGGTTAAGAAGAAAAATGGACTAATCCGCGTATATATAGACTTAAGAGATCTCAATAAGGCATATCTTAAGGATGCATTCCTTTACCCATATCGGAGCTAATGGTTAGCATTGCCTCTTTACACACAATTTTCTCCTTCATGAACAAATCTTAGGGCTATAATTAAATCAACATGGCCTCAGAAAATGAGAGATATGTTGCATTCATAACCTCGGTTAGAGTTTAGGAATAAGAGTATTCACTGGCTTGTTTAACTCATTGCTATTTTAAACTAACTTTTCAGATTAATTAAGAAATTAGTGATGAGCGTTAGAAGAGATAATATTTATAAAAAACGCGAACAACCAGCAATAAAGTATTTTAAATATATTGCTTTAATATAGTTTGTAGTGACTCTTTCATTTATTAAATTGTACACGAATATAGAAAATTTCGTCTCCACCGTCCGACTTCCTGTCCTGTTTAATTCTATGCACTTGATCAGGTCGTGACAAAAGTGGTATCAGAGCAAAGTTTAGGATCTATTATTGAAATCTAGATGAAAGAATCAATAATATAATTATAAGAAAATTTATAAAAATAAAAGTTTACTCAAATAATAAATATGATCAATCAGGTATAGTGATACACCCAAAATCATAGAAGAAGAGAATCCAATAGAAAATGAAAAAATACAACCTACTATTAATGTGAAAACAAATGTTCTCACCCAAATGATGGAAATGATGACTCAGCTGATTCAGGAGTCCAAATCGCAGCACATCAGAAGTGATAGCCACTATGGACAAGTACATGAAAATATTTCAAGATTTGCGTCCACCTTTGCTCAAGGGAACTGCAGACCCGATTGAAGCAAAGAATTGTCTAACGCGGAAAGAGGAGATGTTGGATGGTATGTCTAGTGCGGATGAAAGAAGCGTATCGTTGGCGACTTTTGTGCTGGCTGGAGAAGCCAAAAGATGATGGCAAGAGCAGCATCAGGACAAGCTAGGGGACATACTTAATATGATGGTCGATTTGGAGGAACTCATAGAGTTATTCAGAGAATGATTAGTACCCCTACCCGCTTAAATACAGATGCAAGGCAAGTTCATCAAGTTGAGACAATGAGAGAAGACAATCATGCAATATCAAGAACTCACTGTACTGTCTTGATATGTGCCATAGTTGATCACTACTGCAAATGAAAAGTGCTACAAATTCCTTTCGGGATTAAAAGATTTGATCAGACAGTCGTTGGTATTAGCTTACACAGTTAATCGCTATTGAAGAAGAAATTGAGGAATTTTTGGTATCAGTGGGACGAACTAAAAGAGTGGAGATCGACTATCAGCTTACTCAGAAGCGTAATGAGATGCACTAAATGAAGAATAATGATGAAAGTGAAACACGTAGATCACTTAGAAGATTTCATGGGAAGTCTAAAAATAATTTGAGAAAATGTTAGCATAGGCACGACTAAGGGTATAGTAGTCACTTGTGTCAAATATGGAATACAACATAAATTTGAATAATTGATGGACTCGAACTCTTGCTATTGGTGTCGTAAGTCAGATCATATAGCAAGATATTGTTCATTTCTTAGCCAGAACAGCGTTGAAGGTCATAAATCAAGTGGAGCTCCTTCACATAGGACTACAAGTGGGTAGAGTAAGATAGAGTCTGCAGCTTCAGCTCCTACCCGAGGTCAACCAAGATAACTGGTTCGACCTCGAGTATATTCAGCCTGAAGAACCTACTGTTGTTGATGATGAGGTATGATGAGTTTGGCATTTTTCTTATCTGTAAGGCTATTTTCCTAACATACTCTCTTGTTTCAGTTTTGTTATCTAAAGTATAGCTAAGTCGTCTTATATCAAATCTTTACCTTTATAGTGATTACTTATCATATTAATAAATGAGCCATAATTTCGTGGATAACTACTGTTGACCTACTTAATGAAATGTGACTTGTGATATTTTTTTTTATTTTGAGGATGAAATTTTTGCAAGTAGGGAAGATTATAATCCCCAATTTTACTTATCGAAGGAGAAGAGGAATTGAGGAGTCATGAAACCGAATAGAGACGAAGAAGAAACGGGGGTTGTGCGAATGAAACGGGGGGTGTGTGGAATAAGACAGGGAAGCCGAAAGTTAGTTTCACCATATAAAAGAAGTGCTTGAGGGATGTAGAGGTGAGACTGATTTATCTGGGAGTCGAGCGGTGTGCGAAGGAGAAGAGGAAGTTGTGAGAGGAGACGTTGAAACGCTCTCATGATGTAGTCGAGCTTCGAGTAGGCAAGACGAGTCGAGCACAAAGGGATAGGAAGTGGATAAATTACATGTGTTATTCAAATACATGATTAAAAGGCTTGTATTATGGCACATCTTAACCGCTTCCTGTAGACTCGATATTTGCATAGTCGACATTTATGAGAAAATAGATTGCATTCCACAGCACATTGACCATTGTGACTTCAAGCGAGCTTTCTGCATAGTCTCCTCAAAATTCAAAGCGATATCATCTTTGAGGAAGAGACATCATACTTTGCACTAATGGTTCGGCGAAACTTACTCCATGCCCTTGCCCACAGATTCAATACTAGTTATCAATGAGAATAGGGCCGATTTGGCCAAATACTATTATATCATGTGTTCCTCATAGAAGAATCTCCAACACCTTCCAAAAGATGAGAAAATTCAAGCGCCCCTACAACTACACGCTAGACACATAGTTGTAGAACATAATCCCCCTTGCACTTTGAAGACTTAATTTAGAGGCTACTACAATTGTTGTCCAGTTCTTGTATACATATTTGTATAATTGTGGTTGTTATCGATCATTTATGAGAGTTTGTTATTATAGTCAGTTACTATGAAGTTTTATTTTCAACTTTGAAAGCATTTTAGAATTTATGTTCTTTATTTATGGATCAAAATTCAAGCGCCCCTACAACTACACGCTAGACACATAGTTGTAGAACATAATCCCCTTGCACTTTGAAGACTTAATTTAGAGGCTACTACAATTGTTGTCCAGTTATTGTATACATATTGTATAATTGTGGTTGTTATCGATCATTTATGAGAGTTTTTTATAATATTCAGTTACTATGAAGTTTTATTTTCAGCTTTGAAAGCATTTTAGAATTTATGTTCTTTATTTATGGATCAAAATTATCAGTGACTATACTATATATACATCTTGTTTGTTTTTCACAGAATGATGTTTAGATGACTTGAAAATAACAATTTCTTTTAAATGTGAATTGCGGAACTCCTGCAGTTGGGTCCAAATCTTTCAAACAAAACCCTAAACAAACCAATAAAATCTTTCCAACAAAACCAAAAAATCAAAAACTTTCATATAAAACAAACCAACAAAACCTTTCAAACAAAAACAAGCAAACAAAATCCTTCAAATAAAATAAATGAATAAAAACTTTCAAAAAACAAACCAAACCAAAATCTTTCAGACAAAATAAACAAATGGAACCCTTCAAATAAAACAAACCAATAAAATCTTTCTAACACGTTTGTCGCTGATAATAATTAACATATATTTAATTTTGGTTAATAACTATAGTATATTTTTCGTTGATCATCATTAACATATATTGTGGATGTGATTAAATTTGAATTTAGAAAATTATTCATGAACTTAGAACATATTGTGGGGGAAAAGATGAAAAATGTAATGAAGATTTCATATTTCCATTGTCCCTGATTGTCATGATTTGCAGTCTACTTAGAAAAGATAGCCAACCCAACCAAATTGAAAGATCTTTGTTAGTAGCCATGAAATGCATCGTCCAAAGAGATCCTGTAAACTCAAGTTAGATGTTTTGTCTAAGTGGATATTTTAAATCAACCATAGCTAACATAAAGATTTTTGTACTGTAATATGTATCCTATTTTCATAACTCAAAAGACAATCACCCGAGAACATACGAGTTCAGTTGAGACTTAATATAATAATGTTATTTGATGGCAAACTATTCAATTAAAAAAATCCTGATTAGAACCAATATTTTGTGATGTCATTCAATGGAAAAACCACATGAGCAAACAACATAGACAATATCTCGACCTGGCCCGGGGCTTAAAATTCACTAAGACTGAGCTGCGGTCGGTCGTTATCAATATTTTCATTTTCAAATAATTTTTAGAAAACTCCCAATATATAGCCACTAATAATCCACAAATAGCAATATGCAACAATCAAAACATCCAAAAATCGCTTAATATGTAGACAACATCTCTAACCAGTATTAAGCAATATATTCATAATACGAAAGAAAATAGTACAAATAAGCTACAAGTATAATTTCTAGCAGCAATGGTCTCCTCATGTAAAATAAGGCTTCATTTGTTTCAGTTTTTTCGCCCACGACCGATTCAGAACCAAGTTTTAGAGTGTTTGTCTTCAACATTCGACGCTTCCTTCCAAACAGTGTTCCAAATATTTAGTAAAAATTTGAACACAAAAGCTTGATTGAGTCCTGCATTTGCATTTTTTATCTACGTGGTTTACCCATGCCTACAGAATATACTAGTTGATTTACATGAATTTAATGCTATATAGGAATTTCTTTTTTTTTTCTTTTTTGTATTTGCATTTAAAAATCATATAGTTAAATATAATTTTATGGTGTGCGTGTGCATATATGTGTGTGTGTGTGTGTGTGTGCATATATATGTGTGTGTGTGTGTGTGTGCGATGTATAAAGTGAGGGTAGGGTGTCATGGTTGGGCTCTCTCATACAACCTATCTATATCTTTTCTTGAATAATATTGAGCACTTTAATATAAGTATTATTTATGTTTTTTATTAGCATTTATTTATCTTTTAATTTAATATTCTTTCATATCTGTTTGAATTTTTTATAAATTTTTAAATAATTTGTGCCATATTAAAATGGTGTGCATCATGTAATGCATTAAACTCTATAGTTCTACAGAGATATTTATGTTGTAGTGCGCCATCTACCATTAAAAGTAAAATGCGGACGTTTTTAATGCATCTATGCAATTTGTTTCATGAATGGGAGATGTCCACATAGTTTGATTATGGTCAAGTTAATTTGAACCTAGTTCAGGTAACGTTTTGTATGTTATTTGTTAACTTTGATCAACTTTACTCAAGTCTAACTTGTGGAGCAATTATAAGGGTCAAAAATGACCATCGTACCTTGGAAAGACTATAAATAAATAAGATACCTAAAATTTTTCATTGATAAATCTACTATTGAGGTTCACTGAATAGAGAGTTAGCAGTAGGGTTATAAAAAATGCTCCTAATTCATGAATATCTCGTGCTTAGCTCGCCATGCATCTTGCTTTCGGCTTGCTCGTTAAGAAATCTAAACACATTTTATTTAGCTTTGTTTATATATACAAGTGAACACAAACAAATCTTTTTTTGATCACGATCAGCTCATTTTTTACTTGAATTAATTACTAATTAAATAAATAATATTTACTCTAACTTCTTAAATTAATTTTTATGCAGTATTTAAAATTTTAAAAATTTATTATTTTTAAATTATTTGAGCTCAACAAAAAAATTTGAATCAAGTCAAACACAAACATATTATTCAAAAGTCATTTTGAATACAAACCTATTTTGAACAAAAAAGATTTGAACAAGCCAAAAACTATCACGACCCAGTAAGAAAGTTTAGAACTAACCAATGTGAGCACAGATGATCGAATGATGAAAATAAATATTTCTAAATAATAACATTATTCGCAATAACATTCAATTGTAAAAGAGTTACTAAAATGATCCTCTAACAAATACATAAGATCATCTTGTGAAGCAGTACAATAAGTAGTATATTAAAATGATAATATATATAAACCAAACAAATTAATATCTAACACCAACAGTTCCTCTCCTTCTATAACTCTCATATGAATCTAGCAAAGCTGTTCTGAAAGAACAGTGAATTACATATTAAGTTTTAACAATCATAGTAAATAACTAAAACTGCCGTTGCCGGTCCCAAGCCCGGATGTGAAAAGTGGAGGGTTGCGTTAGGTAGTCGGCACGGTATTGTAAAATCCGTCGAAAAATCATGACACTAATCCTTTGATAGTTGTGTATGCTAGGCGTCCCCCGGAAGCGACGCGCCGTACGGCCCGAATACAAACGCAAGCTGCGGTAGCGGCCGCCACACCGGCGCCCGGCGTAAGGTCAAGTAAGGGTGGTTCCCACACACAGACGACGCGGCAAAGGTTAGAGACAGGTGACCTCGAACATGCGTACCTCACCCGTAAATTAACGAATCGTTTGATATTATGATCCATAGAAAGATAAATATTCTAGCGTATTCCGCAAACTAAACTGTCAGAAAAGCCTAAGGAGACGATAACTAGGTTTTAAACTAAGGTATACCCAGAAGAACAAGATTTAAACGGTAGGTAGTAATTATAGATAAGAGTTTGAAAGATACGTTGTTAAAATTATTGTAGGGCCGAGACAGAATACAGAAGACTTAAGCATTATTATCGATACTACATTTTTAATATGCTCGCTTACGCTCCTCAAGTCGGCTAGATATACGAAAGATAAATTCTGGAACGATTTTAAAACTTAATACACTCGATAATCTCTTTTCAGTTAAAAAAATTTTATCGAGTGGAGATTTAAATGGATACGTTTCAGAAAGCTTATAGAAGATTTCGTAAATATTCACAAGGCTTACTACATGAGTACCAATGAAAGAAGGTAGAGTTTATTTAGATTTTTGTTTTAGCGACGATAGCGATTATTACTAATACTTTATTCAAGAAGTTAGGATGAAAGATTCATTACTTATAAGAATTCGATCTAATAAACACAAATTTATTATTTTTCTTTATGAGAAGAAGAGATCGTCGCATCGTAAGGGATTGTAAGGTCATTCCAAATGAGCAATTAAATACCCAACATCGATTATTAGCTCTAGATTTTAAGTATTTAAGAAATAGAACAGTTAATACTGGTGATTCAACATCGTAATAAGACGGGAGCACCTAAAAGACACAATAAATTATTTTGCGAGTAAAACTAAACATTTAAATATTTCAGACGTTCATGAAAACGCGTAACGTTACGTAAAATTAACTAATATTATTAAACAAGTACTAAAAACGTACTTCCTAATCGTTAAAAAGCTTATAAATAAAAATAGTCGCATGTGGAATAATAATGCAAGAAAAGATAAAACATGCTAGTTATGTTATAAAAATCGTTTAAATGTAAAAGCGTAGAGAATCGGGAAAAAATATAAAATGACCCGTTGTGGAGCGTAAAAGCACACCGCGACGCTGTACCATGCTTTGAAGGATCTTTATAATACGTTGGGGATACTGCCAGCGTGAAAAATATACGTATAAACTAGCCCAAACAAAGAGAAAAAAGAAAAGTAGTGATTTAACTCAAGTAGGCGGTATTAAAGATGAAAATCAAAAGTTGTTTTTCTTAGAAAAAGATATTTTAACATAGGAGAGTTATTTCGATAAACCTTTTAATGATGATGCCGAAAGTACGATCGACCTTAGTGATCTTAATATCGTTAATAATAATAAAACTTTTCATTTTTACCGTCGCATTTGTAAAAAAGAAGTCGATGAGGCTTTAAAGAAAACCAAGGGGGGAAAGTCTTGTAGAACCCGATGATATCCTAATTGAAGTGTGGAAATGTTTTCAGTGATTTTGGGGTTTCCTCAGCTTTACTAAACTTTTTAATATTATTTTAAAAACTAAAAAGATGCCCGAGGAGTGGAGAAAGAGCATTTTGTCCCCATTTTAAGAATAGAAATGCACAAGAGTGTGCAAATTATAGAGGAATTAAATCGACGTGTCATACTTTAAAATTACGAGAGCAGACTGAACATGTTAAGACGTATTACGAAGATTTCTCAATCAATTTGGATTTATGCCTAGCGTATCTACCTACGGAAGCTATACATTTATCGAGAGGTTTGATTGAGAAGCGTAGATAATAAAGGAGGATCTACATTTGATTTTTATCGATTTAGAAAAAAGCTTACGATAAGGTTCCTTTGAGATGTTCTTTTCGAGAGCGCCGAGAAGAAAGGTGTTGATAGCGACTTATATTCAAGTCATTAAAGATATGTATGCTAGAGCCGTTACATGTGTTCGAACCGAAGGAGGATTTCACTAAACATTTTGCATTATTTCTATTGGTTTACATCAAGGATCGCTTAAGCCCATATATTTTTTGCTTATTTATGGATGGTCTTACCGGGAATTTACAAGAGGATGTACCGTGTATGCTTTTTGTCAAGGATATCCTCCTCGTGGATAAGACAAGAGAAAAAGTCCAGAAAACTTGAATTACGGAGGTCTACATCGAGCTCCAAACGTTCGTTCGAGTAGAACTAACCGAATACATGGAATGTAATTTTAAGAATAGTAGTTTGAAGTGACGTATGTAACTGGGTGATAAAATTATTAAAAGGTGTGAACGATTTAGATATCTCTTGGAGTCCATCGTTCAAAGCGATGGTGATATAGATATAGATGTTAATAAGAGAATTCAAAGTTGGTCACGCAAGGAGGAATGCGTCCTACCTATTGTGTGATAAAAGTACCGTTTAGACTCGAAAGGAAAATTTTATAAGATGGTATGGAGACCTTCAATGCTCTATGGTGCCGAATGTCAAGCCTTTAAAAGAAGCATAATGTTAAGTTAAGTGTCGTCGAGATGAGAATGATTAGGGTGGATGAGCGGCTTTACACCTCGTAGACAAAATGCGAAATGAATATATCCGTAATAAAGTTGGAGTTGCACCAAGACGGATAAAATTAGAGAGAGTCGCTTTACATGGCTTGGCTGCATTAAAACGTCGACCAATTGACATCCGATTAGAAGAGTAGATGTTTTAAATACAACTTATGTTAAGAAAGGCAACAGGCAGACATAGGAAAATCCCTGGGCTTATTGCATAAAATGATCTTAATTTATTAGAATTAAACGAAAATTCGACACTCAACAAAGACACAATGGAGAAAAAGGATTTATGTAGCCGACCCCACTTAGTGGGATTAAGGCTTCGTTGTTGTTGTTGTTGTGATCATAGTAAATAACTACATTTTTATTATGCATTAAATCATATGCAAATGTCTAATATGAATGCTCAAAGAAATATGTTCAATTTTTTTAGAGCAAGTTTTACATTTTTTTTATTTTATAAAAAATTATTTATCAAATTATCTTAAATCAATTACATTTTCCATTCTTTTATAATTATTTTTTTTTTCATTATAATTTCCATTTAGAAGTCATCTCGAGAGCACCATTAAAACATTTTACATTTTATGTCATAAAGGCAAAAACACTTTCCAATTTTGTATCTTAAAGGCACAAAGATTTTCATTTCATTTTCCTTTTCATTTAACATGCACAGGTATAATAATGTTACATACTAGTAACCATAAGGGAACGACTCCTGATAGACTTAATCATTTATCTTTTATTTAATTTAAAATTAATTTCTTTAATTATGTAGTCAATTACATTTCATTTAATGCAATACAATAGATAAAAAATTGAAATCGTAAAACAGTCTTATCATTTCCATTTCTTTTCTTTCGATCATAAGAGAGTTTACGAAACATTTTGAAAATAAAAGAACAAAATTTAATACAGATAAAACAGTAATTATTCACCCTGCCCATTTAATGATTCTAGTCACCCTGAACTTTTAATTTGCTTTTCTATTTAACGTATATAAATGTAAATCATAATATTATATCAATAATCAAGTCTCTTCATATCTAATTTGTTATATCATCTCTATGTTTTTTTTTAAATTTTCATAAAAACATTTTATAGATTTAATGAATTCACATCATACCCCAAATAAACTTCTTAATTGCTCTTTCCATGGTCACATCTAATATATTGTTCTCCACTAATCAAGATCTTCAATTTCTGAAATTAATTCATAAAACAAGACTTAATAATTACAATTAATTAGGTGAAATACTCAATTAAAAATTTATCTAAAAATTACCTGACTTAAGATCTATTCGGGACAAAGAATCATTAGCTTTACTTTTCGTACCACCACTACATTTCAAGCAAGCAACTACTTTCGTCGCTTTTTAAAAATCTCAGCCAGAAATAATGTTGTTTCTTGAACTCAGCAAAAGCTTCGACACTAAAATAAAATAAATTTACACAATATCACAAATTAAAGAATTTATACCCTACAACAACTTCACAACCGATCCTTCAAACAGCTGCAGTTGCCCAAAATAGACCCTTAATCTTCTTCTCTGTTGCAAAAATGTCAATTTCAGTTGCTCCTAGTCCTTTGATAGTCACTAAGTTTAATCGATAAAACCTAAAATCAATTTAATAACATTTACTTAAATAAACCAATAATCTATATACTTGAAACATAAAACCCATAACCCTTACCTCCTCAAAAGCTCGACCGTCCTTCTCACTTGAGGCTTTTTTGTCGGCAAGCTTTTGAAAGGTAATGAATGATTTAATTTAGCCAATAAAGGTATATAATTTTTTGAAAATAATTTTGAAAGTAATGTATTTTAAGTTTAAAAAATGAGACCGTCTGGAGCTCATTTCCTAATATTTTGCATAATCGTGTTCGATACCACAAATGATACACCTTCGAAAGACATCGTATCCCACGGCTTGCAGACCAACCATACAAACTGGCGAATCCGCGACATTCATTCGTCCCTCGCGAACCTTTTTTATCATAACACTACCCTCAGCCTCGCCCTCGTCTTCTCCCCACGATATCATTTATTGTTTATATTGTTTGTATTTGTTTGCCTGCATTTCGCTTCCAAGTGTCGTGGTTGTAAGCTCTTTTAGTTCAACGATAATATTTTGTTTCTTTTGTGGTTTGAGCTTCCTCCTCCGATATCATTTGGTATCAAAGCTAGCCCAACCCTAGTCGTCATAACCCACAAAATTTCATTCCTACCACCCAATACCCGTTCCACTGCCACATGTTCCTAAGTCTAATTTCCCTCGCTGATTTTTAAATCAGCAACCTTGACCCAATTATTTTTATCCTTTTTCACCTCCACTAATTTTTTTCCCCTCTACTCCTGAACCCTAACCATGCAACCATTGAGATACGTGCCTGAGCCTTCCTGGAAGAAGATACAGTGAGAGATCTGTCGACTTCCGTGATGGATTATGAACATAGAAGATAAAATCCAATGGAAGACTACCCTCAACCGTGATATGAAAGGTCGCAGTGGAGAACAACAAGATATAAAAATGAAGCAGGAATCACGACATCAATTCCTATCAACTTACTACGACCAAAAGTCGCAAACTATAGCTTTCGAAGTGGAGACGCATCAACAAGAGACACCACCTTGCTTCCAACCAGCGAAACTAATCCGCAAAAGTGTCACATCCAGAAAATATTGCAAGTGTCACGGCTGACATGTTGTTAGTGTTGCACAACTGCAGGAGTGATCTAATAAGGCGGCCATCAAAAGTTGAGTATGACATCGCAGGCACTGAAGTCGGTGAGGACATAAACGAGAAGAAGCTTCCATCTGAATAGATAAACATTGATCTAGAAAGAGATGCAGGCTTCAAAGTGGATCCACAATTGTCAGCCAATAAGGAAAAGACGCCACCACTTACAGTTGATCTCGAGATAGAGATTCCGCCATGTACGTTAGCAGCTTGGAAAGATTGTGACTCGATGTAACAGTATCAATAAAGGGGGCGGGCGGGCGGTACCTCGAGCTACTTTTTCACAAATTGTGAGAGTGAACACGTATGACTAACATGGGATAACCAAAAAGGGCATGAGTTTGAGGAGCCGAGCAACAATCCAGGATCACCACAAATCAGAGCATGACTGATTTTTCATATGAATAGACCCCTTCCAGAGTTACCTTTATGGAGGGAGGTCCAACATGCCACAAGTGGGGTCATTTTGTGCCATGTCGAAAATATTACCGAGAATTATTCAAAGGTTATTTTCAGTCCAGCATCGTACCCATAGCCAAATCTCCTGACAAAAGAGGTGAATCCAACTTTGTAATGGGCCCTAAGAGCTTAATGGGGTTGAAATTTCTTCAACGGTTCCAGGTCCTATCAAGAAGAGGACGTCTCTTCTAAGGACGTGCTAACGAGCAGGCAACAACATACCCCCACCCCAACATCGATTTATCTCCAATACTGCTTCCTCATCTGCACTCAACCGATTGCAAGGAATGGAAGAAGCAGGATACCCCTAAAATGGCTCGATACCTGAGTGGTGAGAATACTCATCTACCTACAATTCCAGCTCAGAGCGTGCAAAAAATGGACCGATACCATTCTACCCAAAATAAGTTCTGGAATGATAACGCCTACTAGATTGACCTACCATGGGACTACAAGATTTCAGCCATGTTCAATGTCGTAGATCTGACACTGTACTTAAGGATCTAAAAGCTTAGAAGAATGAAAGAGAAGCTCCCCCAATCCCAGGAGACTGATGCTGGGCTTTGGAGAGGAACGGGCCGGTCCTCAAGGGGCTCCTTTCATTTCCTCCTATTCCCTCTTTTCGTTTCTCATATTTACTTCCTAGCACTTGCCAATTCTGAATTTTTTTATTGTTATTAGTCCTTCCCTATTCTGAATTATTCTTATTATAAACATTGCCTAAATTATGAATTCTTATTATTTTACTTTTCCTTATTTTAAAAAATTGTCTATTATAGATCATTGCCTATTATATTCTATTTCTTAATTAAAAGCAACGCCAAATATAGGTCCTAATCCCTCTTATATATAAGGGTTGTGTTGCAAGGGGCGGACTTTTGTAACTTAAGAATTCAGCATTCTATTTGGACGGCCATCGGCATCCTGGTTTTCCCTTCGAGAGCTGTATCTGAAGACGAGGAAGTGCTTCGGCAGTCCCTCATCCTAGGTGATGCTCCGTTGTAGCTCGACTCCGAGAAGACATTTAGCTTACCATACGCCCATTTTCTTGTCGTAGTTTCATCATTCCAGCCACTGTCACTCCTTCCTTCCCGCTGCCAATCACCGCACTGCCCTCATCCAGCCACCACAGCCCTCCTGCTCTTATATATAGGGGTTGTTTTGCATAGGGGAGGTCTTTGTTACTTAAAAATTCAGCATTTTGTTTGGACAGCCACAGGCATCTTGGTTTCCCCTTCGAGATCTGTATACGAAGGCGAGGAATGCTTCGGTTGTCCCTCGTCCTAGGAGATGTTTCGCTGTAGCTCGACACTGATGAGGCATTCATCTTGCCATACGTCCATTTTCTTGTTGTAGTTCCATCATTCTAGCCACTTTCACTCCTTCCTTCTCGCTGCCCTCATCCAGTCACCGCAATCGCTCCTGCTCTTCCCCCGTAGCCGTCTAGCACTCCTCCAACCACCGCAGACCGCCTGCTCCTCCCCGCAGCTGTCCCAGCGCACTTATACTCATCTAGGAATTCTCCGTGTTTCTCGAGCTCATCTAGTACTCTAGCCACCACGGAACATCTTGCCAGCATACGCCATTTTATACATGCTGCCGCAGCTCTCGAGATACCAGCTTTCAGCCTTTGATCTTTATTATCTCTGGATATTTTTAGTTGAGGTTAGTTAATGTATTTCAGCTTTCGGCATTTGGTTGAAGTCGCTGACTTGCAATAACAATATTTCTTTTGGCGTTTGGGCTTCCTTCAGGGTGGTGACATTATTCTTAAAACAAAACGATTCGTATAGTTATTTTCCTTTGGGTAATCTAAAATTAAATTTCTCTTTTTTGTATTATTATAATTATTATTATTATTCAGTTATTACAAAAACAAACAAGCACTGGGCTTGTTCAAGCTTTAGCTCATTCATACCCCTATGTGGCGTTTACAAAAAATAAAGTTCAGAAAATCCTTTAGGTAATGAAGGGACACATGAGTAGCTCCTCATTAAAAGTCCATTGAATAGCTGTTTAAGATCCTTCTAAACCTCTTAACATATAATTTAGAAACAACTAGCCAGCATATGTGGCTTTCTGAAATAAAATTCTCCGGGAATAGTCCTATTATGCAATCAGATTATGTAGCAAAGCTCCAGATTATCAAAATGCATTAGTACCCATGAATTACAGAAATGATTTTAACAATTTTGAGATAGCATAAATGATTAATCGTATCATCAAGGACAAGGAAAGGATAAGACAAATGAAATAATCTGGTACAGAAGTAAGGAAATAATGCAGAAAAAACTGAACTTCTTAGCCCAACTGGGCAACTCATAACAAAAGCTATTGATACTTTATAAAATTTAATGCATGCCTTATTTCTTTAACATAATCCAGTATCTGGTTGAAGTTAGTTTTCCTGCCCACTGTATCTCTCCAAGCAGCTCCCATGCAGAAACGTGTGCTTCCAGCCTCCTTGGCCTGAAATTATACATCAAAACTGGAATAATGAAATAAAAATCAATCTCCTTTTACAATTATTATAAAAGATGGAATATTAAGCTATGAAACTCTAGACTTGTAGGTGCATGTCATTGCCTTCATAAGATGATATAGAAGTACGCGATGCAAAAGTACAGCTCAGGTTTATTCACCGTACTACTAAAAGACTTTGATCATGTTATTCTATTAATACTGGAGAGAAAAAATTCTCACATGATGAATAAGACCACAGGAAAATGATATTTTTGTGAAAATACCAGCTGAGAGTTTCAAGAAAGAAAATTGTTTACAACAAAAAAAAGAAAAGAATTACTAATTATGCATCATACATATATGTGTATATGTATATGTACATATCTATATATCTATGTACATATGTATTTATACATATATGTACATATCTATCTGTCTCTGAGTGTGTGCGCACGCATATCTATGTACATGTACATATTATTATTATCATATATATATATATATATATATATATATATATATATATATATATATATATATATATAGAAACACCTAAAAATGTATTCACGCTCGCCCGTTAGGTCTCCAACATGGCGAACCGATGGCTCATGCTTTGTCGCTCTTCGTCTTTTGCAGCGATATCGACGGCTTCGTCGCTGTCATTATCGGCCATTTCTAAGGAGATTCGCGATCTCGTCAGTGCCTACGACCGCTCCGCCCGACTCGCGGTCCGCCGCGGCTGTCGCCGACATATCGACGGCCACGCCGTTTCTCTTCGTTTTCATGCCGGCTCGTCGGGCGGAGGAGCTCGCGGGTTCTGTCATTGCGTGCTCATGAAGTGCTCGCGCTGATTCATTGTTCGCATCTCTGCTACATCAAAGTTGCGACGTTTCCGCTTCGACGAGTCGTTCACAGGCCAGGTAGACCCGACATTTGCTGCGAGCACCGCCGATCGCTTGCCGGTGGCCAACGCCGAAGCCGCCGACCGGCCGACATCTGCCGGCTCAATGTTCGCGTCAACAACAAGCGCTCCCTCCCCGCAGCCGTGACTCGCGCAACTCAAGCAATGGCCTCGGTCGTTCATACGCCGAAGCCCTCGCCCTAGCACAACCCCCCTCGCGCCCCTCCCGTTCCAACTTTTTCCCACAGACATCACGGGCGCCTTCGCGCGCGGGGCATTGAATCCGAGTTTCTCAAAAGCATCCCCGCAAAGACTAAAAGCCGCAATTTTTCTTACAGAGCAAGAGATCTTACACTCGAGCCGCACCCTACCAACCGTTTCTAGTAGGTAAGTTCTTATACGCAATCCTAAACTCGGGAACTCATCTGAAAGTAATTGGATAAAACGAAGTTCGACGAAGTCGAAGATTGGTAGACGGATAGCGGCACGTTTTCATCCAATTAACCGACGACGCGATTACACCTGCCGTTCGCTGTAAGACCCTTCGAATCGACAATCTGGGTGATTGGCAAAGGAAATGACGGGTGGATTTCCGACCATCGTACTCGAGCCTCCAATCATCCTTGTTTGGTTGCGCTCCTAGATCCGCAGTACACATTTACGATCGCAGTTTCCATCCACCTTCGCAAATATCTGGCCATGAAACTTTCCAACCGGACTCACTAATAGAAGATAATACCCGACCTTCTCGGCGCTGGTAATACTATCAACGAGACATCACGCTACCGTTTTGGTATACGATCGGGGCACACTAAGATGGATTTCGCCAACCAACAAAACTGTAATTGCACATCTTTACCGTACCCACCGCCGTATGTTTCGTCACTCTCCCCATCGTTGTTACCACTCGCATCCGAACCTCAAACTTCCACATGCAAATACTTCATCGGACCGCACATTCCCGGCGGAAATACCGTCTTACTCACCGTCGCTGATACCCACTACTAATCCAATGTGCCGAGAACGATCGACTCCGGAGGAGCATCGTGTAGTTGTCACCGTTGACAGATGAGGTCATCTCTTCCGTTTTCTTCTACTGTGCCAGCCACACTACCATCTCGTATACCCACTACTATAAGGGGGATCGACCATACCAAGATGTGAAGAAACAAACACTCATATTATGATGAAGAAAAAGGTGCCTACTACTATCGAGAAAGAACTACCGCCACAAGAGCTTGCTTGTTTTACTGCCTCTCACCCGTGAGATTCCCAAGTATCGAAACATATCACAAAGAATGCCTTTCCCACTTCGATCGACCGTCGTTCTACCGCAACGGCAAGTGTATACCACCCGCAGGAAGAAATAAAGCCGGAGTTACTATTCCCTTAGAAACTTAATGTATGATATTGCCCCCCCAGAACTTATAAGTTCCCCCGTAGCGCGATTTTTCAATGCGCCACAGAACCAAAGTGCAGAGAAGCCTGGCGACCCGTCCTCTTTAGTTGTTTGTTTCTTTTTGCTTAACTTTGTATCGCTCGTTCGAGCTTTATTTTGTTTTTTTGTTTTTTATGAGTCGAGCTCAATTCGTTGTCCTCTCATAATATTTGTTTTGTACCCCCTTTTATTTCAACGAAATAAAGCCATACGGTTTTTTCTTAATATATATATATATATATATATATATATATATATATATATATATATATATATATGTGGTGAGTTGAGTTATAAATATTTAATAGTCAGAGAGTTTGTTCTATATTTATGTACTCCATGCACTACAATCTCCTCATTCATTTTTTTTAAAAACTCTCCAACTATTCATCTTTATAAAACAAACTATATATATATATATATATATATATATATATATATATATATATATATATATATATATATATATAGTAAAAAATAAATCGATATTCGCGTAGCTCCAAATATTTGCCATGTGCCAAGTTCTGCGACGAGAGCCCGCGCCATGTGCCTAAACAGACCGATCCTCCCCCCACCCCCACCCCCCCCCCCCCACCCCCCCCCCCCGCCAAAGGTAGAATCAAACTCCCGACCCGAGAAGTCTTACAGTAGCCCCGCCACCAATAGGCCAGGAATGCGGCACACACACACACACATATATATATATGCATATAATTTTTTTATGGATGAAGCATTATAGGGCTCCATAATATTCATCAAAAGTTGTAGTAGAGTGTTTGGGCATCAGAGATCCAGTTGGGACCCGCCGGGGGATGGTGCTCTTCATTCGAGACAACCAAGGTTTGAATGAGGATCATCGTAAATATTCTCATCGTGAAAAGCGCGCAGATGACTAAAGGTGGGTACAAGAGTTGGTGTTACTGGTCAGACCTCCTCAACAGTAGGAGATGAGATAAGCGGAAGATGTTCACCCTCAATTCAAGATGAATAGGTTTTCGAATGTTGGATGCACTTTAGCAATATCCAAATTTTATGAAGATGCAAGCGATAGTATATGAGAGCTGTGGCCAAACATACTACACGATAAGAAAAGGAGGGCAGTAGGATTATTTCAACATTTTGCTAATACCTGCTGTGGATTGATCCAATCCATACCTCATCCAAAACTGACGGTGATATCTCGCTCAAATAACACACAAGCCACAAAGGGTCCGGTGACAAGCAGTCATGTGACTATCAATCCCTGAGAGTGCCATCAGGAAGAATTTGCTAAGCAAGAAAGTTAATTTACAATAAGAAATAGAAGTGAAACTGGAACTTTATCCATCAGAATGATGGGGGGACTCGTTTTTGGATAAAAATCAAAAGTCCACTTCGTACCCTTTTATAATACACTCCAAACCAACGGCTGGAGTAGAGTGTTTAAGAACAGAAGCATCCAGGGGTAGAACATCTTGGGTATAAAGTTCTTCATCTGAGACAACCAAGATTTGAATAGTAAGAACACGTAAATATTCCCATCAGAAAAGCGTATGCGTATGACCAAAAGTAAGGCGTTGTCGGGAAATGTATTTCGGTTGCACTTCGATAGGATTGTGAAAAGCAGTATGCCTTACCCCCAATTCAAACATTGTGTTTTTGAACATGTTGCCGAACTTCGCAATATCCAAATTTTTGCTGCAGGGATGCAAGCCGATACTAACAGAGTCGTCAAACATACTACATCGAGCAAAAAGGAGGTGGTTCTATTTCAACCTTTTCATTAATACTCCACAAGTGATGATCCAATCCATAATTATCCGAACTTGCCGGTTAATATCTCGCTCAACTAACACACAAGCCACAGAGGCCCGTGACAAAGAAGTGGTAAGGCTATCAACCGTGAGATGCTTACCGTAAGAAATTGCTAAGCAAGAAGAATTTCATAGTTGAAGAGTTATGCTTTAAACCCCGGAACTTTATTCAAACAAATAATGGAGGACTCCGCTTTTGGATCAAAATCAATACCACTTTAGATTTTCTATAAAATGGTTATCAATCTTAATTACTCGAGAAAAAATGTTTAGCGTAATCCGCTCATTGATAACTGGACAAGATACGTCACCATCAAGTAAGCCAATTTTGCAACTACCGATAGCTTCATAGCATCAAAATCTTTTCGAATCTCAAGCTTAGTAGAATATAAGAAATTTTACCAGAGCAAATGACAAAAAGACGCAAGAATACTCGGTTTCGCCTTCAAAGAGAAAAAAAATGTGTTTCATTTTGCCAAGCTTTTAACGAAAGGCCATTTACCACCACCAACTTCAAAACCTCGTGGAAAGATTTCCGTGAAAATGCGCATCTTATCAATACCAAAACTAAAGCCCAAACCCGTGCAGACACAAAGAATGCATAACTCCACTCCATCCTAGTGTTAGAGAAGGGCAACAAGGACGGGCAGAGGAACGCTCGACGAAGGGATGATGTCGCGCAGAAGAAGGGATCGGGAGACAAGCCGACGTGAGGAAGAAGGACGAAATGCGAGAAGCCGCATGGCGAACAAGAAGCAAACAGTCGAGGCACGGGCAAAATAGAAAAACGAAGTCGAAGTAATTGCGAAGCTGAGCGGATGAAATCGAAATAGACGAAGTCACGAAATCGGAGCAGACAAAATGACGAAGTCGTATCAGTGTGAGAGCCTTACTGCAACAGGGAGAGGAGGAAGACGACGAAACCAAAGGAGCACTTCGTCGTCGAGTTGGAATGAAACCGAAGGAATCAAAGTTGGGTTTCTCCGGTTTCGCCATCGGGCAAAATCCTAGCAGAGCTACCCGCACCCTATATATATATATATATATAGATTCTTTGAAAGTTATTGGACATATTGGTGTGGTTAACAAATGCATTTTGGAGCAATTCATAAAAATAAAGAAATAAAGTAGATGTTTAGTATTGTAAGCAGAAACAGGCTAAAAAGTGATATTGTATGGAAAAATTATTTTATTATCATGGCAGAAAGTCCTAAAAAATGATTTTTACACAATGAAAATGAACGGAAAAGTATAGAAAACAACTATCTTATGATTTTAATTGTTCCTTAGATGGCATAAGATCGAAGAAAAAAATAATTCATCTAGCAACCTTAAGGATAATAGCTGTGCTAGAAAACATATTGGCATTACAAAAAAATGTATGATGGGGCAGTGAGTTGTGTTAAAAAAAGTTAAGTAGTGATTTTTAAGACTGTCAATCAAAACCAGAATATAGCAGGGATGAGCTTTAAGGAAAAAATAAGATGAAAAGTAAATAAGATTTTCCATGAATGCCAGGATTCTAGAGAAGTTGATGCACTTGGCCTTTTTTCCCTACATTATATTGAGGCTGCTTTTGAGATTGAAATAAATGACCTTCATATCACCATAGAAGCAACCATACAAGTGTGCTCTAGAAATGCTCTCAAAGGAACAGAATTAAATCTATTTTTCTCTATTTCTTTCATTGCTAATGGGGATGCTTTAAAAACATATTTGACAACGTGTACTTTGTTGATGCCATAATTCTAGTAATTGAGACACGATATTTTAAAACAAGGTAAAAAACCATATTAAATAAAAAAAAAAAGACTAAAAGCCCAAAATAGTCCACCAACTATTAAGAAGTGTCGAATTTGTCCCAAAATTTTAGAACGCTCTAATTTTGTCCTAGACTATTAAAAGTTGCTCGAAATTGGTCCTAAATCATACTTTGCGTTATTTAACGGCGGCCTACAAGAATTGAAGGGCATTTTCAATTTTTTTGTAATTATTCAAAATTTATGTGATTTGCATATAAATCTCTTTTTTATTTGTTGTTGAAAATTTATAATTTATAATTTTATTAATATATCTCTTTACAACAGTCAACCGTTTTTTTCAAATGAAACTTTTTAAAAATATCAAGAATTATGTAATAAGAGCCCACTCAAATTTAAAATATATGAATTACTCGATTTCAATTGAATTTTTTATTTTAATATTATTTATAAGAGATTGTGTTTTAAAATAGTTGAAGTTAGCTTGAAAAACTAATGAATAAATTTATTTTATGTTTAAAATATTATGTATGTGAATTATAAAATTATGTGGCAAAATACTTATATTTTTGCACAAATATTTTTTAGAATTTATCTCTCTCTCTCTATCTCTCTAACTCTCTCTCTATCTATCTATCTTTCTCTCTCTGTCTATCTGTCTATCTATCTGTCAATCTGCCAATCTCTCTCTCTGTCTCTCTCTCTCTCTCTCTCTCTCTCTCTCTGTCTCTCTATGTCTATCTCTCTGTTTGTCTGTCTCTCCGTCTATCTCTCTATCTGTCGGTTTGTCTCTCTATCTCACTCTCTCTGTCTCTCTCTCTATCTGTATATTTGTTTGTCTATCTCTCTATCTGTCTGTCTCTCTATTCTCTTTATATCTGCTTATCTATCTGTATGTCTCTCTCTATCTCTCTCTCTCTATCTCTGTCTGTATCTCTCTATCTACCTCTCTCTCTCTATATATATATATATATGTATCTATCTATCTATATATCTATATATATTAAATTTTTAAAAAGATTGATCAACAAATTAAAGACCACCAATCAACTCTATAGGTTGAACTAACCGGTGAGCGGACCCCTTTCTGGGCCCCGTGCGTTATTCAAATCCTCCGTAAGGTAAGTGATTCAACACCCGATCCGAGACTTACGCTAAAAGTTCTCGCAACCAATGAGGTACTGCGTTCGTGTATATATATATATATATATATATATATATATATATATACACACACACACACACACGTAAATGTATTTATTTATTTATTTATTTATTTATATAATACATATTAAGAAAAGGTTGTGTGTTCAAATGATGATCCAACAAAAAATTTCATTTCAAAAAAAAATAATGAGTGTTGAGATGAGATTTATAAATACAAATTAAAAATTATAATTTTCAACAATAAATAAGAAAAGAGATTTATATACAAACTACATCAATTTTGAATAACTACATAAAAGACAAAAATACCATTCCATTCATGCAAGCATCACAAATTAAACGGAATATATTATTTAGGATCAATTTGGAGCAACTTTTAATAGTTTGAAACTAAATTGGAACATTCTAAAACTCTAGGACTAAATTGAACACTTCTTAATAGTTGGGGGTCTATAATATGGAATTTTGCTCTAAAAAAAATTAATTAAAAAACATGGGACAATGATGCTAAGTTTATGCAAGCAATTAAGTGGATGTTGTAGTAACTGTTATAACTATAATTGGACAATATTTGGAAACATCTAACTGTGATAAGTTTAATTATATTTAAAATATGATACACAAGATTAAGAACATGGATGTGGGTAAAAAAAAGTATGGATAAATTTGGGTTGTTCACATAAAGAAATTTCTCAAGAGTAGTGTAAGATAAGATAATATGACGGATACTTATAATTTAGTTTATATATAGCTAAAATTGGAGTAGCTATGCAATATATCCACAAGTTTTTAGAAGTCATCAAGAGCCAAATTAACTATGACAAAATGAAATATTAAGATAGATGTTTAGCAAAACTAAAAAAATAATATGAATGATCATATAAGGGTAATAATGGTAGTATCATCTATCAAAGATAAAAACTGTAAAAAAAATGATAAAAGATTTCGACAACCAATACGTCAATGAAGGCAAGTTGATACGACTAATTTGAAATAATTACGAAAAAAAGGGGAGGGCCAAAGTTAACGTAAGTAGAGTATGTTAAAAAATGCAAACAAAATTTAAAATCTCATGTAGCAATCAATGGGAATGATGGCGGATTATTCATAAAGCCAAGCCAAAATGATTGGTTAAGGCTTTAGACGATGTGGATGATGGTAGCATTCTTTTTTCAGTAGATGGAATGCAAAAACAAACAACAGAAAATGCATTCAACAATCTCATGGATCAAGGACTATAGACAAAGAAAGTAATGGCTTGAAAATCATCCTCTTTCTAAGAGATGCGTTAACACAACTAAACCCATCACATTAATTTTATAATCGATAAAAATGCAAAAGCATGAAGTATATATCCTGAAACAGAAATGTTAAATTAAAGAATAAGAATAGCCTATATTTCACACTATACCTTCTTTGCTGACTCCAGTACAGCATCTTTATTCATTAGCCTCTGGGCTTTTAGTCCAGTGTCATACCTTGAGGATTGCGGGCAGTAGGAGCAATCTTCACTACACCCACCTGTTTTAATAGAAAGAAGCGTGCACTGTTGAACTTCTCTAAACTTGTGAACATGCCTATGGACTTGAGCCTGTCAGAAGCCATTAAACCGTGACACTTCACAACAAGCATCAGTGATTTACTGTGTTACTATTTTATAGAATTCAGAGCAAAGAATGGAAGACAAACAGTTATGAAATACTGCAAAGATAAATTGAAAAGAATAACATAGGGACTTGAACCTGACTATGCTAATAACGAAACCACATTTACAATGCTAAAGTTTCCTTGTCCACTTTATGATAACAAAGAAAAAATTGTAGTTCTAAATGGCTAACTATTAAAATCAATCTATGAAAAAATTCAGACTACTAATCATTACATGGGAAAACTGATACCACAATAAAAATACAATATTATTACTGAAATCCAAAAGGTTACAACAGGTACTCGTCAATATAGGGCAGAACTGACAAACAAGCACAAACAATTAAAAGACACCCTTGGTGAAGATGAATATAGTGGGCTGTAGTAAAGGGGGAAGGGATGATGAGTGGCGGAAACAGCAGGAAAGGTGGGATTAGGATTTGTCGTGGTTGGAGGTTGGCTGGAAAATGGCTGGAGGGCCGGATGGCAGCAGGAAGAGGGTCGGAAAGGCCAGTACAGCAGCTGGAAGGTGGCTGGAGGTCTAGCCAACAGTAGGGAAGAGCCTAGAGGCATGTGTTGTGGTCGGAGGCCCTAGAAGGCAGCAGCAAATGGCCAAGAGGCCTAGAGGCATGTGTTGTGGGCGGCGGCGGCGGGAAGAGGGCTAGAAGGGCTTCTGTGCTGCTTGAAGGTAGCTAGAGGCCTGACTGGCAATAGGGAAGGGGTGTCGAGAAGCGTGTGGTGGTTGGAGGCCCTTAGCGGCAGCAAGTAAGGGTTGGGACGCCTAAGCAGCGGCAGGAATAGAGCTAGAGGCATGTGCTGCGGGGGGAAATAGAAAGGTTGAGGAGTTGGAGAGATGGCAGCGAGCAACTGGAGAGAATAAGTGCCTAGCAGCAGAAGGGACATGGAAGATAGCAGGGATAATCAACACCTCGAACGAGGTTCAGCCGGAGCACCTACTTATCGTCAAATACAACACTAGGAAGGGAGAAACGTCTCAGCAGCATCAGACTAAAATCAGAGAATCCAAAAATTCCTCCCCAAACACACACACAGCATGCATATAATAGCTAATAGTGGATCAATTAGGAATGAAATGGAATTGAAAACGAAATAGAAGAGGAAAGGAAATGGAATAGGAAATGACTAAAAAAAAAGGGGAGTAAAACAGGAGGGGGAGGGGGTGGTGGAGGGGGAAGAGACAGTAGTTCCCACCCTCTTGGGATAGTCATCTGGTCCAGCTCCTTACAGGACCAACCACTGCAGAACCGGGTGGCCAATCTGTACAAGCACCCGCGACAAAAATATGTTAGGGCAATCTACCTTTTAGTTTCACATGAATCCATGAATTATCCTTACTCTAGCTGATAGTTGCCCAGAACTACAAACCCTTGAGATACTGTAAATATCAGCATTTACGGTCATGAATCTGAAAGAAATATCAAAAGATATTACGACAATGTAAACAATTACCAAAGACCATGTCCCATGTATTGTTACTGATACTACTGTCAAAAGAAATGTTGCAAACCCAAGCCAGTAAACTCCTATATTCAGAAAAAAGTTCAAAAATTTCCTTACCGTTCACGTAATCTGCACTCCCAATTCTACAAATCAAATTCTTGCATGAGTTTTGCTTGACTTGGGAGCATAGTTTAGCTAAGGAAAATCATCGAGTGAAGGGAAAATAAGCAAGTACATTTTTCAAGTTTACTTTCAAAAAATAAAGATATTAAGAGATACTTGTGGGAAAGTAAAAATTGAATTTTTATCCTTAGGTTATTCTACTCGGAGAAAGAGAACTTCAACATAAAATGACTCTAAACTAGGATGAGCAGCCCTCATTCAGGTAATAGGCGTGGCTAACACATTGCTTTCATGCATACTCTTAAAGATGTAAAATTGCATATAAAATAATAGCTAAGTCAAGCATATATTCTTCTCAAATTGGAAATACAAGACCAATAGCTTCGTTGCATTTAGAAGTCAAGAGTGAACTCCATTGCTCTTACTTGATTTTCTTCAGTGCCGCAGATGATGGTGGTCTTCCTTGTTCTAGTCTCCCTTGCTTCTTAAAACCATTATCATATTCATTAACATAGCCTAAGGTTTCTACAGCATCTAGCATATAACACATTGGAAATCCATCTTTTGTAAAATCTATAATTCTTTTATAAATGCAGATGTGCAAACTGCAAAAAAAAAATTAAATTTACACTTACATGGCATTAAACATGTTTTGCTATAAATTAGTTCTTGCATCAACATTATCACACACCGTTTCCATCCTCCTCCCAACTAATTTCAATTATCCTATGCTTTGATCAACTCGAATGCTCGGTTAAACAATGGAAAATCAATGAGGAAAAAGAACACAAGCAAACACATTTTTTAAGGTTATTTCGAAAATACAGAAAGGGATATTAGTAAAAAGCTAACAGTAGAATTTTTCTAGGCCCTACTCAAGGAAATGAGCATAGAAATGCAAAGAATATGGGCTACGGTGAGCTTCCCTCATTCAACTACTAGATGTGGCCCTCACAATGAGCCAATACCAAATCCAAATGATACAATCGAGAATACATAAAAGATAAACTTATAATTTGAGGGTTAGGCAATTTTCTCCCAAAACCTAAGCGTAAGATTCATGACAACAATTACACATGACCTAAACCTAAATATATTAAACCTTATTTATACCCCACAATAATAACTAACAAATGACTAAATTGCCATTTTTATCCTTGCGCCTAACATAGGTCTTGAAATTATTTAGCAGGCTTAGCGTCAACTAAGTGGAGCACAAGGAGAGCAACACCATACGCAACAGTCTAAAAGATAGTTACTGGTGCAACTAGAAAGAAAAGACAAACAAAGTTCATAACACTAATTTTCATAGTACAATTTCTATGAGTTTGTATTAAATGGCTTGTGAGATAGTAGATGAGCCATTAAAAGAGTTCTTTTTAAGCATTAGGAAAATTAGAAATATGTTTTTTTATTGATTGGATGGCTTCTAATTGTTGTAGCTATGCTTGACTTCACTACACATTAAGGCTTAATTATGCCTTAGGCTTTTAGTTTTCCCTTCTTTCCAACTAATCTAGATTGCTACGTCTTTTTGGTCCTCCATTTATTTGTGGGTTATGTTATCAGTTGTTTGTCTCTAGTTAAATAACTACTACAAGTAAGGGTGTAATAGAGCCATGCCATTGATAAATGACTCACGAGCTAAGTACGATGAGCTAACAAGCAAAGCTTGAAACAACCCCGACTCGGCTCGTTAACTAATGAGTCGGCTCATTAAAAAATAATAAATATAAAATGAGCTTAATATATTAAAATGTAAGAGTATAAGTATAAATTACTAAATATATTTTAAAATTATATTTTATTTTTTATATTAAGTGATTTCTTATTATTTCTCTCATAATTATTTATTTTCTTGTCATTTAAAAAAAAATACTTGAATAAAAGTGATTTTCTTTAATAATATATAAATAAGCTCATGAACCAACTCAAACCAGTGAAATTATGCTTAAACTCGATTATTAATCAAGCTCTACCATAAGCCAAGGGTGGCTCAAGCTCGGCTTGACTCGGTTACACTCCTACTTTAAAGAATTATTTCTTAGTTTTCTTGGGCTTTTTTGACCCATTGTTTTGTCAAGTACTTGGATCTATTTAGGAGTCTACACTGATGGTTAATCGTTCATAAATTATGGTGATCTTTTGGGTTATGCGAGCTCTGAACAAAGACAATTCAAGCTCGAAATTTCCAAGTGCTTCTATTTTGGTCCATTTGTTATGTTACTACTCTTGAATGATTGATACTTGAGCTTAGTCTATGTTGTTGTGGTTGGAGCTCGTTCAAACTAAAAAATGTTCCCGCATTGCCTTTAAGTATAAATGTTCCCGCATTGCCTTTGAGCTTAGTCTATGTTGAATGATTGATACTCAGCCAAGTTTTTATTGTTTTGTTGCTATGCTATATTCTTTTGCTTCTCATTTTGTGTCTTCCGTTTTTATACTTCATATACCCTTCTCAATTTGCAAGTTTTGGTAGTTTCTTTGTTTTTACCCTCTTTAAACTCCTCTCGCATCAATTTCCACGGAAGAAATTATATCATCTAAAAATATATGTAGAAATCCCAATGTAAAATACATCAACATAGGAAATTTAACTTCATTAAAAAAAAACATTGGTCTATGCAAGAATGAAAAATTTCGGATGACACTCGCCGCATAAGATATAACATAGATTCCTCAAGCTTTATCCTATTTTTATTTTAATTTTCTTTCATAACCAAATATTCAAAAGAAATTAACTTCTCCATTTTAAATCATATTATTTCCCCTTTCCTAAATATTTTCAATCTAAATATAGTCAAAAGCACTTGGAGCGCTAGTAAGAGTTTCATTGTTCAAAGGAAACACATGAATCCGTTTGTTATCACTAATATTGTTATGCTCACAGAGCAAGCTGGACCAATTACGAGTAGCACAGGTAAAGCCATTTGACCAAGATGTTGTAAATGATTTGCAGTAAACCAGGTACATTCACTACACCTGTGTTTTCTGAACATGACTGCATTAAAAGAAAGGAAAACATTATATATGTAAAAATAAATCGTGCAAATAGCATAAATATCTGAGATACACCAACAATACACTCAAAAACAAGATTTCAGCAAAAAAAAAATTCATCCCAAGCAAAGGGCTGCTTCACATTATATTCACAAGCACCAAAGGGATTACAAGTTTTAACTGTCCACAAGTAATGACGACGGCTGTGGAACAGAAAGAAGGGAAAACGCTTCATAAAACTCCATTCAGTGGAAAATGCGACAGATAAGATACCACAATCGCCCAGAAAATAATGCGTTTCTAAAAACCGAAATCCCAAGAAGGGAAATTCTAAAATATATTTGAAATCTAGGTGCTTACACCATGAAAGACGAGATCAAGGAGGGGTGAATCGTATATAGATTTTATCTCTTCCATGCTCCAATCGTTTCGGTAACCCTCACGGATAGTCCTTTCCGCTTCGACACCAGCGGCCGAGGTGGACAAGAAGGCGCGGGCACCCCAGGAGCCCAGCTGGGTGCGAAGAGATCGACTCAGAAGCATCGCCTGAACCCCAAAGAACACGGTAAAGTCGAGCACCTTGGAAAGATGAAAGATGATCTAATATAGAAAACGAGAGACCAAGGAAAGGACTGTTGGAGTAAATGGAATGGTGCGCTGCTCCTCGTGCAACAAGTCCGCCTGTGCAACAAGCCAGCCTGTATAATGCATTTTTCCTAGGATTTACATACATCGCACGCAGGTTTGTAAGCATCTAATCATACACTTGCTCTGTAACCATCTAAGAATCTGATCATACATTTGCTCGTGTGATGTACTCATCCATCATATCATTGAGGTCATGCACGCAATAGAGTGGCAGAAGTATATTGGGCCGCTTCACACGGTGTTAAGCTTCAATCCTTCATATATAACACATATCACATGATGTATGCTAGAAAATTCACGTCAGCAAAGTAATTGATTATCATTTTAGCATTGTACGATAATTCAACGCACATTCAAACAAAAGGGTAATCAGTAGAAATACCAGAAGTTTTTACGAGCAAAATTAAGTGAAGAAAAAAACTATGAGGCCCAGCAAAAGAAATTTACTATAAACTGGATATTACATATATCATTCCTGGTCCACACATGCGGGAAAGGGTTGAATACTCTTTGAAGTTACAGATGGTGATCGGCGGCTACCGACGAGAGATGGTCAGCGACGTTCGGTGGCTGGTGGTCGGCAACGATCGACGACATGGTGATGTTGAACTTCAACTCTTCTTCAGGTTTCAATCTCTCCCCACTCCTCATGGCGAATAACGAGCTCGGGATACGTACGTGTAGGATGTACGTAAAAATATACACGGGGAGTTGCGACGAGAGTTACGCGGGGGTTATAACCCTCCTCGTGCTCACCCGTGTAACTCTCGTGTACAAATGGATGAAATAGAAGCACGGGGTTACAAGTGAGTTACACGGGAGGTACAAGAGAGTTATAACCCCCGCGTAACTCCCTTGTAACCTCTGTGTAACTCATGCGTACATTTTTACGAACGCATCTCTGCGTACGCTGTCTGGACCCAAAATTTTTCCCCTCATGAGAGGGGCGATGCTCTATTTATAAAGTCTCGATGGCAATAAATGAAGGAATATGAATCACATTGATCGGAAGACCTAGTGAGATTTCCTTGATCATACGGTTTTTTATGGACATTTGACTGCATTAACGACGTCGGGGACCAGCTTATCTTGCCCACGGATTCATCTCACTGAGACGCTCATTTCAACAATAAACTCGTTAGATTCAACATTTGTTTGACCTTCTAAATGCGTCTGAGAACTTCCGAACTTAGTTTGAATTCGAACGTATCGTGCTCGATTTCGTTCGGGATTGGAACCAATATTAAGACCATTACGTCCGTGCTATTGGAGCTGGCCGCCTTGAGTATAAGTTGTCAAATCAAGAATACGACTTTTAATCAAAATTTGAATATTTCTTGCTCAAAAGGTGCTTCGAGATTCGTGACATATCTCGATATTTGTGTCTAGATGTTGGAATTTTGTTGGTAGTATATCAATCATATAATTAACCATATTTTCTTAGGTAGTCCCTTCGTATCATTCTCATTTGGATGTAAGTCAAGGATAGAAGTGTTAGCACTTCACTAGTTGTATCTCTATAAATTTATGATATGACTATGATTATGGTATGTCAATCATCATTATTGTTAGTATAACCATTGAATAACAAAAATCGCTATACCATAATCAAATCTCATATGATTGTGCTTAGAATTCAAATAATATATGATATGTCATTTTAAGTATTTTAAGCATATATAAGGTCATATCTTTAGGATAAAATTAATTTTATTTTAAGAAAATTTATTTATATAGATATGTTAAAAAAATAAAAATATTAGATTAGGATGACATTTCTTAGTCTTATTTTATCTTCCCAATAAAACTATACTTAGCAGTCTTCTTAATATTATATGGATATTACTTTTACTGGTAATAAACACACGTAGATATATATTTAGTCTAGGTAAAGGTATAGTCTAGATAAAGGTATAATTATGATTTTTTTTTCTTGTCATATAATACGTTGGTTTGTGCTAGCAACACATTTTATGAATACTTTTTTTTTCTTATTTATTAAGTGTGTTGTGTGTGCGCTAAATTAGGAATATATATGTGGTCTTGTATAGGAGTAAAATCCATAGAGAAGGGGTTATAAATAAGTAAAATAAAATGCATTTTCTATAGGTGCTTGCTATTCTTTCCTATCGCATTGGTCATGATTCATTACGCTTTGTATGCTTTACTATATTGTGAATAGTGGTATCTATTTCTAAGGTTTGTGTCTATAAATTCTAGTTTAACCATGTAGCTTTTAGAGTCAAGATAGAGTTTGTATAGAAACTAAGATATGCGTAAGAGCCCTACGGGGTGTGAACCACGATCATGTGAAGGTCAGATAAGTTGTTGTTAGCTCATATCTCATACCTAAGGTTTAGATGCATATTTTCGTATATATTTAGGATCATATTATATATGTGAAGTCTCACTATCTCATTTTTTTTTACAAGAGCATAATACAAAAGCTAGCTTTTTGTTATTTATTTATTTATTTATTTATTTATTGCTTGTTTGTTCATTGTATGAGTGATGGTTTTACTTGCTTTATTTATGATTATGTTTATTTAGAAAAATGCTTAGTCATTAGAATTTTAAGATAAATAAATTTTTTTACAAAAATAATAATTTTGTGTCAATTTTAAAATAAATTTTAGGTGAAAATCATTTTTTTCATAAAAAGTTACTTATTTTTGCATGTCCTGTGATTATTTTTTAAGTAAATGAATTTTTAAAGTTTCCCTTGCAACTTTGAATTCCTAGGTCATAGCGTCCGCCTCGCGTGCTCATCATAAGGTGAATTCCCTTGCCTAGAATAGAACCAAGGCTAGACCACATGCATGATGTGGCCCAATCACAGGTAATAGTAGGGCTTCCATATTAGGGAAAGTATATTATATCATTGAACATCCTTTAAATGCAAAACATACTTGATTCTTTTCTACCTATTTGGAAAAAAGAGTTATAGCACAATGGGCCACCCCCACCCCTAGCCCCAAAATTCTTTTCATAGCCATATTTTCACATTTTGAGAAAGATGTGCGCTATTATTGTCACATTTAAAAAATTTAGTCATAAATTTTGATTCAATTTTCTTCTATAATTTTATGAATCTCCTTATATAGTACAATTCATGGATTGATGATAAGATTCATTATTTTGTTGGTTGTGCTACCTCAACACCTATGTATATTTGAGGTTTGATAATGTAGGGCAATGGATCTATGAAAATTTGATTTGGTTGTAATTTATCAATTTCATAAAATTATATTCTTTCATTTAATCCCATTGAGACCATTCATATTCCTTCGATATCTATTTGTTGTAATTTCATATGCTCTAATTACTACAATGACAACAAAGTTATATCATCATTTATCTTCCACCCCATAGCCTAATTTAACCTTGAAGCATCATATAGCTTTTAGTAAAATGAAATAATACTCTTTGATCTATGCTATTTAGAGGTTATTGAACACAAGTAAAGTTTCTTTAGATGAGTGTATTCTTGATTATCTCATAGGAAGTATTAACTATTTGAACACAATCCTTTGTGAGTTTTCAAGTGCTTAGAACACAAATAAAGTTTATTTTATGGTTATACATGCAGAGTTGTCATACATATTTTTGTGAATTTTTTTGAGTCAAATTAGTTCAATTTCATGGACCTCGATTTGTGAATCATCGAATAATTTATTTTCTTTAGGAATTCTACAAACACTTTTTTGTTTGTTTACATTCTTACTATTTTTCTCCCACGTTGACACTTCTTTATTTTTTTTCTGACACTTCTTTATTTTTTTCTTCATTTTCATCTTCTTTCACTTCCTTCTTCTCTCTTATATTTAGGAGAGGGGAATGAAAGTGATTTAGGTGAGGAAATAAATGATATTGGAAAAGAGGCTATTTAAGTCGTGGAAACACAAGAATGGATGCAAGAACATGTAAATAATGGAGCAAACAGGTTCATTCTTGAAGTGATGAAGTTGAGAATCATGAATTACATGACCTTACTAGTGTACCTATGAGATCGGTGAATATATGACCAAATTTTTATGTAAATGGCTTTACATTTCACACCATTTTATTGTTTTAAGATGAAAGATAATAAAATTTGGGATGCTTTAGAGAAAACACATGTGAGTGACATTTTATAAGAGGTAGTGTAAATTCAATTTGTTAGTTCAAATGATAGAAATGTGTTCATATTCAACTATTACAAATTTTAATATATTCCTAATCGCTAGACAAGAATGCACAAGTCATATAAAATACCTAAAAATTAAAATTATTATAACATATGTTGTCTATCGCCAAATTAGAAATTATCAATCGTCAGAATGGAAATCCCGTCGCCCGTTTTAAAATAAATTTAATTTAATGTATATATGTAATTTTGAAAAGTAACATTTTAATTTGAAAATATAAAATTAAACTGATCTCATATATACAACAGTTTAAATAAAAGAGCACAACATTGCAAGCTATACATCTTCCCCGAAGAACATACGTGCTACTTGATGATGAGGCTCATTTAAATAAATTAAAGAATCTATGACATCCATTTATTCTACGAATCATTTATGTTAACCGACAAGTTCCTCTATGTAATATAAAAGATTAAATAAGGTTTATATTTCCTGGGTTCATAAAGTTTCCTATAAGGACAAGCCCCTATAGTTAATTACCTCTCAAATGACCAAAGTCACTTAACAGAACTCTCGATGATGATCAGGAAATATTGTCTTCATGAACTCAAAAGTTTTAGGATTTTTAAGGTCGGACGTAAGAAAAATCAAATGGGAAAGGTGCAAATGGGAACAATTATTGTGGAATCCAAAGAAAGAAATAGCTAGGGGATGTTACGAATCCTGAGGAGAACCTCGATGACTTCTCGGGTCCATCTCATTAGCTTCAGGGCCTAAAGAGGTATTATTCATCCTACCAATTTTATTATGTAGGGCTTACATCTGTATGATACCAATCATACAAATAGGCTGGAAAATAGGAGGATTTATGTCATATCTGATGATGACCTCTGAATCCTAAGATGAGTTAGGGTATTACTATAGTACAACAAGTCACACAAAAGCCTAAAGATCGGATGAGAGTTTATGTTGCACTAGGCAGAAAACCTCAAAGTCTTATGGCTTATTGTGTTAATTTCTGAAATAAATTTGTTGTTGTAGACTCCTTCGCTCTCTTGAAAATGTTATCCTACATGTACTCGTCATGTTGCCCACGATGTATGCTCCAAGCTTCTTGTTGCAGAAGGTTTCAAGTTTAGAAGTGTAATTTTCAAGAGTTTCAAGGAAGTTCCAAGATGTTTAAGTCGTACATGTCAAGTTTTGTTGTTTTGAATATTGTTTGAATGTCTTATGGGGGGAATTGAAGTTGATTAAGAGATATCGGTTAGGATCTCAAAGTTCCCTCATTCCGGTACCACTATTTTCTTCGAATTCACTTAGTCTAAATGAATTGTTAAATTCATCCAGGCCGGAGAAATCTCATTAGTTGTCGTAGGTTGCCTCCTCTGAGGGATTGTCGATCATATTTTTGTTTTGTTTTATAAATGTTGTTTTATTTTGAAAAGATGTTTGTTCTTTCTTATATTTTGTTTTGAATGACAATTTCAGTTTTGGATTTGGTTTAACACATAAATTTATTTTGAGTTTTGCACTTAAATTAATTAAATGTAGGAAAAAAAATGTAGTAAAGTAACTTGAAAGGAAATTGTATTGCAAAAATGTAAATGCGTACCTGTCATCTTATCGTGCATCCATTGAAATTTTAGCTTTTGCAATATATATATAGTATTTAAGAGAATTTAAATACTCATAATAAAAGAAAGAAAGAGTTGTCTGTGGTGATCCTACCTAGCTCCTAGTCATAACTTTGTGAGTTTCTATTCATTTGAATGATTTGCTTGGGCAAAGACATAATGGGTTCACTTGTCCTCCAAGATATCAAAAACACTATGTGGATGGCAGACATAAATACTACACCTCTTTTAAGGCCCTTTGGAACGTCTCAAGCTCTTCTTAACTTATTATGTTGCTAAATCATTCATCCGTCATAAAAATTAACGTTTAATAAGTATGTTTTAACCTATTGCTCAATAAACCTTGATGTTTTAATCATCCCTATGAGTAGAGTAATTATCACTTGACGTTTCATTTAGGAATTATGTGAGTAGGGCCCCTAAAGACAAATTGATTTGTTAAGGAACTTAGTTAACTAAAATTGAGAGTTGGGCCAATAGTATTTTTCAATGTACTTGTGATTAATTAAATTATCTTTTCTAAACTTTATTAAACAAACTTGGATTAAGCCTAATTCTCTAATAAGCCCTTAAGACCTATGGGTGAAATAAACTTAAAACTTTAGGGATATTAAATTATGTGGTATTTAATCTTTATCAAGGATTATAACATCATTCACACATTAACTAGGGGTCTTAAGTTAGTAAGTTATTCTATTTCAAACTCAGACCCCTCAACTTAATATCATTTAATTCAATTAACTTCCAAATTATAATAATTAAGGGAAATTGCATTTATTCCCTTGTTAAGGAAAAATGAGGAATTAGTTTCTACCTCTTAATCTAATGTGTTTCAACCACTTAAAAAAGTCAATTACGATCCTACAGTACCCATTTACCCTTTAATTTAACCTAAATATTAATTAGGGCTTAAATTCCATAATTACAATTTTGCCCTTTAAGGCGTTATCACTTAATAATATTTTCAAATTAAAATCACCGATTTTGAAATTTTTACGTTACCTCACCACACAATTCAAAATATTAGAGGAGAAATGTATGTTTCTTATTATTTTTATTTTTAAATTATTTTTAATGCAACAATGTGTATTTTTAACTTATTAAAGTAAGTCATCCTTAAAATTTTCGATAGAGGTTCAACTTGTTCGTAGACCATATAGACCAATTTTTTGATTTTTTTTGAATTTTACGTTAATTATGATAAATATTTTTTGTTTTGAGTGTTAATTAAATATAAAATATTGTTTAAGTTAGAAAATTAAGTTGTATACTTTTCTTAATCTCTCCGAGTTTAGAGAATCGAGAGAGAAATAAATTTCATATTTTATTATAATTATGTTAGTGCCATATTAAGGAAAATAAAATTCATTTTCAAGCCTTTTAAAAAATTCATTTTCAAATTTCTTTAAAAAAAATTCATTACTTTATTTAGAAAATTGGAGAAAAATATTCTAACTGCCTCCCAAGTGATCGTAGAACAATTTTAACATTATAACGTGTTTTTTATTTTTATGATTTTTATAAGTTTTAATTATTTCTATTTATTTAATATTTAAAATATATCTTAAAATCATATATTTATTTTAAGTTAAATTTTATTTTTCTTATAACTCGTCGCCAAGAAGCTCCCCAAAATCATTTTCACAAATTTTAAAATTATATTTTGTTTATTATAATTAATTTAATGCCATTTTACCTAGAAAATCAAATTTTGTTGGTCAAATTAATTCAAATTGAGTTTAAATTTTTACAATGAGCTATTACAAGTTGGTTAATTTATGTGATTTTTCTATTTATATTTTAATTATTTAGTTTTTAACGCTTTTAATGAGATAATTATAATAATTCTGTCATTTTTAATTACTTAAATTTCTTTCGTATTTTTCCTAGAGTCCTCTAACCACAAGTTTTCGAGCCTAGCATTTTTTCTGATTTATATTTTAATTATTATATTTTTTAATTAAACAAAGGGGATTCAACTTAAAAATTAGGCTCTCGTGTCTAAAGATGCTCTCTCGACCCCGGAAAAATAAAAAACACCCCTAAGGATAGAGCCAATAAGTTCTTAAAATCTCAAGTCATGGTGATTAATATTTCTTAAGTTATGATTAAAAACAATTTTCCAAGCAATTAATTAATTAAAAATAAATACAAGTCAAATAATTTTGATTTTTTTCCACATTATTCTCTCATTTTATCGAGCAACGGGATATTTTTTATTTTTATTTTTTTACCATTTTCTATGCCAAGTTATGTATTTTCTAATTTAAGTAAATTAAAAATAAATAAAAAATCCCATATTTTCCTACTTATCCGACTCATCCCGTAGCTCTCGAACATGCAATGTCGCCAACCGCATTGGCCGCCGCCATCCGAAGTAGTCGTCGACTCGCCCTCGCACTTTATGCATCATTCCCTCGTCCGACGCGATCTCGCCGTTCTACTCGATATACACACGATCCAACTCGGCTTCCCTTCATTTCTTCATCTAGTGTATCACGTGAGATGTCCAGCCTTCCAGATCTAAGATCTCCTCCTACACTCAACCAATTCGTATGGAGTCTGTTTCATACACCTTCATCTAGTCAAAACAAACCTATCTATATAGTTTATCATGCATGGAATCAAACTGTTCTTTATAAAAGACCAAACTCGAGCTCGATTTGGAGAGAAGAGTTTAATGACTTACTATAAGAGGTGTGGGCCTCAATTAAATACTTACGTAGCTTCAAGGAGTCTAAAAAACCTCCCGGATGTGTCACTTTAGTCCGGGAAAAGGTCCGGTTTAGAATCGCTCTAGTAGGTGGAACGGGTGAGGTTAAAGTCGAGAAAGAGTGGCCGAGAGACGAGGCTTTTGAGCTGTAGGGCTCCTTCCTCGTTTCTGTTGAAGGCGAGGAGCAAGTCAATTCGAATTTTGTGGAGTTTTGTGGGGTGTCCTATTTCGATTTAGTTTTGGGTGGCAAAATTGGTCTCTGCAAGTGTGCGGATGGAGAGGGCCGTAAAATGGTTTTGCCGAGCTTAAAAAGGCTAGCGAGAATCTCCGGGAGTACTCGACAGAGTTTCCCTAACATCGCGCACTCCTTCCATTTGCTGTAGGGGTGGTGATTAAATAGCCATGACCATGGTGGCCATATAATCGTCAGTGGTTGCAAAGGGTTGCCGAGGTGGAGAGCTAAACTAAATAAGTGTCCAATAGGAGTGAGATAGCTTGGATGGTGGAATCGATTTAAATCCATAGGCCTCTTTCGGGCTTTTGGATTCTCCCAAGGATTGAAGTTCACTACCAAAGGAGCTCGTGGCTAGGTGGTCGTGTGAGCTAGAGGAGTTTAATTAAGATTGATTTTGGGTGTCAGATGGTCAAAAAGACTTCCCATTTAGTCATTTTCGGGAAGAAACCTCCCAATTCAAGGGAAACTTAGTCCATGGTTAGCAGTTGGGCTGTGGGATCTAAGCTAGTCCCTAGGGTTTAGAAGTTGGCCATGGTGACCATAGCTTGGTCAATTTCAATGGTTTTGGTCGAATTCAGTGGTTTGGGTTCAAAATCAAATTTTGTTCTCAACTTGGCTCAGGTTTCTGTTGGGGCTTTCTGTGGAAGTTTAGAGTTCAATCGGATGGAAATTGAGGGCCATGGAGTTCAATTCTGAGAGATTTTGAATTTTGGGGCAAAATAGAGTATTTAATTTGGATTGGATTCGGGTTAGGTATGAGTTTGGGCCCAAATTCAATCAAGGTTCAAGTCGTCTGTAGGAGGGATGTCATGAAGAGTTTAGAATTTAAATTTCCGGGGAAATTGATCGTTAAGGAGTTCATGATTAATTTGAAGCAATTCATTGCATTCTGAATTTTGGCATGAAATTAAGTTCAATTGGACTTAAATTTGGTTTTAGTTTTCATTGATCATGATGAATTTTGATTTAGAATCGAAAACTGTGAGATCAATCAATTTGGTGAAAATTGGGGGTGATTCGTGCATTTTGGGTCTTAAAGGGAAATTTAGGAATTTTGGTCAAAACTAATCAATTCGGTCAAATTAAGCTCAATGAAGTGGTTTGAATTGAGTTTGGGATCATTTGGGGTGATTTTGGAGATTTTGGAAATTTTTGAAATTTTTTGGGGTATGAAGGGTATTTTGGTAATTTTGACAAATTTGGGGTTATTTTGAGAATTTTGGGAAATTTGGGGTGCTTTGGGTAATTTGAATGATTTGGAATGGTTTAAATTATTTTTGAAGAGAATTTGAGAATTTTGGGCAATTCTTTGGTAAAATTAGGTTCGAGTATTAGTAGTTCGGGAAGGTCTGGGGCTAGAGGCCAAATTGGGAATTTTAGTAAAGGGATCAATCGAGAATGTTAATCATGAAATCACCTTATCTTAGCCATGGACCAAAGAGAAGTCTCATTTTGTATTCTCCATGTGTCTTGGTTCTTACCAAGCCTCACTTGCAGCTAAAGGTCCTGGGGGGACCACCAACATGAGTTTCCAAAAGAAGTGGGAACCATGTTGAGCATGTCGGTTTAGGGTTTAATTTTGAGGAGAGTATGGAGTTCAAGTGTGTGGGTGAGAAAGTCAGCCAAGACCAGATCATCCAGCTTGACCCTAAGGCTTGGCCATCTTATGTGATTCCCCACTGTCTCCATCATATTTACCTCCCATCTACTAAGTGCTAGAGGTCAGACTCAACATGAAGAACTCCAAAAGGAGCAAAGAAGCATTTAGAATTTCTAATGGGCAGGGTTCCATCACCGGTCCTCTAGGATAGTCAACAAAACTTTAGCCAGATCCTATGCTTAAGAAAGACTGTACCCACAAAAGTCAACATATGCCAATTCGACATTCTTTACTGTAATGTATTAAGAATTTCAAGTATAGTATGTTAAGTGTACTAAATGAATGAATGATAAATTGATTAATTATTTATTATTAAAAGTAAATCAGTAGAAAGACATTATGTAAAATATGACTGTGTTGCTCATCATTTTAGAATATCACGATGACTTATGCTAATAATAAGTTTACGATATTACCCGCATTCGTATCGAGGAGCATATAATCACGATGATGAGATTTTATGTTCCATTTTTTGTAATTTACCTAAGGATACTAGTTGATTTATTTATCATAATCGAAAGGCTTTTATTATGTTTTTTTAACTATTTTACCTAATTTATCATATGTTATGTTCTTTACTACTGCGATGGCACAGGTCGATTTGCCTTCATGTATCTACTATGTTTATCTTTTACCGGGAAGAAAAAAATTATTTCTCCCCTTTTTGTTGGGAAAACTAGTTTCATCCTCCTAACCATCATCACCACCTCACTGATCATACCACTAGGTACCACTTCACCAGTTTATCATTTCTAAGACCTTCTAGATATGGCTCTATTTTATTCATACCATCGTGTTAGTGATCTTAGCTACTACAACACACCATCATTACACAATCAATACTTTCACCACTACCACCATCTGTTGGGTCATCCACTCGATTGGGTGATTATCGGAGGACGAAATAGCACTACTTCTTGTATTTATATTGATCCTAACAAAGATATATAAGCATGTTTTGTTTTATTCTTACATAGTAGTAACATAATACTTTATACTACTTCAATCCATCCAAACATATAGTTTACTAAATTTAAAATATTATAAGGAGTAATTATTATGCTCCATATTTATATTAGAAACATTTTATTATCAAAATCAACAAGTGACTTAAAGGGTTTGAGGTTATAATTAAAGTCTTTTAGATTTAAATTACTCATAATGTTGTATACAATGAGTATTATTTATTTTATTAACTTTATAGATGGAGTTTTGATTGTTGCTTGAGTGCTAAACTAAAATCGAACAAAATTTTCAAGTCAACTACCTCATATGTTCACATTACAATATTGGCATGGAGTTCTTTGAATTAGAGAACAAGTTTGGGTTAAGTTATGCAGAGCTTGGAGCACTTTTGAATACATTCATATGTAGGAGAAAGAAAAATAAAAGTGGACATCTAATTATGGGGGTAGAGCAACTCCCTACATGTTGGATTTTAGTTCCATTACGAATATAGGAAGGAATTGATAAAACACAAGCCATTCATGCTATAAAATGTTATTTTTATTATGACTAATTTAGAGGTAAGTTTGTAAAAAGTAATTTGAAAACTTGATCATTATAGTTACATAACAAAACACACCAAAATACTAACTAGGCCTGTAAGTGGGCTGATGTTAAGTCACAATGAGCTATTACCATAAAAGTTTTTTAAATTTGTTAATTATTTGAAATACAATTTTATTATGGTAAAATTTTTTTTACAGATGTGATATACAAAAGATAAAAACATCTGTGGAGTGTAGAAAGTTTAGTATATAGTTTAACTAATCGAGTTTGATATAGTGGAGATAAGCCATTATTGTAAAAGAAGAATGAAAGAATATAAAGGTTAGGTTTCGTAGTGATCGGGTTTATGATACACAACATGATTACTCTAGAAAGGAGTTGATTTGATTAATGAGTTGGTCCAAAGGCAACTACATTTGCTAAAAACATAAAGCTCATGTGATTTTACTAGCAAGTCTTGAAAGACTGCATTGAAAGGTTGAACTTCGCCTGTTTAAAATATATTTATATATCTAAGAATTATTAAATGCCATGATTATTAAAAAAAAACTCTTCCAGTACCATTAAAAGCTATAAATCCTTGCCAAAACTTGACCGAGCGTAATTTTAATTTTGCAATAATTAAATATTATAAATTTTTATCGCAGAGTTACCTTAAACGCAAGTATACATATCGCTCAAGTAACAGCGAGCTCTAGTGAAGTCCTCGTTATCGATCCTACGTGAAAATATTAAAGCCTACGGACTATGATTATATAAACCAAGTTAAAATTACAACTAAATCGACCGCTATCCGTCACTAATATGCAATCGATAATAAAGTTCTTATATCTAAACTAGTTCTACTAACAAATTACTAATACTACTAAAGTTAAGTTCAAATATATATATTAGTAAGAATCTTTCTCCTTTGATAAGATATTTAAGTGAAATGATAATTGTAACTAGTTTTATATGTAAGTAGCGCCAACAGAAAGATACCTATTCTTTACCTCGGGTCTCGTACATAAAGAAAATTGACTAATCATATGCTTCGGTTACTGAATTCGCGGCTGGGGATTAGAGGATATCGCCTCTCACTCGAGCTCCCACGTTCCTCTCGCCCGAGGCTAACAATCTACACTTTAGCACCCAACGTATAGACCGAATTGATGATTTTAAGATGTCACTTCTAAAAATCTCTAATTCTACGTTCGATTAATATTATTTCCTCTATTTATTTGCACTTCTCCTTTCAAGGATTTACCCGTCTACCTTTTAAAGAAAAATGTGATACATACTAGTTAAGAATTCTTAGCCCACGGCTAGGTCTTAAAAATTCTTCACAGATTTTAACAATACAAATGGCCAATTTGTATAGTAAAGTAAGTTTAGGCATAGTATCATCACAACTTTTTATATTTTGTTTAATAGATTAATTCATTTAATCATTTCACAAAAACATCAAAACAAGGAGAAAGATAGAACAACTACTCAGAATTCATGGAAAGGTTGCAATAAAACTTGGATTTCATATAATAAAGTAAAGTTCTACAAACTATAATAAATAAACACTACTTATCTCAAATTAATTCCCAAGAAAACTCTTTTCGGTTCTCTAGATTCTTCCTCTTTCTTACGAACACGAAATTCCTCCTTCGAAACGACAACGCAGGCGATCTCTCACTTCCCTTCCACTTCCACAATCCCTCACACTCCTCAAAATCTCTATTTGAACTCACTACTCACTAAATAACAACACCAATGAATCACTACGTACTCTTTAGAACACTTCTGACTCACTAGTAATCACATGAGACACTTATTTTGGCCTAATTTAGTTCTTTTTAAAGTTGTAGAAGAGTCTCTAAGGGTTTTGCATGCACCCCTTCGAAAATCATTCACATTCGATGCATTTTTGGAAAGAACCGTCGATCCCACCGTTCTGCATGGCTTCTCTAGTCAGTCAGTTTGGCGACCATATAGAAACAATACTTTTAAATGTGCCCCGCCGTCGGCGGCCTTCTTCGAATTTATTCCTCAACTCCTTACGAAAAAAATCACGCCCGTCTATACATCGACCTCGACGTCGCCGCCGATCCACTTTAAAAATTACCTATTTTTAGTTGCAGATTTAGCGTTAACTTTATGCACATTTTTAAAGATATTACATTTTAAATTAATGAATTGCATATTTTTCGTCTTCAAGTATAAAAATATGATTTTTAAGAAAATCAAGCAAAAACTATGCAATTTTGAGCCAAAATAAGCAAGGAAGAAAATTCTAACTTAAGACATATCGATACGTCTTTCTATACTTAATATATTTTATATTTCACACGTTTCGTAACGAAATTATACTTTGAGCAGCGTTGTTTTTAGCGCTATCTTCAGGAAAGGAAGACGTTAGAACACAACACAACCTAAATGGGTCGAAACTGAGCTGCCCATAAAACAAAATGAGGCCGCATGGGAAGCCAGTGCTAAACCCGCGCCTGAAGGCCAGCCGACGACGAGAAAACGGTGCCTAGGCGCCGAATCAAGGCCTATGCCGTGAATCATCCAAAAACGATTATTAGACGAATTTTTGACAACTTTTGGGAGTTATTTTGACGGTGTTAAGTAGTTTTTAAACCTTCTAGAAGATTAGAAGTTACTCCTAATATATAAGACATGTGATGCAATGTATCTGGACACATTGGAACAGTTTTAATCGTGAAAAGGTGTGACCCAAAGTGAAGGGGTTCGAAGACTTGGTCACAGAAGTCTGGCACCAGATCCCGACGCCTAGGCGCCAGAGTCGGTTTTTAGAAGATTCAATGAATTTGTACTACTAAGATGTGTCTTAAGCAAACTATCGTCATTTTCGCAGCTATATAAATAGGAGATATTTCTACAGAAAGTGCCTCTCTCTTGCCTCTCTTGCCTCTCTTGCCTCTCTCTTTGTCTCTCTCTCTCTCCCCTCTCTTTCTTCCCTTAGTTATTTTAGTCATTTTAGAAGTCATGCAGATGTAGATTTCTACATCTTATGGAGAGATTGGTGAGGGATTTTGAGATATTTTTGTAAGAGATGTACGAGTGGCGCATGGATCGGTGAGAGACTTGGGTGGAGAGATCTTCTTCTTTCCTTCGGAGGGAAAAAGCTAAGTATTGTGTTCTTCATTCTCTTGTAATTTTTGTAAACACTTTCATGAATTTTCTTTGCTTTAAACCGAGTTTTCTGTCATTTATCCATGCTTCGTAAGTGATTTTCTTTACTCTTTCTTTTAATATGAAGTAGTGGCATGTAAAGCATGAAAATTATTTTTATGATAGAATTATCTATTAAATGCTTCTAGGTGACGTATAGTTACATAAATATATTAGAATACTAATGAAATAAGTTCCTTGTTGGCACTTAATTTATTACACAATTCTATTAAGTCTTTTACTTCCTATGCCATTATTTTCATTTACTTTTGTTTTGTAATGAAATAGATGCATGTTTAGGAATTGAGATTTGTTTAGATCTTCTTTTATTAAATTATGGTGATGATATTCATACTGGATCTTCATTTACTTACAAATCGATCACTGTATCGTTAAAACCGTTGAAGAATTCCCGAGACCTATCCAGATGAGTTCTTAATTCGTAGATATCACATGAATCCTTGGGTAATCGATGCCATATGTGGGTTATTCATGGTGAAGTGTAAATAAACAGGAGATATTATTTAGTCACATATAATCGATTAGTTTACAGAGATGCATCTAAATTTAATAATTTGGTTTATAGAAAAGGCAACGGGTCACCGGTAGGGCCGACTTATAGCCAACCTTGACATCTAGTAGTGTGAGCCTAGATTAACACATTCTACGAATAAAACATCCCGAACCGATCTGGCGTATTAGCTTAACGTTTTACATCGACCAAGGGGTAAAGAATAGGATCGTCTTATTTAAAGACTACTACATAAAATTCTAAGCATTTCTTTCCTACACATTATCTATGTAATCGCATGAGAAAGGTAGTCTTTAACATCTCAAAATTCTCCAAACCAATTTATCCATAAGTTATCTTTTTTATTTAAGAACTTTATTTAGGACAATTATTAAAAAAAACCATTTTAATTGAAATTCAAACTTGTGCATTATAGAAATAGGACTGAATTAACCTAAAGGATTGCTTACCACTTCTTTGTGGGATCGATAATAGGGTTATAAAAGAAAACTCTATATTACTTCGAAACGATACGTATACTCGCTACATTCTGCGTAAAATATTTTCTAAAATTTTACAACATTTCGATTTTATACACCAAATTCGCTATTTAAAATCGGTCAAGTTTTCGTCATCTGAAGCAAAAATTATCGTTATCAAGGCCGAAGTCAGCGCCATCGACCTCGCTATCGGCACCCTAGGTCAATTTTACATAATTTGGTCCTTTTTGCTCCAAATTTGCTCTTTTTTGTATATTTTCTATCCTTTGTCCCTAAATCTTCATACTTGCAGAAAAACACCAAAAATACCCTTCTTTAAAGTGCAATATCATCAAAATCAGTATAAAATATGTATGAAAATCTTAACCTTTTTTCCCTGAGTCAAATGTTGACTATATAAACTACAATGTAGAAGACAAAAGGTGGAAACAATCCATGAAAGAGGACCATGAGAATGATGGCACAAAGATAAGAGAGTAGTAAGATTATATGAGAGTGTCTGATATGTTTCATAGTTGTCTTCCTATATTTAACAAGTATTTATGATGTTTATTAATGGCCTACTACAAAATTTATACTAACAATCATTAATTCAAGTTTCTTCAAAATTGTGTTTAGTTAAATATGTTTTTTATGTGACATTGTAATAATAAATTGTGATAAATTAATGATGTTATGATATCATTTGTGTTCTTGCCATAACAAAAAGATAACACATAAAAGTAACAATGATGATTCACTTATTTGTAATTTGAGTATATTTTTGGCAATATTGGAAGTTTTCGATGATCGGCACTCCTATTTATGTCGAAATCTTTCCACCAAAACTCTCCATCCAAGTTACAAGAAAAAAAAACTCTTACCAACATGTTAACAAAAAAATAGGCTGGTAACAAGGAAAAGGTTTTTTGGCAGTATGGCCTAAACCCAACATATTTTATGACAATGTTTTCTACCAATTTAGCATTTTTTATGCTCAATATTTTCCCCATAAATGTTTTCTAGCAATTTTTTGCTTGATGGATTGAAGTGTATTGTTGACAAAATGATTTCATCCATAATCCACTAAAAAAAATTAAAGTTTTAGTTTATATTAATAGTGGAATAATTAGCCAAAAATTGATAACTTTTCTATTGTGATAGGATGTTATATCATATCAAAAACTATTTATATGATTCATAATAGTATTTTCAATCATACATATGTTATGGTTGGTTAATCAAATATTATAATGTGATGTTCTTCCCTATATCAATGAAAATAAGTCAAGTATCATACCATAATATCAATAAGATGAATCTGTGGTATAATATATGAGCATCATGATTCCCACATCATTGCTAGTCAATACATACCATATTCCAATCTTATTTCTCCCATCTTATGTTGGGCTCACATCAATGTTCTAAAACTTAATCCAAGCATTGAACTAGTAAAGTGGGAGGTTCAAAATTCAATAGGTGAACCATCAACTAGGGGTTCAATCGGATGTTGTAATAATTGATAAATATAATTAAATGACATAAACAAACTTTAATAATAATACAAAGGTGTACAATTTAATAAAATATATTATGAACTATAAATTAAACACCACAATACTTAAAAGAATGACCTTCTTGTAACTTTGATTTTCTAAAATATTCCATTATCTTTCGATAAGAAATTAATTTCTTAAAAATAAATGGACGATGAAAGAAAATTAGCATCAAATAAATGAGATATGTAAGTAATACTTATTCAATTATACAAATATATTATAAACTATCATAAACTCCATTCAATACTAAAATATAGTGCACAAAAATTAAGCCATCAAAAGTAGACATACATCATACACCATTAATTAACAAAATTAATATTCAAAATTTATTATTCTATAAACATAAAATATCCAACATGAAATAAGTAAACAAAGATGTATTTTAAGATCAAGCAAACATAAAGTTTTTCCAAAATCTTGCATTTAAAAAGTCTATCCGTTAAACGGTCTTTTCACACATTTTCCACTAAATGACTTAAAAATTTTTATATTCAAGTAGTTATCCTCGTTGACTTACCCTTTGTTTTCTTTCTCTATTATTTAGAAATGGAAAAACATAATATCTATATATTCACTAAACCAAATTTGAATTAAGCTTCAAATAATATTTGATATCAACTGCCCATTGTTTATTATTTTCAATTTTCTGTTTATATTGTCCCATGTGACTCCAATCTATTTTAGAAAATTGTAAACAATAAAATAAATATATTTCTGGATTAACTTATCATTTTAGTTTAATAAAATATATATCTTAACATATACAAAATTCTTTCAAATTGCATACATATTTCTCAAATTAAGACAGTGACTAACATACAAGCTTTTATGTTCTGGATGATTTCTTCACTTTATTAAATTTGTTCAAGAAATACTCAAATTTCTTTCACATTCATGCAAAAGAACTTTGATTTGGAATAAAAATAATTTTTAATAAATTGGAAAACAATATCCAAACATCCTTTACCATCCATTTTGCATATTATCCGGCAGGAAATTTTTGTTATGATTTTGACACATTCGTCATAGATCCCGAAACATTTTATTTAAATGAATAGATACATCATCCGAAGAATTATATACCATCCCGAGACAATAAATATCAGCTTTAAATAGATGTAATCATTTTGATGATGAACATCTTTATGCTTTATTGGTCTACTTTAACCAAAGCTTTTTTCTCTACCTTACAAATGCAAGATAATATTTATTTTGTTATGGAGTCGATATCCCTAACCCTCATAATTAATTATAACTCAAGAGTTATGAAATCTGATAAAAATCTCAATTAAAGTATTGTTAGGATTATTCAAGATTTTAAAATTTGTTTTATTAAATAAAAAGATTTAAGATTTAAAGAGATTTTTAAATGAGAGACTTTCAGGGTTTGAAAAGGTTTCTTAAAATTCAATGGTTAGGACTTACAATTCAATAATGATGTATAATGAAAAGGCCCAAGAAGGTGATTAAAAAATTCTAGAAAGAAGGTGTACGTGATGATTGGTGTTTGAAAATTATTTAAAGAATTTAACTTGGTCTGAATGGTTGGATGTGAAAGGTTTGAATTGATTGCGCTGATTGAAATATTTAGTTTGAAAGAGTCATTGAAGGTTTTGATTTGAATGTTGAAAATACTTTTAGATGAAAGTGGAGATTCTAAATTCTAAGAAAAATATAGCTCTATAAGGAGGTTAAATAGATAGACTAATCTAATCTCTTATATGACACTCCCGATCAGATTCCGACGACTTTACATCATCTTTAATTCATTGTTTACTCACTATTAACCGCCTAAAAGAAAGAGATTTCAAGTATAACCATAGTGATAATGATTATAGATCTATTTTTCTATAATTTAAGTGCCTTCATCAGTAACCATGGGAGTTAAAAGTTTTAGGGGTTGTATAGTCCTACACCTAAGGTACCATAGTATCTAACCTAGGTTTCTCGACTAAGACTATACTAAGGGTGTATGGATTTTAGTTTTATTTTTAAGTTGACTAACCTAGGGTTCATAGGTGCTTAATCTAGGTGTGGTTTAAATTGTTTATGTTGGTAACTTTGGATTTTTTTTGGGTGGGTTTGATATTTTAATTTTATTTTAGTTTAATATATTACTTTGTTGATCAACATGAGAATGAAGGTTCTAAGTTTGAACTCTTTCGCTATTATTCCTGTTCTTCAATTTTATAGTCTTTATCAATGTTTTTTATTGAGTTTCATTCTTAAGTTCAATTCTTGGTGTTAATTTTCTATTCTAGGTTTTCCATTCGAATATTATATGACATAAAAGGGTTCCACACATGTGCCATTTAATCTTGTATATTTCTATGTTTAACAATTATATTTTCATTTATTTACATGCTTAATTTTTAATAATTCACATTAAAATTATCACTCACAAAATTATTGATGATGTAGTTTCCACACAAATATAACTTGCTTATCATACCCAAAATTATCATTCAAAATTTTTAGATTTTTATTGTTAAATAATATTTAATTTGTTCTACATACATACATACATACATACATACATACATACATACATACATATATGCATACATAATATATATTATACCATCTCAAGAAAATATTAAATATTGAACATTATGCATATAAACTAGTAGTATTAAATATTAAAAATTCAAATATATAAGAATTTCTATGAAATATTCATGAATATTTAAGTTTTCTTGTGTATGCCGTAAAAATATAAAAGATATGTTTAGAATGTAAACTTGCCAATTAATAAGCTAAACATGTCAAAACTTACATAGACTTATGCAAATTTATATGACAAATATTAAGCCGTGCATTCTGCTAGTTTGCATGAAGATTATAAATTCAATTGCTTTCAAAAATGCAAATTGAATTACTCTGAAGTTTAGAAGCATAAATTATAGTTTTAAAGTTATAATTTAAAATACTTTGGAAATTATTTTTAAATATTCATTAAAAGTTGCAAGTTGGAAAAAAATTTAACTGATATGAAAAATAATCATAAAATTTTGAAAATTCCATTTAAGCTTATTTAATTTTCATAAAAGAATTGACCCCTTCAAATATTTTAAATAGTCTTTCATGCAAACTTTTTTTTTTGAAAGTTTAATATTTTTTTAAAAATTTATATATATTAGATTAAAAATGATTTTATGAATTTTGGAGCACAAACTCTATATTTATATATAGTTTATATTAAAAATGATTTTGAGAACTTTTGATTACATTTAAATTTACATAAATTTATATTCAAAATAATTTTGCGAATTTGGACAACATTTAGTTTTATACTAATTTATCATAAAAGTGATTTAGAGAACATTTAAATTTATATAAATTTATATCAAAAATAATTTCCTTTGAGAATTTTAGGTCATTTAAATTTATAAAAATTACATAAAAAAATTTGAGAATTTTGAAGCGTATGAAATAAATTTTAATAAAAATAATTTTGAGATTTTTAGAGCATATTTATATTTATATATATTTATGTACAAAAACATTTTTTGAATTTCATAGCACATTTACATTTATATATATTTATTTAAAAAGAATTTAAGAATTTTTTAGCATATTTAAATTTTTATAAATTTATATTAAATAATTTGAGAATTTTTTAGCACCTATAAATTTATATTAAAAATGATTGTAACATTTTTTCATTAGATTACAAAACTTACTCAATTTTACTCATTAGCATACAAATCTACATGAACCACAAATAAACATGCAAATGACTTCTAAATTATCACACAAACATACAAATTATCCTAAATTATCACATAAACATGGAAATTAGCCTATGCCATCACATAAAAATGCAATTTATGCTAAACCATCATAACATGAAAATTGGCTTAAATTATCACATAAACATGTAAGTTGGTCAACATTATCACTTAAACATGTAAATTAACCTAAACTATCACATGGACATGCAATTTGACCTTAATTATCACATAAGCATGTAAACTTACTTAAATAATCACATAAACATGCAATTTATACTAAACCATAAGATAAATATGAAAATTAGCATTAATTTTCTCATAAGCATGCAATTGGCGATGATTATCACATAAGCATGTAAATTAACCTAAATTATCACATGAACATGAAAATTGGCTTAAATTATCACATAAACATGCAAATTGGCCTACATTATCAAATAAATAAATGACCCATATGAACATTAGCATGAGGATTAAGAAACCACCTAAACATAAACCAAATAAATATTGCGTAAGAATTAAATGACAAACATGTGAAAATTTATTGTAATTTAATATCTTAACTTAATACTTGTAGTAAACCAAAATGAAATAATAAAATGCTAGAAATTTTTTACCAGGTGAAGAAGAGGGGAAGGGAATGTGTGTATGGTTCGGCCAAGGGATGAAGGTGGAAGAGATAAGTGTGTGTGTGTGTGTGGGGGGGGGGGTGGGGGTTTGACTAACGAGGAAGAAAGAGTGTGGGTGGTTCTTCGCCAAGGAAAGAAGAAATTGTGTGGCATGGGTGTTTGAGTGGTTCTCATCATAAGGAAGATGTAGTGTGAGTAGTTCTCGCAAAGGAAGAAAAGAGGGAATGTGTGTGTGTGGGTGGTTCTAGGCTAATAAAAAAATAGATGGAGTGTGTGTGTGGGTGGTTATTGGTTAGGGAAATAAGTGAGAGAGAGAGAGAGAGAGAGAGAGAGAGAGAGAGGAGAATGATATCAGGAGCAAGTGTGGGTGTGTGTGCAGTGGGGGTGCTTCTCGACCAAGGAAGGAAGAGGCAAGGGTATGTATGTGTGGGGTGTTCTCGGCCAAAGAAGCCAAGAGAGGGAGAGTATGTGGTAACAGAAAGTGGCTCTTAACTATGGAAGAAAGAGGTTGTGTGTGCGTGGTTCTAAAGCCAAGGAAGGAACGAAGAGAGAGAAAGAGAGAGAGAGAGAGAGAGAGAGAGAGAGAGAGAGTGTTCTCGACCAAGGAAGGAATATAAGAGTGTGGACCTCATTTTGTATGATATTTATTCAGTTATTTCTCTTTATAACTTAGGTTCTAGTCTAGGGTTTCTTTAGTGGATCTCTTAGAAAACTAGTGGATGAACTGGTACCAATTTAAGAATTTTAAAACACATCTTCACTCCTTATAGTTTTATATGCTTGACTTTAAATCCTCAAACCTTGGTTGAGATGATTATGTCCTAGTCATTGAAGCTTAAGTTGAGTTGTCATAAGCTTGGAAATACCATAAGTCTCCATTTGATCCTTGAGACATAGGCCTTCTACTTAGTCCTTCCTTTGGCACTTGACACCCCTCTTTACCCAATTCCTTTAATAACTCTTTTCTTTTGTTCATAGAGAGCCCATTATATATGAGGCTTATCTTCAACTAAGAGAGGATTCAACCTTTATTTAAAGAGAAGATAAAAGGAAAATCAATAATTGAAAAATTAAATTAAGCAAAAACAAAATTAAATTAATATCAACCACAAAATTTAATAAAATTAATATAAAAAACTAATAGTATAAATTTACTAAAGGCTAAATTAATCAAAATTAAAATTGAAAAAAAGTAATAATGATAAATCCAACTCATAAAAATGTTTAATTAAAACTAAAGTAAAATTAAAGTTAAAATTAAATTAGAATATAAATATCAAAATCAATAAAGTTTTGAACTTGAAATCAAAATTAAATTTAATTACTAATTGATCACTAAGTCAATCTATATCAAAATTTGAATTAAAGCAAACTCACTAAAATTTTCAAGCCAACCCAAATTAAATTCAATAAAATTAAATTTAATAAATCTAAAATCACCAAAGGAAATCAAATTTAAATAAAACCACTAAGTCAACCTAAAATGAAATTCAAAATTAAAATTAAAATAACTAAATTTACTAAAGTTATAAAATGAAATTATCAACCAAAATCAGATATAATCAAATATCAATCAAGATTTAAGTAAAAAAAATAAATTTAAACCTAAACAATTGCACTAACAATGAAATAATTAATACTAAATCAAATCAAAATGCAAAATTCACTAGAATTATGAAAATTAAATAGATCAATGCTAAAATTATACCAATAAAATTTTCATTAATGCAAAAGCCAGAGTTAATTACTATAGTCAAAACAAAAGAAAGATACATCAAAATGAAATTTTGAATATACTAAGACGCAAGTCTACCTTATGTTATGCTAAAAACCCTAAGCCCACCAAAATTTAATTTTATCAAAGTTAAGTCCAAAATTAAATCTAAGCCCAAACCTATCATGAGCTAACCCTAAGTCTAATGACATGCTACCAACCTCATGCTAAGACATTGAAAAGTCCACAATTAGCTAAAATCAAATATTAAATTCAATGCCTTGCCAAGTCCCATCCAAGCCACCTCACCCAAGCATAGTTCATGTCCAAATCAAGTCACCCATGTGAGTAAATAGCCTCACCTATGTCATACACATATTAATGGTTATGACCAACCCATGTTTGTTTTATGCAAACCTAAGCCACTCATGGCCATCCATACCATCTCCAAGTCAACCCAATAAGTTCTAAATCCAATCATTCAAACCCAAATCGAAGAAAATGCACTTATGACCAACCTTAGCTAAATCCAAATGATATTGGATCAAGCTCATTCAAGTGTTACTCCAACTTATTGAACCATTTTCAAAGGTTAGACCAAATACCTCGAAGGTCCTCTAAGCTCCCATGGCATCTTCCATGCACATTAAAGGCCTTAACTGGAGAAGGCTAAGAAAAAAAAATAAAACTCAGAATTCCTTTAGTGAACCCCCCTCTTTTTCTTTAAAACCCTATCCAACATCCTCAACTCATCCTCCCCATCATTTCCAAGACCTCTTCCATCTTCTTCCCTATTAATTTCACAAAACCACATTATGACAATCACAACCCCTCAACCCCACTAAAAAAATCCAAAATTGACTCCACCATTAGCTTCCTCAAGCTCTAAAACAAACTCTCCAAGAAAAATCTCTTTATCCCGAGCACTCCAACCCCTCTCAACCAAACTAAGCCACCATTTGGTCAGACTCATACAAGGAAGTGAGGAGACCTCAAATAAGAGGTGTGTGAGATCAAGTTGATCCTCTACGATCAACCTAATCAAGGCCTTGCTCTTAGGCTAATGTATAGCTCAAAAATCCACTTTAGGGCCCTCTGTTTTGGTACTTTATGAAATAAATTAGAAATTAGTGTGATTCTAATTGTTTAAATGTTAGATCTAGTTTTAGATGATCATTTATAGTGGATTATAACCTAGTTTAGTGCATAAAATTGCTTGAATCGTGTGGATTTACGTAGAGATTGTTCGTTCTATCTCTTTAGGGATGACGAATGGATGTTGTCCATTTCAGTGTATTTGGAGAGGAGGACAACAATTAAATCAGACGGTGGATGTAGATTGTAATGGATCCCTGATCGAGGGCCACATTAGCGCTTATGTGGAAAGCACATCACATGGCATAGAGATGTGTGGACTTTCGATGATGCCTAGGATGAGGTGGAGCTAGCTTAACTCCTAGTTATACATATGTAAATCATGGGATTTATTAATTAAATAAAAAAAATAAACTTTAAAAATTTATAACTCAACAAATAAAAACCATAAAAAAATGAAGTAAAATTTCCTGAATTTCAACAAAACAAAGAGAACAAACTAAAAATTAAACTCAAGTAAATTAACTCATAACCAACTCTAAACTTAATCAAAATCACTAAATAGTCAAAAATTTATTAAAAATTAAATTTAAATGAAAAATAACTAAAATTTTGGATCATTGAAGCCTCAGACTTTAGTGACCTCGCATAATTTTTTCAAGGATAGAACCAACATTTAAAATGGAATTTATAATTTCTCATTGACTTGGCAAATAATTGGGAAAATATTTTTAAAAAATTAATTATAAATCATAAAATTATAAGATAAGTCAAAAAATAAAAAGAAAACTCCAAATAATAAACAGATGTGATAAAAATCATAATTCAACATCTTAAATTAAAAAAACCACTTAAATCCAAGTGTAAGTATATTTCAAAATTAAAAATTTACACTTTTATCTCTTTATCTCCAAATTTAATAAAAAATGAAGAATAAAACTCTTAAAATTATCACTAAACTGAGACTTAAACCAAAGTTATCACTAATTAATAAAACAAAAAAATTTATAACCAAATTTGATCAATCTAAACGTTACTAAAGGCACACTTGTAATTTTCTAAAACCCTTAAAATGAAACTCACAAACTTAAAGCTTGACAAAACTAACTTGAAATTACTAATAAAAGACTAAACAATAATCAAATGACAAAATTTAAATGATTAAAAGTGGACCTAAGATATCATTGTAACATTTCCCAAATTATAAATATATCATTCCCATTATTAAACTCGACAAATGAAGTGACTAAATTTAGGGGCTTCAACCAAATAATTCAAGTCATTTTCCAAGAAAACATATAACATAATAAATAATTTTCAACCTGAGATGGAGAAGTTTAAGTTAAAATCACCAATTTTATAAATATACCTTTATGACCCAAAACTCAAATAACTTTCCCAAGATAACTCCAAATCAAATGAAATTTTCATCGATTCATCATGTAAAAATAATAAGAACCATAGGATTTATAAAACAATCCACATTAAGAAAATTTCAATAGTACTTAAATAATTAACTCACCAAACAAATGTAATTACTCATAAATATGAACTTAGAGCAGCTTTAAAATTATAGAGGTTGTTTAGAATGTAATTTCAAATATCTTTATAAAATCTCAAGGGTTCAATAAACCATCAAAACTAAAAAAAATTTTTTAAGCTAAAAGATAACCCTATTAAAAATCAAATAACATAAAATTAAAGTAAAATCCATATAATCCATAAATCATTAAAACTTAAAGTAAATTTTTAATTAAACAAATTTAGTCTGCTAGGTATCCTTGAATGTGGTAACCTATGGTTGCTAACAAAAAATCATTTGGTTATTATTAACTAAGCATCCTAGAAATGCTAACAATTTTAGTATGATCAAAACATGGATCTTAACCAGAGTCCTCATAAATTAAGATTAAAAGGCAATCCAAATAAAAATTAAATAAAAAAAAAAGATCAAATTCATAAACCCAGAAAATTTAAACCTCATTAATACTGAATGCAAATCGTAAAACTCATAATAAATTCTCTAAAATTTAACCTTAAACTTAATCAAGCAACTTCCAACTTTGATCCACAAAGATTTCTTTGTATGACACAACATATGGTTATTGAAAGGAATCTTCCAATTGAATTGGGCTAACTACATTATCTTGTCTAAGTAAATTAGGAATCATGATGGCTTAGGATGGTGGAAAGTAGTGGACATCTTGATCATTTTTTTATATTTTCCCCATTTTAAATTTAATAATCTTTAGATATCATATGATTAAGCTAATGAGGTCATTTTGTTGTGCTTATGTTTATTTATTTGTTAGTCATTTGCTTAGTATGATTAGTTTAGCCTTATTTTCTTCATATGTTGCACTCATGTGGCATGCTAGTTTAGTCTTTTATAGATTTACTTTAATTGTTTCTAAGCTGCCATAGTATGTTTAAGATGTTCTAACTTCATTCTGCAGGTTGTTGTAGTAAAGTTATTATGTCATAGTAAATGTAGGTTTATTCTACTGTGTGTTTTTTCTAGAGTTAGGGTGTGTGTCACAGTTGAACAACCATTTTCATCCAAATTATCCAAGGGAAGGTTAAAGAAATGAATGAGCATCAATTGATTTATGTATTATATGTATTATGGATGACTTTCATTTTGACATGAAAACAAAAGAAAAAAATAAATCACATGAGATGATATCAAACGACAACTCCATAAAAATCACATCAGTTCCTTGGCCTAACTCGTTCGGTTTGATTCTAATTCTTCATTGATTTATAATTCTCTTTTAAGATACTTCTCTATACTCGGTGTGATTGTTAATTTTTTTATTTATAGAGTTTTTGTATTTTGATCTTTATGAGAATTAGCTTAATAGTTTTGGTGCGAACTTGATCATTTCCCTGAATAGCTTTTAAGGATCTTAAGATTTTTTGTTGCTTTTATTCTAAGGTAGATTTGGTGTCTTATATGTAGGTTTTCTTTGTGGTTGTTGGGGTCTTTGATTTTCTCCTGCTTATTCTTATAGTTGTTAACTCCTCTGTGATTTGAAATTTTTTTCTTGATTTTGTTCAGTTTTAAGTTTATTCATATGGTGATTTTCTTTATGGAAGGAACATGAGAGAAGCTTCTTGTTTCTTGATTACTTTATGGAATCTAGTTTTTTCAATCAATTTTTTCTTTTATTTTTCTTGCTATGGAAGAACAACCTAAATGACCATCTTTCTTAGAGGCGGTAATTGGTAATAATCTTCTAGCCATAATTCTACAAATAATTGTTTATTTCTTATATAATTCAAAGAGATGATTCCCGATGATAATAGGAGTATTTTGATTAAAAAAGCTACACGCAAGAATGGAAAAGTTGCATTACTTTATTCAAAAGAAGAAATTCTGGCTCTTGTGGCTCCATTAAAATTTACCTTAATATGTAAATTTATGTAAGCTCATCCGAAAATGGAGATCATTCGAAAGTTTTTTGCGGAACTTAAATTTGTGGGAGGTTGGAACATTGGGCTGATGGATGGGAGGAATTTCATGATAAAGTTGGAAAAGGAAGAAGATTATACCTTATTATTTGCAAGGAAATCTTTACAAATTGAGAAGGTAGATATGAGGATTCTAAAATGGTCAATTGACTATGATCCAAAAGAAGAACCTCCAATAGTTCCAAATTGGTTAAAATTTCAAGGTTTGAAACTACACTTATTTAATAAGCATGTTCTTTATTCTTTAGGATTCATTTATGGTACAAAAATGAAAATTGATGTTGCCACTTTTAATTGCTCGAAGCCATGAGTGGCTAGAGTTATGATTGACAGGGATGTAAACTCCCCTTATATGATTATGTTAGGATTAGAGACTCAAATTCTGGATATTGGGAAAATGTGGAGATGGAATACATCCCACAATATTATAATAAACGTCAGATGTTTGGGCATTGTTTATGTAAATGTTTTGTGGCTAATCCGAAAATTAAAAATATGCCTCAAAACAATAATATGGTTAGTAATGTTTTACCAAAAAATCGTGAATTTGTGTTTCAAGATAATGGTTTGAATAATTCTATATCTAATGAGAATGAGGCATGCGTTCACAATGATGATAATGAAATGATTGGCTTTACTGATTCCAGTAAAATGTGCACTTCCATGGTTAACAATGCTGAAGTTTTAGACATAAACATTATCTTGGATAATAAAGATAATGATAGAAGCTTTAAAAAGGTTTCTCTAAAGGTAAGAATGTAAATTGTCAAAACAATGAGAAAAGATCGGGTTCTAACAATGATGAGATGAATATTAATGGTATATTTGATGTTAAGAAACATGATATTAACACTAGTGTGATTAAGATAAATGATCCTATTGTGAATATTTATAGTTTGGTTCCCAATGCTGATCCCATTGTGGAGGAAGGCTTTTTACTAGGTTAGAATTAGAAGAATATTGGTTGGTACCGTCGATCGCTAAATTATAAATTATCGATCGCCGGAATGAAAATCCTACTGCCCACTTTAATATAGATTTTATTTAATATATATATGTAATTTTGGAAAGTAATGTTTTAATTTTGAAATTATGAAATCAAAACCAATCTCATATATGCAACAGTTTAAATAAAAGAGCATAACAGTGCAAGCTATGCATCTACTCCTAAGAACAAATGCATTACTTGATGATAAGGCTCATTTAAATAAACTAAAGAATATATGACATCTGTTTAGTCCGCGAACCATTTATTTTGACAGATAAGTTCCCTTATCTAACATGAAAGATTAAATAAGGTTTATATTAGTACATGTTCTTAAATTTTCCTATAAGGGCAAGCCTCAATAGTTAATTACATCATAAGTGACCGAAGTCACCTAAGAAAACTCTAGATAATGATCATAGATTATTGCCTTCATGAATTCAAAAGGGTAGGATTTTCAAGGTCAGACATAGGAAATTCAAATGGGAAATTATGCAAATGGTAACAATTATTTTCAGAATCCAATGGGGGAAAAGCTATGGGATAACACAAAACCTGAAAAGAACCTCTGTGACTTCCCAAACTATCTTATGGTTTGACTTCAACTTTGAAGAGAAATTATTTAATGTTTCATCATGCCAATTTTATTATTTAGGGCTTACATTTGTATGATACCAATCATACAAATAGCCTGGAAGATAGGAGGGTTTATTTCGTATCGAACAACGACCTCAGAATCCTAAGGAGATTTAAGGCTTATATTGTACAACATGGTTGTATAAAAGCCTAAAGATTGATTGATATTTTATGTCGCACTAGGCAGACAACCTCAAAGTCCTATGGCTTGTTGTTTTAATTCTAGGGAAAGAGTTTGTTGTTAGAGTCTTGTTTGCTCTCTCAAACATGTTCTTCTATATGTCCCCATCGTATTGCCCATGGTGCATGATCCAAGCTCTTTGTTATAGAAGGTTTAAGATTAGAAGTGTAAAGTTCAAGAGGTTTGAAGAAGTTCCTAGATGTTTAAAGTGTGTGTATCAGGTTTTGATGTTTTTTGTTGTTATTTTCGATGCCTTATGGGGAGAGTTTAAGTTGATTAAGAGATATTGGTTAGGATCCCACATTTCTCTCATTCTAGCACCATTATTTTCTTCATATTCAGTTAGTCCAAATAAATTGTTAAATTCACCCAGATCGGGGAAATCTCATTAGCAGCCGTAGTTTGCCTCATTCAAGGATTTTGATCATCCAAAGAGGGTGTGTTAATTTAATTTAATTTTGTTTTGTTTTGCAAATGTTATTTAATATTGAAAAGAAATTTTGTTTTTTCATTGGTTTTGGTTTTGGTTTCGCATGTTATTGACTTCACGTTTGTTGAGGTCTAGCATTTCTTTAGAATAGCCTAGGGTTTAGCCATAGGACTTTTCTGGTGACTATTTAGAGGACTGGCATTTGAACCCTCACCCCATAGAAATTCAAAACATCTCTTTGCTTCACTTGGAGCTTTTAAGCATTCATCATTAAAATCAAACTTACTATCTTTTTCCAAAAGTTGGCATAAAGGCTTAGTGATTTTTGAAAAGTCTTTGATATATCGCCTGTAGAATCCTACATGTCCCAAAAAGCTTCTTACCCCTCTCACAGTTATTGGAGGTGGTAATTTTTCTATAATTTGAATCTTTAAAGGATCTACTTCCATGCCATATTCAGATATTTTATGCCCAAGTACAATTCCTCCTGGAACCATAAATTGACACTTTTCCCAGTTTAGGATTAAATTTGTTCTGTCACATACCTCTAAAACTTTTTCTAAGTTGCATAGGCATGCATCAAATGAATCTCCAAATACTGAGAAATCATCCCTAAACACTTATATTCCATCATCTATTAATTTGCTAAATATGGATGTCATACATCTTTGAAATGTTGTAGATGCATTACATAATCCAAAGGGCATTCTTCTAAAAGCAAAAGTTCCATAAAGGGCTAGTAAATGTAGTCTTCTCTTGATCTTCATAAGTAATAGGTATTTGGTGATAATCGGTATATCCATTCAAAAAATAATAGTACTTGTGTCCAGCAAGTCTATCTAGCATTTGGTCCAAAAAAGGTAAAGTAAAGTGATCTTTTCTGATGGCAGCTTTTAATTTTCTATAATCAATACATATTCGCCAACCAGTGACTTGTCTTGTCGGTATAATTTCATTTCGATCATTTATGTCAACAATCACTCCTCCTTTCTTAGGAACATAATGAATTGGACTTATCCAAACACTATCAGAAATATGATATATATTCCAACATCTAACCACTTTAAAATCTCTTTTTTAACCACTTCTTTCATTATTGGGTTCAATCTCCTTTGTGGATCAACTCTAGGTTTATGTTGTTCATTCAACAAAATTCTATGCATATAGATCAATGGACTGATTCCCTTAATATCAGCTATGAACCAACCAAAAGTTTTTTTGTATCTTTAATGTGTCCAATAATTTTTGTTCTTTATATTCATTTAAATCCGAAGATACAATATCTGGTAAAGTAGATGATTCTCCTAAAAACATATACTTTAAATGATTAAGGAGAATTTTCAGCTCAAGTTCAGGGGGTTTTATGATAGATAGAATTAAACTTTTATCACTACTTTCCATAGTATCCAATCTTTTAAATCTTTCCTTAACGAATTCTAACTTTTCATTCTTCATATCATCCAAATCATCTTCACTTTCACTTTCATATTCATCCTCACATTCCGGATTTTCTTTAAATACTTCTTTAAAATGATATTCTCTCAAATAATCGCAGATTTCCATTCGAAAGCACTCATCATCTTTTTCAGTTGAAGGGTATTTCATAGATTTCAGAATATTGAAACTTACCTCTTGGTCATTAACTCTCATAGTTAATTCTCCTTTTTGAACATCGATCATAGCTCTCCCAGTAGCAAGAAATAATCTTCCCGAAATAATTGGAATTTCTTTATTTTCCTCCATATCTAATACAATAAAGTCCACAGGAAAGATAAATTTATCCACCTTTACTAATACATTTTCCACAACTCCTTTAGGATAAGTGATAGAACGATCAACCAGTTGAAGAGCCACAGATGTAGGTGAAATTTCTCCTATTCCCAATATTTTGAAAGTTGATAAAGGCATAAGATTAATACTAGCTCCAAGATCACATAAAGCTCTTCCGAAAAATTTCTCACCTATAGCACACGGGATAGTGAAACTACCTGGGTCTTTAAGTTTTTCAGGAAGCTTCTTCTGAATAATTGCACTACACTCACCGCTAAGTGCAACAGTCTCGTGGTCTTTGAACTTTCTTTTCTTTTTAAAAATATCCTTCATAAACTTTGTATAATCAGGCATCTGCTCTAATGCTTCAATAAAGGGAATATTAATTGTTAATTTCTTAAGAATTTCCAAAAACTTTGCAAATATATTTTCCCTGTTCTGTTTCTTTAGCCCTATAGGAAAAGGAGGAGGTGGTATTTCAACAGTTATCTTCATTGGTTCTAGCGGATATTCGTCTGGATATATTTTATTAGAATCTTTCTCAATGTTCACTTTCTCTCTTTCAACTTCAACTTCTTTTTGAACTCTTGGTTTCAATTCTTTTCCACTCCTTAATTAAATAGCCTTAATTTGCTCCTTGTTTTGACCTTTTGGGTTGATCTCAACATTGCTAGGAAGCTTTCCAGAAGGTCTATTATTAAGCGCAGTAAAGATATGTTCCAATCGATTCTCAATTTTCTTCATCGCAACATTTTGGGCTTGAATTTGATTACCCATATTCAGAATTATTTCTTCAGTATACAACTTCTTTCCCTTAAATTGGTAATTACTATTAAAACTAAGAGGATAAGGTCTATAATTGGTATTTCCTTGGTTGTTCGGATTTCCAATTGGATTCATAAGATTGTTTTCCCATTGCAGGTTAACAACAGCATTGGTGTTATTCCAGTTGAAGTTTGGGTGATTACTCCAACTAGGATTATAATAATTAGAATAAGGATTTTTGACTTTGTTATTTATAGCATTCAATGTTTCATAAGACATTTGAGAGTCTATCTTCTGTCCTGATGAATTTTCTTCTAAAAGTGGGGGTGTTGAAGAATAATTCATTCCATATTGATCTATTTTCTTAGAAAGTGCAGCAATATGAGAGTCCATCATAGTTATCGCATCAAAATCATGAATACTAGCTACTCTCTTAGGATTTACCCACTCAGAGGTCCATTAATAATTATTAGTAGCCATCTCTTCAATTAACGAATATGATTCATCAAAAGGTTTAGACATTAATGATCCACCAACAACAGCATCGATAATCGATCTCAAAGATCCCACTAATCCATTATAAAAGGTTTGAATTGTTAACCAGTCTGGTAAAGCATGATGTGGACACTTTCTCAGAAGATCATTGAATCTTTCCCAAGCTTCATATATGGATTCTCCATCAAATTGACTAAAAGATGTGATATCATTCCTCAGCTTAGCAGTTTTGGAAGGAGGGAAATATTTTGAGAGAAACCTTTGTGAAAGCTCTCCCCAAGTTCTGATAGATCCAGATGCTTATGAATTTAACCATGCCTTAGACTTATCTCTTAATGAAAAATGAAAAAGTCTAAGCCTAACATCATCGTTTAACACTCCATCGTATTTAAAAGTAGCACACAATTTTAGAAAACTAGCGAGATGTATGTTAGGATCTTCATTAGGTGTTCCTCCAAATTGATTATTCTGTATCATTTAGATAATAGCAGGTTTAAGCTCAAATGAATTAGCAACAACATAAGGGTTTTGGATAGGTAAGTGAATTTCACCTCCTGTTGGATTAACATAATCTCATAAAGGTCTTGGTATATTTTCATTTTGATTGTTTAAGTTGTTCGCTAGTTTGTGAGGATTTACAGATTATTTTTGTTGTTTTTGAATTTTTCTAAAAGTATGCTCTGATTCAGAATTGTAAGGCACTAAACCTATAGATCCGATACTACGCATACAAGCACAATAAGAACACTAACAATAAACAAACATAAAAAATTATGACTTGTAATTCAAATATAAGATTTCAAATACTACAAAATTAAATTTTAGCATTTACCTTTCCTCCCCGGCAATGACGCCAAAAACTTAGTGCGACTTTTTTAATTTGCCAAAATTTATGAACTCATAATTATATATATATATATATATATATATATTGATTTATTTTTATAATGAGTCACACAATTAAACGCAAATATATGTATCACTCAAGTAATACAGGGCTCTAGTGGAGTCCTGGATATCGATCCCACAAGGAGGCTTTAATTTTATGGAGTAGCACAAAAATCACTTATCAAATCATAACACAATTGCAAGTAAGTTCAATTCATAAAATAAAGACAAACAGTTCTAGTTACTATTTCTACCAAAGTACGTTCTAAACTTCTAGCAAGTTAAACTAACACAAGACTAAAGTTATAACAAAGTTCAGTTGTGAGAAAGAGTCTTCCTCCTTTTCAATTATAATATGATGATTATTGTGACATAGATCAATGATGCAAATGTATTGTTCCAAATGAGAGCATTCATATTCTTTACCCTTTTTTCAACGTATAACGAACATTAACTAATTCCAAGTTTAGTCCCCAAATCTGTGGTTAGGCTGGGAGGATACTGGCTCTCACTCCAGAGCTCTCACTTCCCTTCCCCTGAAGGCTAACTCTCGCTTTAGTTTCCAAACATTAGGACCAAATTGAGGATTTCAGTCTGTCACTTTGAAATCTCTAATTCTACACCCATCAAAGTATATTTCCTTATTTATTTGAACTCAATCCCCATGAACTACATCTCCCATTCATGGACATTGAATGTGACCTTCACTTTTGTTGTGGAACTCATAATCCTTTCGGAACATATGTTTTCCAACAAGTTTTAATAATTCAATTGGCCAAATAAAAAAGCAAATGAAGTTTGAAGTAAAAAGGTCATCACAAATTCTCCATAATAAATCAACACATCATTTCCATATCACAACATCAACACATCACATGAAAAGGAGGAGGACAATGAAATCTACTTAAGACTCATGAGGATAAGATAACAAAACATGGATTATACACACACACACACACACACACACACACACACACACACATATATATATATATATATATATATATATATATTAAAGGGAAAGAGAAAATTCATTCATCAAAAGATAACAATGTTTACATACATCTAATAAAGGGAATATCAGTCAAATCCCCAAAAAGTAAAAGCTTTAAAGGATCATCAGGTTTAACGAAGAAAATAATCCTTCGAGTTGCGATGGCATGTTTGGCCAACCAGTTTACGGTGTTGGTTACCTTCTCTAAGGATATGAGACCACTTGAGGTCGAGGGAGCCAAATGTAGAGAGCAATGTTCCGTAAGGGTAAACCAAATCCCAAGGAGGAGGGGATAATCCTTGTATTATATTAACCACTGCCGAGAATCGATTCAATCCAGTACAAATTGGTAGTTCAAAGCTTTAGCAAGAATCGTGGCCCAATAAGCGACTTGAAGTTCGAGTGGAGAGCCGACGGTGAGATGATAGGAACTTGAAAGTACCACGAGTAATTTACCTTCAAAATTTCGCAACCGCCCTAATTCCAAGAAGAAAGTTAGTGAAACTCCCATATATATATATATATATATATATATATATATATATATATATATATATATATATATATATAAACAACGTCATACAAACATAGTAAAGAAAAGATAACTTATCTCAAACTCTTCCCTAAGCGAATCTCAAGGAACTCCTTTGACTCCTCTTCTTTCTTTACAACAACACACAATTCTCTCTTTATATAAGTAAGGAAGGAAAAATCTCTCACTTTCCCTCTCCTCTTACAATCCTTAGAAGAGAAAACACAAAACCTAGATTTCCTAAACCAATGAAAAGACACTCTCTCTAAACTCTCTCTACACCCTAAACTCCCCCCTCCTCTCTAAATTTGGTTCCAAAGAAGTTTAAATTCGGTCATAACTGATTTCACATGAGTTTCCTCAAGCAACCCTCCAAAATCCAACCAAATACATTGAATCTAGTTTGAAATCTGGATAGGGTGCAATCTGGCGCAGGATAAGGCGTCGTTCGGCGCATTATTCCGCCAATCGGTCGCAACTCTCTGTAAGATAGCGTGGTCCGGCGCTGATGACAGCCCATTCAGCGCTAGTTCAATAAAATGCACTTTTGCCCTTTTTGCTTCAAATTTGCTCCTTTTCGCTTCCTTTTGCTCCAAAGGCCTAAAATAATTGTACGTGCATGAAATCATGAAAAATACCTTTCTTTAAAGTGCAATATCATCAAAATCAGGCATGAAATGAATAATAAAAAACTATCAAATTTTCAATGGATCGGGAGACATTGGAGTAATATTTCCTACATGCCTCAGCTATGCACCTTACCGACCTGATCATGCAGAAGAAGCTAAGGAAGCTAGTGATGATGATTGGTAGTTTTGTAATTTCTGTTTTTATTTGTGTGTTGTAGTACTTTATTGTCTTTGTTATTTATTTTCTGTGATTAGTGTAGTTTTTTGATGTTTTTGTGTTAAAAAATGAAAAAAATGAAAATGTGATGAACTCTATGTTAGTTTGTTTAGTGATTTGTATTGAGATTGTGATGTTATGTTGGATGTTTAATGTTTAAATGTTTAATATTTCTTCACCCTTGCAAATTTTAAATTATATATATATATATATATAACTATTTGTAACTATTTCATGCTTGCTAGCGTAATTTTTTATTAATACCAGCATAGCTTCTGAAGATTTCAAAATCTCAACACAAAAATGTTAGTTTTCTTTTACTTTCTACCTTTGCAAATTTATATGTAATGAAAAACTTAAGTTTGGGGGAGGGTAAACTATTAACTCTTATTTGTTCTCAATTAATATAATTTCAAAAATTATTAGCATGACTTTTAGTAGTTGAACCTAACTTTAGATAACTCAATTTTTTTATTTCATTTAAATATTATGGTAGATTTGAATGAAAGTTTTTAGTAATAAAGGTTAATTTTATAAGGTTAAGATATTTAGTATGAGAGGATTGGATTATAGTTAATTTTTTAAAATAAAGAAAACTGTATTTTTGAAATATTAAGAGACATAAGAAACTATGTGTGAAGAAAGGATTGTGACTTTATTGAATTATAAAGCTAATATATATTTATAAAGTAAGGAGATGTTTCAAGATTCAACTTTAGAAAGAGGAGAGTGAAGTTCAAAATTATTAAAGGCTATCCATATATAATAATCCTCACAAAAAGAAAAAAGAGAAAAGAAAAAGAAAAAGTAAAAGAAAAAGAAAAAAAAGAAAATATATGTAAGGAGATGCCTAATAAAAAATTGGCTTTACTTGAATCAATCTAAGGGAAGAAAGTTATTACATTTCTGAATTTATATTTAAAGTATTAGCTTACTTTCTAATTGAGTTTGCATGAACTTCTTTTTCGTATAGTCTTTCAAGACACCCTTGACAAATTATGGTTCATCTTGAAATGAATAGAAAATTAGAACTCTTATACTTGACTACTGAATGTTCTTATACCTGTAGTTTTAACCCGAGTTACTGAAATTTTTTCTAAGAATCTTGTTATTATATTCATTTGAATAAAAAATCATAGTATTCTAAAAGTGGCTCAGTTCCAGAGAGTTCAGAATTAAATAGCGGCCTAGCGCCGCTAGCGCCCTATCCAACGCCGCCGATGCCCAATGTCTGTGGAAATCGAAATTTAATGTATTTGGATGCTTTTTGAAGGGATGCTTGAGGAAACTCTTGGGGAATTCATTTCTAGACTATTATAGATAGTTATAAATGCCCAAAAAAGGAGGAGTTGTGTGTGTTAAAGAAAAAAGAGAGGGAGAAAAGTGAAGAGAGTGTGTTAGGGTTTGTAGAGAGAGTGTGTTAAGTGTTATTTTGTGAGGTATTCTTCTCTAAGGAGTGTAGGAGAAGGAGGAAAGTTAGAGTTTGTTTCTTCCTTACTATTCTAAAGAGAGAATTGAGTGTCGTAGAGAAGAGAGAAAAATATTCAAAGGAATTTCTTTGGGTAAGAACTTGAGATAAGTTGTATTTACTTTTATGGTTTGTATGACTTTGCTTTTATATATATAATCCATGTTTTGTTGTATCTTCCTCATGAATTATGAGTATATTTCTTCGTCTTTCTTCTTACAATGTGATGTGATGAAGTGTTGATGTAGATTTCATGTGCCACAAAATGTTAAGAAATTGTGATGGTTTTTCACTTTGAACTTCATTTACTTTTCGATCTGGCCAATTGAATTGTTAAAACTTGTTGTGAAACATTAAATCCGAAAGGACTAAGTGTTCTACAAGAATAGTGAAGAATCCATTTAATGTCTATGAACGAGTTGCATAGTTCATAAGAATTGAGTGCAAATAAATAGGAAAATGTGGTTTGATGGACGTCGAATTAGAGATTTTAGAGTGACAGGCTGAAATCCCTACTTTGGTCCTAAAGTTTGGTAACTAAAGAGAGGGTTAGCATTCAGGTGAAAGGAAGTGGGAGATCTGAAGTGAGAGTTAGTATCCTCCCAGCTTAATCTTGGATTTAGTGACTAAGCCTAGGATTTTTCAATGTTCTTTTCATACATGGAAGATGGGGTACTCTGACGACGGTAAAAAATATAATTGCCCCTATTTGGTATAATACAAACTTATTATCAATCTATATCAATCACTCATCACAGATTCATTGCAAGAGGAAAGATGCTTTCTCATATTAGAACCTTTCAATACAAAACTTAGTGTGTGTGTTAGTTAATCTTGTTAGAAATTTATAAAGTAATTATAGTTAACCAAGCAGTAGTTATCTTTGCACTCGTAACTTAAATAGTACTTTAACTTGCATTGTGAATTGAGTATTGGATTTCAAATATTTGGGATATTTTATAAAGTTCCTACCTTCCTCGTAAGATCGATAGCCAGGACTCTACTAGAACCCTGTATTACTTGAACGATACGTATAATTGCGTATATGAGTGACTGCCTCATTATTAAATTGATATTATTGTGACATTGAATTAAAACTATCATTTGAATATTTACGTTAGAGGCAGTGCACCGACATCAATTAGGCGTGTTCAGGGGCGACCTTCACCTTCTTAACGAAAGGGAAATCCTAGTAAAAGTTTAGATCGAACTCAGCAGACGACTCTTGTACTTCTGGGGCATGTTATCTTCATTATCATGAAAGGGGCTTTCCATGCACTACTTCAAACTCAATGAAGCCGGTCCCAAACTGAATTATAGGTGTTACGATAGGGCCTCACGGATGGTAGGAATGTTGAAGGAGAAAGTGAGCGTCGGGGTCGACATCGTAACTATCGATTCAAAAATGTTTTGAAAGTTAGCTAAGGCTTAAACCTTGTAATCATAGTGCAAACACTACGAATTAACAGAGTTGTCCTCTGGACTGGGTACACTTTCCATTTTCATTTCATTTCATTTCATTTTACTTTCAAGTATTTATTTTGTTTTATCTCTTTTTATTTTCAAGATTTTGCCAAAACATTGTCGATTTAAGGAATTTAGATTTGATTTTCAAGAGTTAAAAGGACTTCAAGATTTAAGAAGAGTTAGCTCAATTCGCCGATAACAAAAATTGAACCCAGGAGGTATAAAAGAGGGAAAGTGAAGTGTGGGACCTTGTCCAGGATCCCCTTCACAGCGCACATTGCTTTAGCGAAACTTTTTCGCCAACACACTTATTGGGAATCCGACCAAACACAAAAAGAAGAAAATCCCAAAGACTCTTAACCCCCCTATTTAAGGGTGCTTAAACAGACGATCCTGGAATCGAGGAAAGTTGACGATGTTTGCCCAAGAAATAAGTGAGCAAAACAAGCTAATGAAAGAATGGTAACCTGGACCATGAGGGACATAGACACATTACCAATGTATGAAGATAAATTTTCCTGATCTTAATGGAGGGAGAAACTATTCCTCAGTAGAGTCGCTAGAAATATGTCTGTCATTAAAAATGTTCATTTTATTTACATATATATCTATATTTAATTTAGAGGATTTGGAGAATATCATTTTAATTTTAAAATATGAAATCAAACCAATCTTATACATGCAATAGTTTAAATAATCGAGCAGTACACTACAAGCCATATATATACTCCGAATAATATATACATTGCTTGGTGGTGAGGCTTGATCAAATAAACTAAAATATTAATGACATTTGTTTGGTCTGCGAACAATTTATGTTGACTGATAAATTTCCCTATCTAATATGAAGCAACTAGATAAGGTTTATATTACATGGGTTCTTAAAGTTTCTTATAAGGGCAAGCCTCTATAGTTAATTACATTTTAAATGACCGAAGTCACTTAAGAAAACTGTCGATTTAGATCGGAAAATATTATTTTCAAGACCAAAGGTTAGGATTCTCAAAGTGATGTGTGTGGGAATGCCAATAGGGAAAGGTACAAATATGGAACATTTTATTCTCAGAATCCAAAGGAAGAAAAGTATGGGAAGTCACGGATCATAAGGCGAACCTTGGAAACTTCCCAACCTATCCTAAGGTTCGGCTTCAATTTAAAATAAATTATTTGATGTTTCATCCTGTCAATTTTATTATTTAGGGCTTACATTTACATAATACTGCTTATGTAAATAGCCTGGAAGATAGGATGATTTATTTCATATCAAATGATAACCTCAGAAACTTAAGAAGATTTAGGGCTTATATTGCACGAGGTATAAAAGCCAAAAAGATAAGTTGAGGATTTATCTCGCGTTAGACAAACAACTTCGAAGTCCTATGTCTTGTTATTTATTTCTAAGAAAGATTTGTTGTTGTAGAGTTGTCCGCTTTCTCATCGTGATGTCAATAGTGTATGCTCCAAGCTCCTCATTGCAGCAAATTTAGGTTTCGAAGTGTCAAATGTAAGAGGTTGAGAGAAGTATCATGGTTTAGAGTCCAAGTTTTTTAATTTGTCAAGTTTTATGTAAAATGTCTTATTAAAGGTGGGGATTTAAGTTGATTATAGTGACACCGGTTAGGATCCCAAGGTTCACTCATCCCGGCACCACTATTTTCTTCAGATTCTCTTAGTCCGGATGAATTTACCAAATTCAAATAAATGAATTCGATACTTTTATCGAGACCACAGGAAATCTCGTTAGCCAGCCGTAGGTTGCCTCATACGAGGGATTATTGATCATCCAAATAGACGTTTTAATTTAGTTACAATTGTTGTGTTTCGTTTTGTTTGTGATTAAATTTTTAGTTGTCTTATATTTTGCTTGTTGTGAATCGAATTTTCGTTTTGAGTTTTGGTTTTGTAGCTATCCTAAAAATTTTAGTTTTGACATGCAAGTTTATAAGCAAAAAAGTGCAATGAAGTAAATTCAGGGAAGGAAAGTACGGTAAAGTAAAGTATTGTAAACTGTAAGAGCGTACCAGTCCTCTTCTCACACTACAGCTGAAAGATTAGTTTTTGGCATTGTATATATAATTTACAGGGAATCAAAATTGCATGGAAGAAAAGTAGGAAATATGGGCTTAAAGTATGTATATTGAATCATAACTTGATGGGTCCCTATTGTTCATGTAGAGAATGTTTTTTGTTAGCAAAGTATAATAAGTCCAGTTGTCCTTCAAGATATCCAGAAGACTTGTGAAAAGATCTGAGGAACACCCTAGCCATTTCAAAATCCTTTTGAATCATCTCAAGTTCATTTGAACTTATTATGTGGCTAAATAATCCATCCACTTGTACCCTTATGTTCAGTGAACCTAGATGTTTTAATTATCCCTTTTAGTGGGGTAATCATCATTTGACATTTTACTTATGGATTATGTGGGTGGAGGCCTCTAAGGGCATATTGATTTATTAAAAATTTTAGTCAATTAGTTTAGAGTTGGGTTTGTAGTGTTTCAAAGATGTTTGAAATTGATTATATTTCTTTTTCTAAACTTCATCAGTCCGAACTGAATTAAGCATAGTTCACTAAGCCCTTCAGATTTAATGGGTAGATTTGTAATTTTAGGAAAACTTAAGTGTCATTTAATCCTTATCAATATTTAGATCATCGTTCAAACACCGGGTATTAGATTTAATCTTCCAAGGTCAAACCCATAACCTTAGGATCACTTCATTTAATTGACTTCCAAATCATAATAATTTAGGAAATTACAATTTTACCCTTTTAGTGGAAAAGGTGAGATTTGTTCCTACCTCTTAATCCTCTTATGTTTTAATCATCTAGAAAAGCCAATTTATGATCATTCATTAACCATTTACCCTTGATTAGCTCTAAATGTTAGTTAAGGCTTAAATTTCATAATTACTATTTCTCCTTAAAGGCCTTACCAATTCATAATTTATTAAATTTAACTCAAATGACTTTGGAATTTTTATGTTATATCACTTATGGGTTAATTAAAATATTAGAGGAGAAAATGTGATTTTTCTGAATTTATATAATTTTTATATTTATTTAAATACAAAAATAGAGATTTTTAAAGTTAATTCAATAACTTAACAAAAAAAAATCATCTGTCCTTAAGAAAATTATTGGAGGTTCCACTTTGTCAGATGACTACTTAGGCTAATTTTCATGATTTTTTTATGTTTTATTTTAATTATTATAATTCTTTGTTGGTTTTGAATATTAATTAAATATAAAATATTACATAAGTTAAAAATTAAGTTTTATATTTCTCTTAGATCTCTCTGAAGTTGAGGAATCCAGGTAAACAAATTTATTTTTTTTTATTTACATTTAATTATTGGAATTATTTAAATAGAAATTTAAGGGAAATTCAATTTAAGCCTTTAAAAATTAATATCTTTACTTAGAAAATAAGACAAATTATTTTAATTGCTCCCAAGTGATTAGGAGACCAAATGTTACATTTTGGTATATTTTTATATTTAAATGATTTTTATGATTTTTAATTATTTTTTAATTATTTAAATATTCAAAATAGGCTTAAAAAATGAAATTTTTACTTTATTCAAATTTTATTTTTCTTAAGTTCCTTTGTTTACTAGGAGCTCCCAAAACTAATTTTATAATTTTTGGAATTATATTTAATTATTATAATTATTTTAATGCCAAAAATATCATTTTACTTGAAAATTGCATTTTTGTGGGTAAATTAATTCTAATTAACTATAATATTTTTAAATTTGGGGAAGCTTGGTTTAGGGTTTGGGGTAGTAAGTGTGTGTAGGTGTGAGTGTGTGTGCAAGCTTAATTAAGACCAAATCACCCAGGATTTACCCTAAGGTCTGACCATCCTATAGGAGACTCCTCTTGAGCTTCCTTATGCTTAGCCTCATCCTACTAAGTACTAGAGGTTAGCCATAAGCATATGAAACTCTAAGTGAAGCAAATAAACATTTTGAATTTATAAGGGGGGAGGGTTCCATCACTAGTCTTCTAAGATAGTCACCAAAAGTGTCATATGACTAGACCCTAGGTTCTTCTAAAGAAATACTAGACCTCAACAAAAGTGAGGTCAAGAAGAAGCAAATAACTCTAAAATTGCTTGAGTTGTAGTCTTGAAAGCTAGAAGAAATAATAATGAACTTTTATGTCGATATAGTTCTGGAACTTATACAACTACAAAACAAAATTATCATATTAACGAAAAAGAATTATTAGCGATTAGAAAAAAAATCATTAAAAAGTTTGAAATATTTCTAAATGAGACATTTTTAATAAGAATAGATAATAAAACTACAATTTCTTTTATAAAAGGAGAAATTATAGATTCTCTACTAAATAAAAGATTAATTAGATAAAAAAGTTGGTTTTCTACCTATACTTTTGATTTAAAATATATAGAAGTTAGTAAAAATGCAATTATTGACAGTTTATCTTGTGAATTATGCAGAAAATAAGTATGGAAGTAGAAAGCATGGAAAATTATTAATTAAATTTTGTAATTAATCCTGACCATGATCCTGATCTAAATAGTTACTTGGAGATAGTCGAATTACAAATATGGAAAATCGAATGTGAATTAGCCTTTGCAAGTAATGTGCTGAAAGAATTAATAAAAATGAAGAATTATCTCTATGAAGATCTATCAGAAGGAGAAATGCCTTCTATATCAGAATTAAAAAAGATAAGGGACTTTGTCAATCTTCGTATAAGCAAAAAAGAGGCACAAACACCTAAAGATGTTACTCTCCCTTCAGAGAAAGAGAATGAAATATCCTATCAGGGTTCACCATCAAATAAGATTACCTATGCAAAAATATTACAGGATAGTTCTACTAAGAAAATAATAGACATTGCTGGTGAATGTAAGCAATTATCTCACTACGAAGATAGAATTAATTCGCAGACATATTTTCATGTGATTGGTAAATATCGAGTCATATATATCTATGGAAATTCTAAGAAAACACTTGTCTCTGAATTATACCAATGCGGTTTAATATAATGTTGATCTTGAAGATGAAAATGTTTTAAAAAACTTACCAAAGCCTTTGGTAGAAGCAGTTAATAATTTTCACAAAGTAGTGATACACTGGAACTTATTTATCAAATTATGTCAGACTTATCCTGAAATTAAAGAAAAAGTTGTATCACTTATTCAACTTGGAATTAGTAGCGAGCCCTATACGCCTAAGTACAAGCCATCAGAAGTATCTCCATGATCTACGACATAAGATTTGTATAAGATATGGGTAGAGACCAAGAAAATAGCTCCCACTAATATATGGGTATATCACTGATCCAAGAATCTATTCATATACAACCACTGCAAGCTACCAACTAAAAAGATTCATGAAGTAATGTACAAGAAATGGATAATTACTTTGAGCAAAAATAATGTTAGTGTAAGCAAAGAAGTAAATGAAATATTCTGTTAAAAATTACAAAAAGAAAAGATACACCGATGCATGTATTGCCAGAAAAAGGAAATGATTCAGGACATACGCAGTAAATTAGAAGCAAAAGCTAGTGACAATCTCCCCGATAAGATAAAGATTGTATAAAAGAATCAAACTTTACTTATCAACAAGGACAATTATTAAAGGAATATTCTGAGAATTATGTTTTCCGTACTCAATCCACCAACCTGGAAAAGAGATTCTTACTTATCCACAAAAGCATATTCCTAGCATCATGCCAGACCATCCAACCTGAAAATAAATAACAATTATTTCAAATTAACATCAGCAATGATGAAAAATAAATTTGTTTTTGATCTATATAAGGCCCCGTCTTGCTTTGTGAGAGGTAGTGCTTGTAAGGTTTTTTTTTTACTTATTCTCCCATCTTATAATATGTGTGTGAGCCAGAGTGGCTAAGTACTCTCTTCCTACTCCAATGCCTGTAAGTTTACTTTGAAGTATTAATGTCTATTATGTTCTATGAATTGGTTTGAATCAATGCATCTTTATTTTTTATTTTTATCTGTTCTAGCTACACTTAGGGTAGGAAACGATCTAATGTTGTGCTTGAGATCTCTGAAGTACTTACAGAGGGTTGTGCTTTGATAGACTCTAGCTATGAGATTACTGAGCCCTTATTTCCTTTAGAAATCCACAGAAGAAGATGTAAGATAAACCAGAGATCATAAGTTCAAACCCTAGGATAGATAAAAGGTCTAAAATATGTTTGCATTCTTTTAAACACTCTTGCAGAAGCATAATGGACCCTAATATTTCATAATAATTTGTAGAAGAATGCGGTAGGAAGTATCAAAAAAAAATTATAAAGGAAATAGATTATGAAGAATTTCAAAAAAAAAAATAGAAGAATTTAAAATAAGGTCTAGATTATTAAAAAAGAGTTTAAGAAATCATACTAGAGAATTAGAAGATTTAAAATACCGAGTTTCGATTAAACTATCTTATAAGGATCTCCCTGAATTTAAATCACAGAAATCATCTAAAGAATCTTCACCAACAAAAGCTGATAAGATAATAAAAAAGAATTTTATAAATGATATTATAGAACTAGAAGAATTAATAGATAAATTAAGTGAATTAGGAGTTTAGTGAGTAACCGTTGGGACTGACTAGAATGATACTATTATCAATTTGTGTAAATGAAGAGAATGATTTGAAGAAATTGTTCTCTAAAATTTTGTCCGGACCATCGTCGGCTAGGCACCATAATTTTTGAATTTTTACTAGTACTGATTGTATGACAAAAAATTGGTTAGTCCAATAATAATCTATAGTTCTTGTTCCATTAAATGTTTCTAGTCATAATTGTTCACAATGAATTGGTATGTGTTTTGAAATAATCAATTTTTTACATACAGTAATATCACTTCATGTGTCATATAGAACGTGTACAAGAATGAGTTCATAAGTAGGGATGTATAATTCTACAAGAATATAGCTATGAGATCGTATTTCGTAGTAGGATATAATTATATATATTAATATTTTCGTGAGTAAATCTTACAGTGTGTTGTTGGAGAAAATTCATTCCTACTAATATTTAGTTTGAATTTTTATTATTTAGAAGAAATGAGTGTTGAAAATCTAATTGTTTCTTCGTAGTGAGAGAATTGCTACCATTCATCAGCAATGTATGTAATTTTCTTAGTAGAATTATCATGTAATATATTTGCATAGGTAATCTTATTTGAAGATGAACCCTGATAGGATATTTCTTTCTCTTTCTTTGAAGGGAGAGTAAATTTTTTGGGTGTTTCAACCTCTCTTTGCTTATATAAAGATTGAAAAAGTCTTTCATCTTTTTTAATTCTGATATAAAAGGCATTTCTCCTTCTGATACATCTCCAGAGAGATAATTCTTCATTTTTATTAATTCTTTCAGCACATTGCTTGCAAAGGCTAATTCACATTTGATTTTCCATATCTAAAATTCAACTCTCCAAGTAACTATTTAGATCAGGATCATGGTCAAGATTAATTCTAGCATTTAATTCATAATTTTTCATGTTTTATACTTCCATACTCATTTCTTGCATAATTCACAAGATAAACTGTCAACAAGTGCATTTGTACTACCTTCTATATATTCCAAATCAAAAGTATAGGCAGAAAACAAGCTTTGCCATCTTTTTAATCTTTTATTTGGTAGAGACTCTATAATTTTTCCTTTTATAAAAGAAATTGCAGTTTTATTATCTTTTCTTATTAAAAACATCTCATTTAGAAACATTTCAAACTTTCTAATGGTTTTTTTAATGACTAATAATTCTTTTTCATTAATATGATAATTTTCTTCTGTAGAGGTATAAGTTCCGTAATTATATCGACATAAAAGTTCATTATTATTTCTTCTAGCTTTCAAGGTTCCTCCCAAGCAATTTCAGAACTATTTGTTTCTATAATTATGTAATCTCCTAGTATTGGTAAATGAAAATTTTGGAGATTTTTACATACTTCTTTAAATCTTATTTAAATTCTTTTCATCATTTTTGTCCTAGTATCATGACATAATTTTCTTTAGTTTTCTTTGTAATTATGCCCTTAATTCTAAAAGATTCTTGACAAATGATTCAACATATTTAATGAAACCTAAATATCTTGGCAAAGCTTTTTGATTACTTATTTTTTTAAAATGATCTATTTTTGTCAAAATATGCTCTTGTAATTCAACTGACCCTTTGTTTATTATTAGTCCTAAAAATTCAATAGTATTAGTCAGAAAGACTGTTTTTTTTTTCTTACTTAAGACTATTCCATTTTTTTGGGCCTTTTGTGCTAACAATGTTAGGTGTTCTAAATACTCAGTTATTGTTTGGCTGAATATTAAAATATCATCTACGTATATAAGGCAAAAATGTGATAGTTTATTAAATATAGTATCCATTCATCGTGGGAATATGTGAGGGGCATTTTTTTAATCCAAATGACACTTTCCATTGATAGTGTTCTTGTGGTGTGCTAAATACAGTGAATTCTCGGCTGTTTGGATGCATTTTTATTTGTCAGAAGCTTGATTTGCAATCTAAATTAAAAAAACCAGTCTTAATATTGTTGATTAATACATCTTTATTTATTAAAAAATAGCCATCGAATTTAGTATTTTTGTTAAGTTCTTTATAATTAATTACTAATGTTGCTTTTCCTCCAAATTATTCCGTGTGATTTCGTACTTAAAAAGTTGGACTACTGTGTGGGCAATTACTGGTTTCAATTAGTTTGAGATCTAATAATTCTTTAATTTGTAACTGAAATTCTTTTTTATCTTCGGAGGTATATTTCATGGGTCTTTCTCTTATAATAAGGGTAGGATTAATTGGTACAATTATGGTGACTGGTTCATCTTGTTTCCAAAATTGTAATGGATTTTTGGAGAATGATGGTTTAAATAAAGAGCTTGCAAACGATTGTAATTCATTAAGTTTAGAATTTGCAAGAGAAATTATCATTTTTAGATTTTTTTTCTTATTAAATAACTGAGAGAAGGAATTTTTCATATTTTGATCTAGTGAATAATCACTACATTGGCTACGAAAGATTTGTATGGTTGTGTGGAATAGTGGTGTTTGGATAATTGGGCAGTTTAATGAGTATCTGTTAGGAATGACTAGAATGATACTATTGTCAGTTTGTGTAAATGAGGCGAATGATTTGAAGAAATTGTTCCCTAAAATTATGTTCGGACCATCGTCGGTTAGGGATCATAATTTTTGAATTTTAATAGTACTGCTTGTATGACAAAAAATTGGTTAATTCAATAATGATCTATAGTTTTTGTTCCATTAAATGTTTCAAGTAATAATTATTTAGAATGAATTGGTATGTGTTCTGGAATAATCAATTTTTTACATATGATAATATCACTTTCTGTGTCACATAGAGCGTACAAGAATGAGTTCATAAGTAGAAATGTATAATTCTACAAGAATATAGCTATGAAACCGTATTTCGTAGTAGGATATAATTATCTATATTAATATTTTTGTGAGTAAATCTTATAGTGTATTGTTGGAGAAAATCTATTCATACTAATAATCATTTGAATTTTTATTATCTAGTCGAAATGAGTGTTGAAGATCTATTCTATGATTATTTATATCTCAAAATCCAAAATTTATATTTGCATCTTGTGTACAAAGATTTTTCTATCCTAAATAATTATGATAAATATAGGATTTGTCTTTTAATGTGCTTAGATTTTGTGGTACAAGATTTTCATCTATATGAGATTTTTGTGAACCTATGTCTAGTAGAATATTATATTTTCTTTCTGGGAAAATATAATAACCAATAACTAATAATTGGTTATTATTATATTCTTTTATAGTTTGGGTTGGTCTAAGAGATATAAACCTATTTATATTTAAAGATAGTCTAGGTTGTATAGAAAGTGAGTAATTATTTTTTAAGTATGTCAGTTTTGGATATCTCTGATTGCCAAGATTTTTCTCTTCATCAAAATCTCGGAGTAGATTAGATGAGGGTGGTGTGATTTCTAATTCATTTATTTCCTCAGGTTGTATAGTCTGTCCTATGTGAGATAATATTGGGTCTAATTGTATTGGGTCAGTATGAGGTTTAAATGCTACTGTGTTATGTTGATTACTATAAGCATATACAGTTTGATATGTGATGTTGTATACTGCGCTTCATTCTCTTAATTTTACTCTATATAAATTATGTTTTAATGTTAGAGATCCATCTAGATGTCTATCATTAATATTAACAGTATAATTGGGGTATAGATTGAACATTAAAGTTTGATAACATAAATTTCCATGTATGACTCCTAGTAGTGTCTCTTTTTTAGAGTGTATAATTCTATCATCGTATATCCATATAGTGATTGGACTATTAATACATTTTATGAAGTAGGCTTTAATTAAAATCTGAATTCCACTGAAAAAATATATGTTTATATCTTTCTAGATTTTTAATTTTTTCTAAGTCTTGTCTTTTTATCTGTTGGTTGTATAAAAGTATTTTGATTTTTTCTTCAGTGTTTATTATATCTATTGGATGCTATCATTGTCTAATACTATAATGTATAGATCTCTTCCATAAAAATATAGGCATATAAAAACAGTCATTTGTTCCTAGAGATAATTTTCTCTTTCTTATTTTATTATAAGGTTCTTCCGAGAGTGTAATGTCTTTCATATTCGACTGAGTTGTCGTTAATGATGTCAGTTTCAGAGCTTTATTCCATTAATCAAAATATAAGTATTCTTCTATTCCATTATCATAATAACTTATATTTATTAAATTATCTTCAGTTTCTGAAAATTGGTATATTTCTCCATCACTTTCAATGTCGGAAAAATTAAAAATTAGGTTCTAGGTTACTTTCTTCAATGATAGATACAAATTTTACGTGACTAATTTTTCCTTTTTGAGGACATTTATTCTCAAAATGTCCTTTTTTGCATATCAAGCATCTTACTTTCTTATTATTTGTATTCTTTTTTCTAAAATTTCTTTTGTTCGGATTAAAATACTTTTATTTATTTTCTTAAAGATTTTTTCTTTTTATTTTTAGTAGAGCAATTGCAACTATTATGGGAAGCCCATTGTTGAACTATTAGGTCATATTTTTCACAACGTAATGATAGTTTGTATTGTTTATTTTTTCTATATATGTTGGCAGGGCTTCAGTTAGTTTTTCCTAAGCAAAGTGTATTCGGCTCCCAAGATTTGAATTGTTTGGATGTGCTTTATTAAACTCTTGACTCTATAATATATTGTAAGGTTCAGGTAATTTATAAAAAATAGGTATCTAAATAAAAGGGTCTTTCGTTATCTAATATGTCATAAAATAATTTTTGATAATCTCAATTATATTTGTTAAGATAGCAAATATTGCAAATATTTAAGGCTGATATTTTTTGTTTAACTATATGAGCCTGAAGTTTTATCTTCTCATTTTTCTAAACATTTTGAATTGTATATCCTAGGAATTCACATTTGATAAAGTTTACATACAGGTTTGGCCATCTGCTAGGTGTATTAATTGTCGATTCTTCAGTGCAAACCTGTCTCATAGTGTGTTTTTGGCTATTATCTAATCCTAGGAACCATTTTTTAGCGACTCCGGTTAGAGTATTTTCAATGAATGCGTAGGCGTCTTCTCCTTTTAGGTTATAATTATATATTGCTAGACTATTTTCTATTACTCATTTATCATATATTTCATTTATATTTTTTGCACAGTCAATGTTTAAATCGATTCCATGTCCACTTATAGGTTCTAAATTTAGGTATATTATTTTGAATTTTTTTTTATCAGGTCTAAATGTAGGTACAAGTTTAATGCTAGGGGTAAATATCGAAGTGAAAAACTAGGATTTTCACTAATACTTGCTTCATTTGTGTTTGAGGAAGCTAATAGTCTCATTGATTGATCATTTGATGTACTACGAGTATCAACAGTGGGATAATTAATCTGTCCTATCATAAATTGATGTTCTGTTAAAATATTAAACAAATCTTTTATTTCATTTTTAGTAGGGATGGTTCATCAATTGAAATGATTTCGTTAATACATATGACTCCTTGTATATTTCCTTGAGAGTTAAATTTATTTTGACTTTTCCAACTAAGTATTTCTAGATTGGTTTTAAACTACTTTAAATTACAACATTCAACAAGAATTGCTTCAGTCGCTATATTATTGTTAGGGATTTTTTGATTTTGGATTATTCTTAATCCTAATTCATAAATATTAGAAGTGCTTTCATTATTTACTAATTTCTTATATATGTTTTTATACCTTTAAAAGTTTAATTTTTTTAACTGATTTTGATTTAATTTCGTATATTAATAATTTCATTAAGTATGAATATATACCTAATTCAACTTCTTATTTTAGAATCATGTAACTTATTACGATCCATTCATTTGTATCACGACGGTGGTAGTCAGTGAAACAATGAAGATAGACTAAGAGTAGGATGAGTGGATGACACAAAACATCATATGGTGGTGGGAAAGGCTTGTTCTGGAATGGGAAGAGGTGACCGATGGATCGTCTGACAAGGAGTGTTGATCAATGGGATGCCTGTAAGAAAGAAAATGATTGTAGAACAGCTAGTAGAAGGCTTGAACTCATACTTGGCTGAGAGCAAGTAACAAGGAAAGTGGCTGAAAAGGGGGTTGGAAGAGCCAACTGGTTAGAGAGGAGGTGGTAGCTACGAAGATGTGGTTGTTGGGAGCATGAAACGAGAGATACACACGACCTTAAATTGTGTTACAACTAGAGCATCATCTCATCTTAAGATACAATCCTATGAGAGAATTGAAGATGTTGACGGCGATACCGATAAAAGACATTCAAAAAACTAAAGAACCTAATGCAAATAACACATATTTATGTCCTCAATAACTAGGATTGAATACTCTTATGGAAAGGAAGTACTAAAGCACGGTGGAAAGGCCGATCAGTCCTCTCAAGTGTACACCGACTCGGTTCAGATGAAGGAATCACGATATATTTCCTGCCACTCCCTTTTACGCCCTCATCAAATTATTTAGTACGCATGCATTTCACACTTCGAGTTTTATAGTACATTAAAAACATTACCTTAGACTTTAAGGGCCCGTTTGTGGCAGCTTATTTGGTGCGGTTGCGTTTTGAAAACGCAGTTGGCCTGTTTGGGTAAGTTGCGTTTTGGCAACTTATGTGTTTTCAAAATGCTAAAAACAACTTTTTCACACTGCACCTACCTTGGTGCGGTGGCAGCTTTCAGTATGCAGTCTGGCTTTTCCAAAAAAAATAAAAATTTGTAATAGCCACCACACCTTGTTTATCAGTAGATTATTTTTAATCATTTTATTAGCAGATTATTCAATAAACTGCAACTACCCCAAACAGACCCTAAGTGTTGAGACGAAATATTTGTTCACAGAAAATAGTAAATAAATAGATTAATTAAAATAGTTCTACAAGCTGAACCGTGAAGCTCGATTGGCAGTCTTGTCTCTCTAACGTAAATGCCCATAAGCTATGCAAAAAATGACTCACCGGCCCTTTAAAAAAAATTATAATAAATAAATAAATAAAACAAAAAAACAAAAAAACATTACTACAAGCAATTCAGCCATTATAATGATGTAACCTATTAACCAGTAGATCCTACAAGATTACACCATACTACAATTGCTCGCAACATAAAGTTCATTACCAACATACAACAACAAAAAGACTTTATCCCACGTGGGATCGGTTACATAAATCTTTTTTCTCCGTTGTCTTATATTGAGTGTCATATTTTCACTTAATTCTAACAAATTAAGATCAATTTTTATACAATATGACCAAGTCTTTTAGGTCTATTCTACATTCCATAACATAAGTAGAATCTAAATCATCTACTCTCCTAACTGGATCATCAGTTGGTCGACATTTAATGTGATAAAAACATCTAAGATGACTATCTCTAATATTGCCTTCCAATGGAGTAACACTGATCCTTTCACAGATACAATTGTTTCATATTTTGTCTCTAAAATGCTTGCATCGTAATGTTCATTACCAACATAAAAGACAAAATATATCCACAATATTGGTCTTGGCATAAACCATAAAGTCTCTCTTACAACAATAAAAAAAAAAAAAAAAACGAACTCAAATTATTAGAGAATTAATATAACATACTCACACAAGATCAAGGCTCAAGGTCTGTGATCATTCCATAATTATTGCCATTCGAACACTCATCATCACCTCTCCAAGTAATCCATTAATATCTGCAATAAACACAAAAGTACATCATCAGCACCATTAATCAGAAACAATGAAATCGAATCATTTGCTCGCATCGTTCATTAAAAAAAGTAAATAAAATTAAAAAAATAAATAAAATAAAAAAACATACGAGGTTACTTTGACAAAATTTTTGTGCCGGCATTGGTACTCCCGTATAGGACCCTCCTCTTCTGCAACCCAAGGATGCTCCGCCACAGCAAGCAAGGTAATTCGGTGCTTGGGATCTATTGGGCAATATGTTAGTTGTTGGGAATAGCTAAAGAATATAGAGAGAAATTATAGGGTGAGAGCATAGCATCTGCAGAGCTACCTTTGCAGAGAAGACGTTCTAGCAAATTCCTAAGCTGCGGATTGATGTCATCGGGTAGCACCAATGGGTTGTTAACGATCTAGGAGACAGAACTGAATGAATCAGGAAACGCGATTTATGTCTTCATCGGAGTTGCAGAAAAGAAAATGGTTTCTGACCTTGTCGTAAGTTTCCTGAAGTGTCTCCCCAAGAAATGGATATCGACCAACAATCATGCAATATAGAGTGACACCGACAGCCCATGTGTCAGCAGCTCTCCCATGATAGGTTAATCCTGCAAAAGTAAAAAAAAATGCAGGCGGTCATGCCTGATGGATGCAGGATTCTTCCATAATGACACGGCCATGTTATTGGGCCTAATTCAAGCGTCACTCACCCAAACAGCACTCTGGAGCGGTAAAGACGGGAGTTCCAGGAGATCTTCGAAGTTCATCATTATCATCCTGCAACGACACTAAGCTTCTCAGTTGGCAATGTCAGCTTTGCGAGAACCGCATATCCCGGAATAAACCTTGCTGTTCTGGTACCCATTTCAAAACTAGAATTTTGATTCAGGTTGGGTGTATAAAAAATGGATAAATGAGGAAGATGGCCGTTTCGAAATCAGGTAATTCTACTAAACCAGCACTCCTATGAATCATTACATAATTACCATAATGGAACCTGTTATCACTTTCATATACAAGGCAACCGAGGATCTAGTATGGCTTATGTCCCATTTGTTAGGAATCGTCCGAAGCCATATTTTAGGCATAACCATTGCACGAGACTCACAAAGTTGCGGTTTCAAATTTCAAGCCCATGAATTGAAGCAAATAGTTGTTGCACCCAGGCACACCATCAAAATTTGGACCAATTTCAACATGACAGCTTGAATGCAAACAACTTCAATTTCTTTCAAATTTTTGTAACTATAATCGAGGCACCCATCCAAATAAAAGAACTATATTCTTAACAGTCAACATTTATAATAATATGCTCAGTGCGCATAATTTGTGATATGCTATCAGCAAGTCATGCTTAAATTTTGTGTTATTAAATATAATGCTAATGCTTAAGGTACGTTTAATATGCAAGTAATAAGTTTATCAGCTTCACTCTGAGTGTATGATAGGGTGGGCCAAGGACCAACAATACTTTGATTACTTCCATGCAACCCCCAAGGGACATGGATGGTTTGAAATAATCTTTATGATGCATAAGGCTGTATAGGTCAAACCTCAAAATGCACATGGAAGCCTAAAAAACTAGTTGTCCCACTTTGGTGTGGATATTTTTACTTATCCGGGTCTAATTAGAACAACGTAATGAGCTGCATTAGGAATTTGCCCCTTAAAACAAGATTCGCTAAAAATTTAATTAACGATTGTAGCATGTTAGATTACATTGTAGCATGTTAGATTACATACCTCAAAAACTTGACTGACACTGAAATCTCCAATCTTCACTACTCCAGTACTGGTTATCAAAAGGTTATCAGGCTTAATATCCCCATGGACAATATTCTACAGATTTGGTAGATGAAAATAATCACATGGATATTAGTATTAAAAAATAAATAATGTGAACTGGCATTCAGGTAAACAGAAAGCGCATTTAATCATCTATAAGAAGAAAAATTGTAGATAAATCAGAGTTGAAGCATTTTCCTGGATGACTTATATTACTTCTAGCAAAGGGTTAATCTGGTTTGGACGTCATCAACCAAAATAAAAGCTAGGGAAATTGTACTAATGAGCAGCAGCATCTTAGGTAGGAATTACTGGACAACAGATTTTGTGCAATTTTTTAGTGCGCTTGAATAAAAACCAATTACAGTCCAAGTTTGATGCATTTATTGCACGATTAGTACGTATTACATTCTCATCAAGCCATGAACTGTGTATGATGCACAACTTAATAGTATGAGATGAATCAAAATGGTCCTTTGACTTTCCAGGGAGTTGATTTTAGTCCAAGTCTATAAAATTGCCAACTTAATCCATGGGCAGGCTCTTTTAATATGGACTGTAATAGTCCACAAACTTTTTAAAAGGGAAGGTTGCAGTCCCCATTAAGAAATTTTGGGAACTAATTTGGCACTTCAATAGACTTTGGAACTAAAAGACGCAACGTAAATAGTTAAGAAATTATTTTAGCAGTTTACTCTTAATAGTATTATGATTTGAGAAAGTTCACTGTGCCACAGAACGTAGAAAAAGATAGGAAAGCGTATTAAGTTTACTCGGTACAAATAAATTGCTAAAAGCATTGATGTGGTGACATGATAGGACAGATATTAGGCCACAGTGCAACTAGCAAACAAAGAAAAATAGAAAATGATGCAAACCATTATCCTGTGAATGTGCAACATTTGTTTACTGCAAGCGATGGCACATGATTCAAATAAGGAGATGGATAGTAGACTTAAAAACTAATGTAGCTACAGAAAAAAAATTATTATCCAACATTGGTCTTCTGTAGGTGGTTATCAACACTGGTGAAATCCGGATTAAAGATCAAACAACCAGGATACAATACTACATTTCAAGTGCTTCAGAGTAGCACAGCAAAGAAAGAAAGAAACCTGAAATTTACAAATATGATTATTTTAAAAAAAACCATCAGATAGTAATATGCACTGGTTGAAAATTACTGAATTTTCTTTCTAAGGGAAAAGATTTATTTATTACATGAGCGTGGAGATACAGGAGACCAGCAACGACATCTCTCAAGTATCTTCTCGATTTACTTTCTCCAATGCTGCCTTCTGGACCAGAACCTTCACATACCAACTTACCTTCCACATACTCTAGGACTGAAAATAAGAAATAATGCCAATAAACAAGTAAAGATAAAGCCTTTAATGTCAGAGACATGGAGAAACTCAATGTTACTCCAAAACAAACCCATATCAACAGAATAGCGCATATAAATCCAGTGAATACCCATGTAGAAGTGATCTGACAGTGGATCATTAATCACCTCAATAAGATTAACTATGTTGGGATGACTCAACATTTTCATGATTGAAACCTGAAAAAAAGTAAATAGTAATAATAATAATGACAATTTAATAAAAAGGAAACTATCGACAACCAAAGAAAGTAAAAAGGAATCATAAACAACTTTACCTTTGACTGTACATTGTTATGCCAACAAGTAATTGATTGCAGTAGAAACTACACAAATTATTACATTATTTGGAATTCTGTATTTCTTATTTTAGTGTTATTCTCTTTTCTTTAGGTCACATTTCTCTCCTTCTTAAGTTAATTATATTTAAGAAGTTGTAATAGTTGTAATTAAGTTTGTACTAGTTGTTCCTTATTATATAAGGAGAAGGTTGTAATGGTTGATTACTGAGAACTAAGAACATACGATTTTCTCCACCTTCCTTCACGGTATCGGAGCTTGGAAACAAACCCTAGCCCTCCTTAGTCCATCGGAGTCCCTCCTTGCAGCCGTTTCTTCCAGCAGGCCCACTGTCAGATCCTCTTCTCACTACTAGCCCCCCTGTAAGTGGTCCTCTTTTCTTCCTGCAGGAGCATATTATCAACGACAAGTTCTTTCTTTCCTGTAGGCACAATCCAACAAGTGCAACTTCTTCCTTCCGTGCAAAATCGGCTCAGGAACCACAATTTTGACGTTATGTGAGAGGATAGGAAAGTTTCTCTCTGGATCAAAGCTGCGGCTCCTCATCAGAATACAGATCCCAAGCAGTGGATCTTGCTATTACATTTGATTCTCCTTAACCTATCCAACCAGCCTTCCAACAGATCGTCTTCCTACAGTGGTTTCTTTCCTTGTAGGTGAGGCTTCCCTGTGCTTCTCAGTCAGGCGCCAATCCTTTCAATGCATGGTTGAGAGGCGAGGACCACATTCCAATTGTCGGAACTTCTCCAAACAGATGTTGGAATGTCTTCGGCCAGCCTGCGGGTCCTCCCCAGCTCATCCCTACAGGTGGAAATCCCAATTGCGGGCCCTCTGTCATATTCTTCCCGCAAGCCTTCCCTAATAACATTTTTGCCATTGGATCACCCGATTCATTTCTTCTGCAAGTCCTTCTCCATCGGGTTCGCCCAATAGGCCCTTAGTTATTCATCGCATTAACACCATACCATCTTCCAATAACAACAGCAACAGCAGCCGGATCTCTCTACAGTCATCCGACCACTTTCATACCGAAGTAGCAACAACTAACTCCTCTTTCGTAACAGCAACTCGCTGGGCCTTTCTTCCTACAGCAGTTGCAACCAACTTCCTCCCTGTAACAAGCGCCAAACCTAAATATTAATAGGGTTTAGACCAACTATGGCATGAAGACAACGAGTTCCACTCTGGAGGTTAATCAAGCCTTGAATGAATATTGCAATAAACTTGGTCACACAAAGAACAGGTGTTGAAAACTACATTGAAAACCTGCAAAATAGAAACCTGAGCAAGAGAGGAAAGACCAAGACAACAAGACCCATGCTGCTACCTCTTCTGAAGGGTTGGCCGACCCTAATCCTTTCACCAAGAAACAACTGAAGGTGTTGATGAAACTTCTTTTGAGCACAACTGAGTGGCTTATCAGCTTGATGATACATCAAGGCATCAAATCCTCTTTTATCTCGCAGACAATGAAATATTTTGATCTTGGATAATAATTCAAGTGCTTCTCATTGGATATGCTTCTAACAAAAAGGAGTACACGTGTTTTTTTTTCCATAAAAAAATAATATTATAACTCCATGGATGTTGCCCTTTTTAAGAACCAAATCAACTACCCCAAATCTGATATTTAGAGTACAGGTGAATATCAAGCTTGAGACATTGCTCTGAATACTCAACACTACTCAAGAGTTATAACAACCTATTCTACTTCCCTACACAACTTAAGATACCCACACTAAACTAGAGTCATCGCAGACCTATTCACCTTCTAATCACTAGCTCTCCCAAATTTTCCATTGAGGTTATGTAACTCGAGATAGAAAATAAAGAGCATTATATGTATACAAGGAGAAAGAAATCTACTAAGCAGCATAAGGATAATATGAAATCAGAAGACTGTTCACAACAAACATGAATTCACACATCTTTGAAGTTCCAATGGAGGTGGAATCCAATGGAGAAGATTAAAATAATTGCACAAATTATCTGTCAGTTTTATTTTTCTACATGGAGTTTTTAATACCGTACAAATTCTATGATTTAATTATTCAATATAATTAAACACGTCATCAAAAGTAATATACCATTACGAATGATAGAAATACCACTTTATGAGAGATTCTATTATTTAAATTAAAAAAATTTAGATATATGCAAAGTCTATGATAAACTGACTAACCCTTCACCAATCTACTTTAAAGACTATATAGAGATTAGATTAAATCCGAGTTACAAATTTCCAATAAGGACATGCTCCTATAATTGATTACATCTTAAGTGACAAAAGTCACTAAAGAAAATTCTCGATTAAGGTTGTGATTTTGTCTTCAAGAAATTTCAAAGTTTTGCTTCCACTATTGGTTATCGAAATCCAAATGGGAAATGATCAGAAATTAAACAATTATTAACATAATTCAAAGGGAGAAACAGTATGGGACATTGAAGATACCAAGAAAATCTTAGTAATATTCCAGACTATCCTATTATTTGACTTTGATGTTCTTGAAAAAAATTTATAATTCATTTGATGTCTTATTAGAATGTTAGGACTTATATTGCACGACATACAATCGCGCAAAAGCCTAAGAGGGTAAGGATTTACGTCGTAAGTAGACGAAGAATCTCGAATCCTAGAACTAAGGTTATTACTGAGAGAAATAAAACTTCAGAATCCTAATCTAAGAGAAAAAAAAACATCAAAATGCAATGAACTTACGTCCATGCCTGAAAAAGGTCATATAAACCACTTAATCGTCTCGATGAAATATAGGATGGGCTAAAGCTGTTATTTATTAGAAGTAGTATATCTTATGACTTGATTATACATTAAGTTGCTAGAGTATGTATGGTATGCATAATGTCCTAAAACTAGTGTGAATATGTTTTTGAGACTTCAAATTTAAATATTTTTATGTCTTCCCACACTCAAATGTTACTCAAATGTTTTATTATTTGATTAGTGTTGAGTATGTCGAAGCATGATATGTAATGGGTTATGCAAGTCTTTGATGATAAATGTTTAGAAGATCAATTTATTATGTCAAATGTATGCAGAGGGTAGACCTTACTTCCATGTGGCGAAATGATTCTCACTTGTCAAATCATTCCCCTATTGTGCAAAGAGTGAGAGCTCGAAAGTCAAGGAATAGAAGCTATATGTTATGCATATACTTACAAGTCATGTTCTCGTTCATATTCCTAGATCCAAAAATGAATTTCTATTCAATTTTGTTTAATGTCAATAGAAATTGTTTTATCTGCATGTCATTTGCTAAAGTTGTGTTGCAATTTTTATTTCCATTAAGAGTTTTATTTTATTTTTAAAGATTAGGTTAAATTTATTTATTTGGTTTTGGTAGAAGATTTAGTCTTTAGATAAGTCTACCAGTAAGCCAGGCAAAAGGCACAAGAACAAGCACCAGCTCAAAATGTGGGCAGACTTATCGAGCAATCACAAGGCATGGACAAAGGGACCATATATGTGTCAATCCTAGAACTATGTCAGACTCGTTGATCGGCATCATTCGAAGTAACGTTGATGGTTTAGTTGAGGTTCATCATTCGTTTCATGTTTCGACTTCTTTTGGATTGTTTGGATGTTAATAGTCGATCAAACACAAGACTTCCCAACTCTACAAAAGAAATGGTAACTCGAAAGATAGGTCATACGTTACTACAACAGCCCATTTTATTTAATAGCAGCCAAGCAATATAATGTTAGCACATCCTAGAAACATATAAAGTAAACTACCACAAATTAATACAGGAGATAATGTTTGCTTGCCTAGCCAACGTCTAAAGAGTAAAAAATCTCAATCAATATGTATTATTATGATGTCTAGAGCGAGTGAATTATTGAAGTATGTTATATTTGTTTTGTTTTATTTAGGACAACCCGACCAAGATGCCCATGACTTTCCGTCGTACCGGGGCGTCAAGATCCTTAATGTACTTATAGCTCAGAGAGGTATTCAAACCCATTATGACCGGAAATTTTTTGTCAAGAATCATGGGTTTCATCGTCTAAGATATCTTCAAAGATCCAAGCAAAATGGGTTAAAGTTGTTTTCAGTGATCTTTATTCATTAGGGGGTTCATTTAAGTTTTAATGTTTTTTTCGAATTTTAGAGAGTTGGAAATTTTTAGTTGCTTAAGACTTCTTAGCCAATCATTTATGTGATGTTATGTTAGTTTTGAGATGACCCGATCAAGATCTCATGACTCCATCATCCCGAGGTTAATAGGATTTGTGGTTTGATTGGTTGCAAGTAATCAAAATGCTCCTTGTTAGAAACCATAAGTTGTCTCCTACAACGTTCTTTCACAAACTAAGATTTGTTTTAAGGTTCAAGTCTTAATGATTTTTATGATGTTTTTTAATTTTATGCTTTTTTTAGGTAAGTTGAGTTATTGAAGAACACCTTTGTATAGTAGTAACTTCTTCACTTAACACTCATCGACTCCTTGGATTTATTTTGTGAGGATTAGCTTCCTTAAATTGAATGCGCTTTTATTCTCTTAAGAGAAATTAAAAGATGTCTTGAATCTTAGTTTTAGATTTTGTGAACTTTTTTTGTTAAGATGTTTTAAAGGCGTATTATTTTGTTGATTCGTTATGTGAAAGTATATTCTTGGCTCAGAGTTACCTTGAGCATAACCTTATATGTTTTAGGAGGTTCCTAATAAGAATTTTAAGTTTTAGGGTTTTAAGAGTGTATTTATGTTTTTGTTGAGTTCATCATTTCGATCACCTGTTGTATGAAACTATACCCTTGTCCTAAGACGACCTCAGGCATAACCTTATATGTTTGAGAAGTAAATTAATTGGTTTTCTAATGAAATTTTAAGTGATAGGGTTTTAAGGATGTACAAATTCATCTCTACTGATTTTAATGTTGACATAGTGATGATGTCTTAGACGTTTAGGAGTTCATTTTTAATAGATTTGTTTCAAGTGTCTAGGGTTTCAAGATTTAATTTAGGATTGGTTTAACTCGCTAATTCTCCTAAACATTTTAGAGAGGAATTAGTGAATTATTTTTCAAAACTTTTTTTAAGGAGAAATTAATGAATTGATGTCTTAATTAAAGTTAAAGTTGTTTAATTCAATAATTTTTCTAAACCATTTTTAAAGGTGAAATTAATGAATTGATTTCTTAATTTAGGTTAATGTGGTTCAATATTTTTGGTAAGAGCTCATAATTAGGAATAATTATGAAATTAACTCTTTTTAATCTAAAAATTATCTTTAATGGTCTTCATTAGGTTCTAAAACTAGGGTTCCTAAGTTAAATCATTCTGTTTTAATTAGATAAGGGGGACTAAATGAAAATTTAATAAATTTTACAAATTTACCCTTCGAGGGTTTATTTTGATTCTTATTTTTAAGAGTCAAAATTGTCATTTTACTGTAGAAAAATAATGCATTAAGTTTTCTTGTTAATTTCCATCTGAATTTATATTTTTCTGATTGATATTTTAATTTTTATAATTATTTTTCAAAATAAATGTAGCTTTGATAGAAAGTTAGAGTTTTTTATGATGGGGATATCCCCTATCCTTAGAAAAATTAGGGAAAATCCCCAAAGACAGAGGGGACAAACCCTTAAATTTTCCAAATTTTTAATTTTATATTTACATTTTAATAACTGCATGGAAATTTTAACTAATTTAAAATTAAAGATAAGTTAAATAATTTATATTTCAATTTTATTAATTTCCCCTCTATTTATCGAGTCCAAATATATTTTTATTTTATTTTTTTATTTTTATTCATTAATATATAAATATTTAAAGTAATATGGTAATTTTTGGATTTAATTAATTCAGAAAATTATTAAACTAAAAATATATTTTCGTAAATTTTAGTATTATATTTACATTTTAATAATTAAAATATTGATTGGATCTCTTAATTAATTTAAAATTAAATATAAGTTAATTAATTTAGATTTCAATTTTATTATTTCTTCTCTGTTCACTGAATCGAGTAAAATTTTTATTTTATTTTTTTTTGCATTTTATTTATTAAGATATAAATTTTTAAAGTAACCCACTAATTTCTGGATTTAATAATTCGGAAAATCGAAATTTCTTACTTAAACCCGCCGCTGCTTTGCCAGCGTCGCACCAATTGAACTGGCCACGCATCGCCCCGCTGTTCACCAGCTAATGATTGGCGCCGCCAAAATACGAGATTCTGTTATCCGCCCCGAACACCATTGCAAATGAGGATTCAATCTAAACCGTTCGTTTTAAACAACACAGATTGAATGACTCTCCGTCATCGTCCCCAACACGATAGAGAGCGACCACCGCACGCGCTCTAGGCCTAAGATCTCAAGCTAGGGTTACCCAAATAATTTTGTAATTGATCCAGGAGCTAGATCTAGCCCAAATAAACATATCCATATGACTAAGTGGGCATGCAATATTTGTTTGTTTCATAAAAGACCAAACTGAGAAACATTTTAAGTAAGTCAAGACATTACCTTCTCCCAAGAGGTGATGCCTCAATTGGACTTGATAGAGAGGATCGTCTCATGGTTGCACAGCTCCCACAGGCACCAATTCAGCTGTGATTATCTCTAGTTGGTGTTGAGCTAGGTTAGAGAGTGCGGGACAGGGATATTGATCAAGATAGTGATTTTAAGACTGTGGGAAGCTATTGAGTAAGTCAAAGTTTTCATAAGTTTGATTTCAAAGCCGTGTATTGCCCTAGATTCAGTGGTGAAATGAAGGTTGTGTAGTGGGAGAGATGGCTTAGGGATGTTGGGAGTAGGCTGCTAAGGTTTGTGGGTAACTTTTTTATCATCTCCATGTTACATTAGGTTGGAATGTCGATGGCCTTATATCCTACCTAATAACAAATAGGCCAACTAATATAGGGAGGGAAGCCGTGATTCCATTTAAGGGGGTCTTATATCACTTCTTAGATGTCACTATCATATCCCTGTTACATTAGGAATGAATGTCGATGGCCTTACATCATACCTAATAGACAAACAGGTCAACTATCCTAGGGAGGGAAGTCGTATTATCATTTTTATCCGACCTAAAAACTAGCTAAGGAAAAAGAAGTTTGTGAAAGTTTTATGGATTTCATTTAGGTAAGGGTTACTTTGATTGTTTAGTGTTTTTAAAAATGTTCGGGATAACGTAAGGAAATTACACCTTGCCCAAAGCTTATTTAGTTCGTTGTTTTATTTATCTTGTTTTGTTTTATTCTTGTCATTTGTTGGGATACTTCCCTTCTCATTTGGAATGGAGCTGACCACAGCTGCATGGTGTCTGAACAGGCCATTTGGACCTACACTAGAATTTGTAAGAAGCATTCGATAGTCTTGTGCCTTAGAGGTAGCAACAAAAAGTTCCATTGCATTTCATGTCTTCAAATGTCTGGATTACAAGGATAATAGAAATTCATAACATATTTCTATCAAATAACCACTATTGACATGTCGAAGTCATCCCTCTGTTGCCTTGTACTTGAACTGGAATGTGAAGTCCTCCGTTTGCTATTCCGCATCTGCATGTCATAAGTCCCATTGAAGATACCTTGCACTCCAAGATATTATCGGATCCATGTACTCATTGTTGTTGGTATCTCTGAAATCAAGGTATGTCAAGGGTTGCAACCCATGAAACTCATGATCTAGGTGATACCCAAAAGGATCATTTTCGATGCACATCTTTCTAAGCGTGATGAAGATCCTATGTCGTGGAACTCTGAGAATGCAGTGATTTGCTAAATCAACATCATTTCCTTTGAGAATCAAAACAGACTCAACCGGAAGGGGAATCTGTACTAGCCCTCTGAACTCTCCAGGTCCCAAAATTTGGAGATCTATTCAAAACATAATACTAAACTCGCTAACGAGTGAAATTGTGCAAAAAGTTCTCCTAAAATCCTGATGGTCTGTCTATATGAGGTGGGATGCAATCCCTTTTTTTGTAGATGTTTATAATACATTTGTCCGGAATGCAATCAGTAAGTATGTGCCAAGATACCAACATTTTAATCTCCTCCTTGATTATGAGCGGCAGTGGGTCAGTGTTATCATGACAGATAATCCCAGTCGAGTTACTTTCTCGGTCGCTTTGCGAAGTTGTAATAACAGTTGTACTGAATTTTTATTCTCCCATTGCCCCTCTTCCAACAACTAGACTCGGGTTATGTTCTTTCCAAATACCCAGCCCGACCTTTGTCCCTGACCTCGAAAACATAGTGGATAATGGCGATTTGCTACTTAGAGAACACTTCTGTGAATAATTCGAGCCCTTCAAGAATATGTATACGCTGTAAATCAGTTTTTAGAAGATGTCGGATGTCTTGAAGACGTAGTTTCTGGAAGCGCTCCAATTCCTCCTTTGAAATAGTTTGTCAGGGGTGGTATATCATGGTGCGTAGGGGTTAGCAAACTGCAAAGTATACGAATCCAAAGTGAAATTTTCATTTTCAAATCTTTCTTCTTCTGGGTCGAATTCCTTTATCCGAAGGACAGAATACATTTACGCTGGACTGTACTCCAGTATCTAGAACTCAAATTCTTGAAGGGCTGGTTCGTTCTCTGCGGTAGCCCCTCGAGGTTGCTCTTGTCTCTCTTATTCCTCAAGTTTCTTTAGACGCTTGTTTCAATTTTTTTCTCTATGTTCTTGAGAACCCTATTTTAAGCTTTGATAGCCCTGCCACAAAAGCACCGACTATTTCATGGGTTGTACCATGATTATTGACTTGATTCTTCTTGCACCATTGCTCTTCTCAAGCATCACTTGCACCTTCTTGACACAGTCTTCCCAATTTTCTTTTAATTAGCTTCCCTTGACAAGAACGAAATTCCAATACCAGTTTCTTTCATTTTTCTTTTGCTTTTCTTTTATTTTATTTTCTTTTCTTTTAAGTAATGATTACTGTATCTGAATAGCCTTTAATGATTTTGAATTTCATCATTCTAACCCTAAATTTGAAACTTATCACAATCATTTACCTTATATGCATTTTTTTATCTTATTAATGATTCATCATAGAGTCTCAATCCTTTCCTATCACATAAAGTTTTAAGATTTTTAATATTTATAGTTTTTCTTACTTTGAATAGTTGACTATAGTCATATTCTTTTATACCAAATATTTTAGCCTACAAAATTACTTTTCATTACCAAATACTTTCATTCAACTTTACAAAATACTTGAATAAAATCAAAATACAGTTATCTGAAATTGAGTTCTATCACAGGAAATCATGTTAATAATTTTGAAAATACTTTTAAATGAGAAAAATTAATAGTTAATTCTTTCCCTCTCCCAAACTTAGATTTTTTGAATATCAATATAATTAACAAGGGAAGAAAGAAAATATATAAACATATAACTCATACTTCTATATGTTGGGCTTTTCATACCTTTGAATTTAAGCAGGTTTTTCTTCATAAAGTAGAACAGTAGGCCTAAAATAAGTAAGAGCATTTCTATACACAAATATGGGTTAGAAATTCATAAGGGATAAAGTTTCAAAACATGAAACATAAACTATGCAAATAACATTAACATCAAACTGTCACTGTCACAGATTAGAATAACAAACCAAACACATGAAAACTTTACTATAACATCACATACATCACAAATCAACATAAAGTCTGCCACAAGTACAATCAAACACACAGTACATCACAGATACTAATCAGAAAGAGTCTCAGGTACATCACATATACACAATACAAATACAAAATAAAATGAAAATAAATCTATAACTATCAAACTTCATTTGCAGGAGCTCCACCATCATCAAGTTCTTCGGGCTAGTATGGAGTATACTCAAGGTAAGTAGGAAATACAGCACTAGTGTCTCCCCTGAAAAATCTCATCTGTGCGTCATGATAAGTTATCTCATATTGTAAGTAGGAAATACAATACTAGTGTCTCCCCTGAAAAATCTCATCTGTGCGTCATGATAAGCTATCTCATATTCTCTCCACCGCACTTGATAATCATTTATCTTATTCCTTGCTTCTAGTCTCTCTACTCTGGTGTTTAACCTTTCCAACTGATCCATAACATCATGCAGAGTAGGCTCTCTAGATGTAGATGGTCTTTCATGACTAGAAGAAGGTTCATCAGTTTTCTTACTCTACTTCCATCCTACATGGGCTTCATAGGTTTTCAAATTCAGTCTAGTAATGGGCTTCAGGGGATAGACTACCTCATCATTATCATCAACTGCTACACCTGATTGAATGCACAAGGCATGAATCAGGCTGGGGTGTTCTAATCCACTTGTAGTCTCTCCTTTTGAACTTGTCAAAATACTTTTATGAATAATAGCCCCAATATTTATATTCTTCATGTTTTGAATACAATAATTCGTAACGATTTCTATCTATAAGTAATCTTACTCGTGATGGTTGGTAGGCGAAAGTCTTTGCGAAATGAAATAGTGTCAGACTTTTGATACAGGATTCAAAGTAGAAAGGGGAAGTTAACTTTTAGCCTTTGTTTAACCTTCCACTCCCCTTTTTCATCAGTCAAAATATTTACAATCATATCCAATGCTTCATTCGTAATAGGAAAGTTATCGTATTCACAAGAAAAATGTGCTCTTAACTGATAAAATGCATTAATGCGAGTAGAGGTGAATTCAACCATTTGGCCTCTAACCAGTATGTATTCACTCTCAGAATAATACAAATTTGCATAAAACTCTCTGACAATACTCAACATTGCTTCGATGATAAAATAACAGAAAATCTTCCATTGATGATTCGCAATAAGGTCTTCAAGCATGCCTCCAGGATTTTCAAAGGCTCTCTTTAATGCATTTCTTATTGCTAAGAAACGTACTAAAGCGCGAATAAGCCTTGAAATTCACAAATTTGCTTTCATCAAACTCAAATTTTCTCTTCCCCTTTGAATTTCTTGGAGTCATTTGTCTAAAAATATCAAATTTATCCAAATCAATTTTAAAATTGCAATGCAATGGATTCCAAGGTAAATTTAAAAAGATAAGAACTCAAAATCCATGAAAAAGCTCAAAAGTTTCTCCAAAAACTTCAAAATTTTAAATCTTCCTAACGTAGGAGATTTCCACGGTTAAAATCAAAAAATTTTAGGTTAAAGTGTAGTTCTTACCAAGAGAAGATGAAATCCGAACTTTTCTAGCCATGAAATCGCTTCAATCAGAATGCTATTGAGCCCTAGGTGGAAAAATCAGCCTTGGCTGGAGGTCGAAGACGATGGTTTGGGCAAAAATGGCGGGTTCCCAGGGTTAAATCGCAAAAATTTAGAGTTTCATGCCTTTTTCCTGGTCGAGTGTTGTCCGGCGTTAGCGGCAGCACCGTTCAGCGCATTTTTCTGCTCTAAGGGCCAAGCTCTATCTTTTGGCGCGGTCCGGCACTGGTGACAGCCGTTCGTCGCAAGTTCAAAAACTCGGCTTTCGACTTTTTTTTGTAATTTCGATCTTTTCAAGCCCGCTCCGACATTTAATTAGTCTAATTAAGCATTGAATAACATTCTAAAGCCGTAACAAACGGTATTTTTTAACACGAACAACACAAAACAACACTTTCGTATATAAAATCCAAGTGTCAGACACATATTCATAACACTAAATACTACACATCATCAAGCCATATAATCTTAAAATTCAGCGTCAATCACAACCACAACACAATAACGCTGAAAACTAAACAAGAAAGCAAGTTCACATATAACATCCAAGCAAAGCAATCAAATACACAAACACAGAAATACAATAATCAAGTTTTCATTCTTCCTCAGACCTATCATCAACTCTGAGATCTCTAATTAATTGAGCGTGAACAAATAGATTATAGAATGGACGAAACGGAAATTTTTCAGTAGAATCCTCTTCAATTCAACCTTTCTTTTTCATCAATCGCGTCAAACTTCCTTCAAGATATCCAAAATGATTAAAGTGCTCCTTCATTCTCCAATCCAGATGATCAAAGAAATCAGATTGATTGTTGATTGCATTCATCAGGTGTTGTACTTCCTTCTCCAATTTCTTAATTTTCTTCAAGATAATCTGTGAGCATTTAGAAAAGTAAGGAGAAATAGGTGTTGAGCTCTGATATGGTTGATCTTTAACAATACTCATGTCATTCATATCACCAACTGTCTGGTTACTATATGCATCTGTTGGTTCTATAGGCTTCCAAGGTAGAAGTACTCTTTGCCAGTTCTCATATGACACTTGTGATTGACTGCGGAGGAGAAATATAGTGGAAGGATATCCAAGCCCATACTTAGATCCGTGAACGATCAATCCCAAAACAGATTTAACAATTATTGAACCAACATCAATAAGCATTCTCATTTGAATACAGTAGTTTAGAATAGCACACTCCTTAGTTACTTTACTGATTTTCATAGTTGGGAGCAATTTTGCACATATGAAATAATGTAAGTGTTTCGACGTAGGATTTAGCAGTGTCGTCGAGAAACTTACATACCGGCTATCTTTTATCTCTCACTCATCACTTTCATTCGTCAGATATTTGTATATATCATTCATATTGTCCTTCGTCGGGGCTAAACTCGAATAGTGACAGATAGACACATTCTCAATCATGTATAAATCATTAATCTTTGCAGGAGTAAATGTGACAAACCTACTTTGCACATAGACTGATCCTTGGTTGATTCCACGAAGATTTGCGTAGAATTCCTTCACAACTGAGACAACTATGGCGGTAGTAGTATAACACAATACTGCCCAACGTCTCCGAACAATAATTTCATCAATTCTAGTGGTAGGAGAATTCGTACCTCGATTCCCAAAGCCTCATTCCTTAACCAATCTCATTTTCGAGATATGTTTGTTGAATAGACGCTGCGCCTCCAAACTGACAAACTTTTTACGGTTGAAAACTTGAAATCTTGAAGTTTCCATTGAGTCTAAATCCATTTGGATGAGATTTGGAATCTTCATCTTCGTTCCTTTGATAGTTCCTGTGTCTAGGAGCGGTTTTTGGGAGTTCTAATGGAAGATTTACCGCCTAGAATCACTAAAATTCGAATTTAAATACGAGAAGCGGTTTTCTGAACAGCGGCGCTGTCCGGCGCTGATAGCAGCGCCTTTCGACGCTAGTTTAAATTTCACCAAACTTCACTTTGTTCAAATTCTTTCCAAACTTCGATTCGATTCATTTTTAAATGATGTTAATGATAATTAAGAAAGAATAAGACTTAATTAAGTAACAAACAAATAAAAATAATGCATCAAACAAAACAACCACTCAATAATTATGGGTTGCCTCCCACAAAGCGCTTGGTTTAACATCGTCAGCCCGACATAACTTCCAATTATTCAGGTTGATCCAACATTAAAACCTTTAAAATTAGGTCTATTGCCTTTAAAATATGGTTTAATTTTTGGCCATTAACTTTGCATATTCTTCCAGATTTACAGTTTTCGATAATCACAGCTCCAAACTGATATATTTTTATGACAATTAAAGGTCTTGTCCATCTATATTTCAGTTTTCTAGATAATAATTTCAATCTTGTATTGTATAATAAAACTTTTTGTCCTTATTCAAATTCCTTTTTAACAATCTTCCGATCATGTCATACTTTTCTTATTTCCTTATATATTATATCATTAGCATATGATTCATTTCTGATTTCTTTCAATTCATTCAATTACAACAGTCTCTTCTCACCAGCATCTTTCAAATTAAAATTCAATTTCTTTATCGCTCAATATGCTTTATATTCTAATTCAACTTGTGAGTGATGCGTTTTCCAGAGATTAATCTATAAGGAGACATTCCTATAGGAGTTTTATAAGCAGTTATGTATGCTCATAAAGCAGTATCTAGTCTAGTAGACGAATCCATTTTCTCAGGATTAAAGACTTTCTCCAAAATTCGTTTAATTTCACGATTAGATACATCTGCTAAACCATTAGTTTAGGGATGATAACCTGTAGAGATTCTATGCATAATATTATATTTTTCCACCAATTTGAATCAAATTATTCTTAAAATGGGATCCTCCATCAGTGATGATCACTCTAGGCATTTCATATCTTGTGAAAATATTTTTAATTAAAAACATCGAAACACTTCTAGCATCACAACCAGGTAAAGCCATTGCCTCAATCAATTTTGATACATAATCAACAACAATCAGTATATATATTTTCAAATGAAGGCATAAATGATCCCATAAAATCTAATAACCAAGCATCAAAATTTTAACCACCAAAGTAAAATTAAGAGGCATTTCATTTCTTCTAGATATATTGTCTATTCTCTAACATCGATCACAAGTTTTGATAAATCTATAAACATCTCTGAAAAGAGTTCTATCAAATCTGAAATGTTCTCCAACAGAATCATGAAATTCTCGAATAATTCTTTCAGTTTATTTAGAAGACACATCTCCTAATAATAAGATCTTTACATTGCTTGTACAGATAAGGATCGTCCCAGAAATAAAATTTAGCATCATGCTTAAATTTTTTCTGTTATTGCAGTGTTAAGTCAGGTGGTAGAATATTACTAAAGATGTAGTTTAGAATATCAGCATATCACGGTAAATTTCTTTCAACAATATTATATAATTGCTTATCAGGAAAAATTTAAGTGATTTCCTTTTAAAAGTCATCCAAATTAGGTTGTTCAAGTCTAGATAAATGATCAGCTATTTGATTATCGACCCATTTTCTATTAACGATCTCAAAATCAAATTCTTGCATTAAAAGTATCCATCGAATCATTCTTGGTTTTGCATCATTCTTTTCGATTAAATATTTAATAACGATAATGATCGAGTATGCTATTATACATTTAGCTCGATTAAGTAAGATCTAAATTTTTCAAAGGCATAAACGATCGCTAATAACTCTCTTTCAGTAGTGGTATAATTAATTTAAGCATCAGTAAAAGTCTTACTAGTATAATATATAACTTTAAACATTTTTTCATGTAATTGCCCTAAAACAACTCCAATAACATAATCGCTAGCATCGCACATTAATTCAAATTGGTTTCTCCAAGTCAGGTGAAACTATTATAGGTGCAGCGATTAATTTTTCCTTTAATAGATCGAAAGCTTTTAAACATTCATCGTTAAAATCAAACTTCCTATCTTTTTTCAAAAGTTGGCATAGAGATAGTAATTTTTGAAAAGTCTTTAATATATTGCTTGTAGAATCCTACATATCCCAAAAAGCTTTTTGACTCTCACAGTTGTTGGAGGTAGTAATTTTTCTATAATTTGAATCTTCGCAGGATCTACTTCCATGCCATATTCAAATATTCTATGCCCAAGCACAATTCCTCTTGCAACCATAAATTAACACTTTTCCGGCTTAGATTAAATTGGTTTTTTCGCATACCTCTAAAACTTTTCTAAGTTCATAGGCATGCATTAAATTAATCTCCAAATACTGAGAAATCATCTGTAAACACTTCTATTCCATCATCTATTAATTTGCTAAATATGGACGTCATACATCTTTGAAATGTTACAGGTGCATTACATAATCCAAAGTGCATTCTTCTAAAAGCAAAAGTCCATAAGGGCTAGTAAATGTAGTCTTTTCTTGATCCTCAGGAGCAATAGATATTTGGTGATAATTGGTATATCTATCTAAAAAGCAATAAGACTTTGTTTCCGAGTAAGTCTATCTAAGCATTTGGTCTAAAAATGGTAAAGGAAAGTGATCTTTTCTGGTGGCGGCATTTAATTTTCTATTATCAATACATATTCGCCAACCAGTGATGTCTTATCGGTGTAATTTCATTTCGATCATTTACGTCAACAGTCACCCCTTTCTTAAGAACATAATGAATTAAGCTTACCCAAACACTATCAGAAATTTGATATATAATTCCAGCATTTAACCACTTTCAAATCTCTTTTTTAACCATTTCTTTCATTATTGGGTTCAGTCTCCTTTGTGGATCGACTTACAGGTTTATGTAATTCAACAAAATTCTGTAGTACAGATTGATGGAATGATTCCTTTAATATCAGCGATGGACCAATCAAAAGTCTTTTTGTATCTTTTTAAAGTGTAATAATTTTTGTTCCTGATATTCATTTAAATCCGAAGATACAATGACTGGAAAAGTAGACGATTCTCCTAAAAACATATACTTCAAATGATTAGGGAGAATTTTTAGCTCAAGTTCAGGGGGTGTAATTATAGATGGAATTAAACTCTTATCTTCATTTTCCATTATATCCAATCTTTCAAATTTTTCCCGAATAAATTCTAACTTTTCATTTTTCATATCATCCAAATCATCTTCACTTTCACTTTCATATTCATCATCACATTCCAGATTTTCTTCAAATACTTCTTTAAAATGATTCTCTCAAATAATCACAGATTTCCATTCGAAAACACTCATCGTCTTTTTCAGTTGAAGGATATTTCATAGATTTCAGAATATTTAAAGTTACTTCTTGGTCATTAACTCTCATAGTTCATTCTCCTTTTTGAATATCGATCATAGCTCTCCCAGTAGCAAGGAATGGTCTTCCTAAAATAATTGGAATTTTTTTATCTTCCTCCATATCTAATACGATAAAGTCACAGGAAAGATAAATTTATCTACCTTTACTAATACATCTTCCATAACTCTTTTAGGATAAGTGATAGAACGATCAGCAAGTTGAAGAGTCACAGATGTAGGTGAAATTTCTCTTATTCTCAATCTTTTGAAAGTTGATAAAGGCATAAGATTAAAAGTAGCTCCAAGATCACATAAAGCTCTTTCGAAAAATTTCTCACCTATAGCACACGAGATAGTGAAACTACTAGGGTCTTTAAGTTTTTTAGGAAGCTTCTTTTAAATAATTGCACTACACTCACCGCTAAGTGCAACAGTCTCGTAGTTTTTGAACTTTTTTTCTTTTTAAGAATATCCTTCATAAACTTGCATAATCAGACATCTGCTCTAATGCTTCAACAAAGGGAATATTAATCATTAATTTCTTAAGAATTTCCAAAAACTTATAAATTTGTTATCACTGTTCTGTTTCTTTAATCTTTGAGAAAAAGGAGGAAGTGGTTTTTCAACAGTTATCTTCATTGGTTCTAGCAGATATTCGTCAGGATATATCCTATTAGAACATTTCTCAATGTTCACTTCCTCTCTTTCAACTTCGACTTCTTTTTGAACTATTGGTTCTAATTCTTTTCCACACATTAATTGAATAGCTTTAATTTGCTCATTGTTTTGATCTTTTGGGTTGATCTCAACATTGCTAGGAAGATTCTCAGAAGGTCTATTATTAAGCGCAATAAAGATATGTTCCAATTGATTCTCAATATTCTTCATTGCAACATTTCGAGCTTGAATTTGATTACCTATATTCAGAATCATTTCTTCAGTAGACAACTTCTTTTCCTTAAATTGTTGATTATTAAAACCAGGAGGATAATAAGGTCTATAATTGATATTTCCTTGGTTGTTCGGATTTCCAACTATATTCATAGGATTGTTTCCCCGTTGCGGGTTAACAACATCATTGATGTTATTCCAGTTGAAGTTCGGGTGATTCCTCTAACTAGGATTATAATAATTCGAATAAGGATTATTGACTTTGTTATTTATGGCATTCAAGGTTTCATAATACATTTGAGAGTCTATCATCTGTCCTGATGAATTTTCTTCCAACACTAGGGATGTTGGAGAATAATTCATTCCATATTGATCTATTTTCTGGAAAGTGCTAACGATTTGAGAACTATCATAGTTATCGTATCAGAATCATGAATACTAGCTACTCTCTTAGGATTTACCCGCTCAGAGGGTCGATGAAAATTATTAGTAGTCATCTCTTCAATTAACAAATATGCTTCATCAAAAGGTTTAAGACATTAATGATCCACCAGCAACAACATCGATAATCGATCTAAAAAATCCCACTGATCCATTATAAAATGTTTGAATTATTAACCAGTCTGGTAAAGCATGGTGTTGACACTTTCTCAGAAGATCTTTAAATCTTTCTCAAGCTTCATATATGGATTCTCTATCAAACTGACTAAAAGATGTGATATCATTCTTCAGCTTAGCAGTTTTGGAATGAGAGAAATGTTTTGACAGAAACTTTTGTGAAAGCTTTCCCTAACGAATTTAACCACGCCTTAACCTTATCCCTTAGTGAAAATAGAAAAAGTCTAAGTTTAACAACATTGTTTGACACTTCATAATATTTAAAAGTAGCACATAGTTCTAAAAAACTAGCAAGATGTAAGTTAAGATCTTTATTGGGTGTTCCTCCAAATTAATTATTCTGTATCATTTGGATAATAATAGGTTTAAGCTCAAATGAATTAGCAGCAACATCAGAATTTTGGATAGTTAAGTGAATTTCATCTGCTGTTGGATTAGCATAATCTTTTAAAGGTTTTGGTATATTTTCATTTTGATTGTTTAAGTTGTTCGCCATTTTGTGAGGATTTGCAGATTGTTTTGTTGTTTTCAAAATTTTCTAATAGTATGCTCTAACTCAGAATCGTAAGGCACTAAATTTATAGACCAATAGTACGCATACAAACATAATAAGAATACTAACAATAAACAAACACACACAATTATGACTTGCAATTCAAATATAGAATTTCAAATACTACAAAATTAAATTTTAGCAGTTACCTTTTTCTTACATTGCATCCCGGCCAACGGCGCCAAAAACTTAGTGCAATTTTTTTAATTTTTTAAAATTTATGAACTCAGATTTAAATATTTATATTGATTTAGTTTTATAATGAGTCACACAATTAAATGCAAGTATACGTATCGCTCAAGTAATACAGGGTCCTAGTGGAGTCCTAGATATCGATCCCACAGGGAGGTTTTAATTTAATGGCGTAGCACATAAATGACTTATCGAATCACAGCACAATTGCAAGTAAGTTTAATTCTTAAAATAAAAACAAACGGTTTTAATTATTATTTTTACCAAAGTTAAACTAACACAAGACTAAATTTATAACTAAGTTCAGTTGCAAAAAAGAGTCTTCCTCCTTTCCAATCATAATGTGATGATTATTGTGGCATAGATAGTGATGCAAATGTATTGTGCCAAATAGGAGCATTCCTATTCTTTACTCATATTTCAGCATATAAAGAACATTGGTTAATCCCAAGTTTGGTCCTGAATCAGTGGTTAGGTTGGGAGGATACTGCTCTCACTCCAGAGCTCCACTTCACTTCGCCGAAAGTGCTAAATCTTGCTTGATTTCCAAACATTAGGATAAAATTGAGGATTTCGACCGTTACTTCTGAAATCTCCGATTCTACGCCAATCAAAGTATATTTACCTATTTATTCGTACTTAATCACCATGAACTACGTCTCTCATTCATGGACATCGAATGTGACATTCGTTTTTGTTGTGGAACTCATAATCCTTTCGGAAAATATGTTTTCAACGAGTTTTAACGATTCAATTAGCAGGATCGAAAAGTAAATGAAGTTCGAAGTGAAAAGGTCATCATAAATTCTTCATAATAAATCGACACATCATTTCAATATCACAACATCAACACATCGAATGGAAAGAAGAAAGACAGAAATTTACTCAAAGACTCATGAGGAAAAGATGGCAAAACATAAATTTTATATATAAAAATAACGTCATACAAATAGAGTAAAGTAAAGACAACTTATCTCAAACTCTTCCCCAAGCGAATCTCAAGGGAATTCCTTTGACTCGTCTTTCTTCACAACAACACACAATTCTCTCTTTAGATAAAGAAGAAGAACTCTCTCACATTCCCTCTCCTCTTACACTCCTTAGAAAAGAAAACATAAAACCTAGATTTCCGAAACAAAATGGAAAGACACTATCTCTAAACTTTAAACTTTTCACTCCTCTTCTCCCCCCTCTCTAAACTTGGCTCCAAAAGTGTTTAAATTCAGCTAGACCGATTCCAAGAGTTTTCTCAAGCAACCCTTCAAAATCCGGCCAAATACATTGAATCTAGTTTAAAATCGGATAGGGCGCGGTCCGGCGCTGGATAGAGCGCGGTCCGGCGCTGGATAGAGCGCGGTCCGGAGCTGGATAGGGCGTCGTTCGGCGTATTAATCTGCCAATACGGTCGCAACTCTCTGGAAAATAGCGCGTTCCGACGCTAGTGAGCGCCGTTCAACGTTAGTTCAATAAAATGCACTTTTGTCCCTTTTTGCTCCAAATTTACTCTTTTTCACTTCCTTTTGCTCCAAAGGCCCAAAATCATTGTACCTGCATGAAATCATGAAAAATACATTTCTTTAAAGTGTAATATCATCAAAAACAAGTATGAAATGAGCAGTAAAAAGCTATCAAATTTTCAGTGGATCACCCATCAGCGTCTCACAGTCCTAATATTACTATCGTGATCAAAATCCCTCTGTCCCGCACCCTCTAACCTAGCCCAACACCAACCCGAGCCATCATTTGGCCTTAAACATACATAGACCGAATTTCAAAGAAAATTGGTGCTTGGGGGAGCTATGCAACCTCGAAAAAATTAGGTAAGATCCCCAAGGACAGAGGGAAGATATCCCTCCCATTTCGTTTTGACACATTCTTCCTCGCCGCCCCGACAACAGACCTATTATTATTTTCCTGCATTTTACTCTATCCAACCCTTTTCCTTGCTGCCCATGCATAAGACAACCTTCCTTTGGAAGCCCGCCAGTCCACTACATCCTGCATCATCGTTCCAGCCTTCCATTCTCAAGGCCATCACCATCCAACCCTCCCTTTTCGCTGCCACTGTTGTTTCAGCCCTTCACATTTGCTATTATCGCGGGTCCAACCTTCCAAACCTGCTGTCGTTGTTTCAGCCCTCCCCCTTGACTGTCATAATCACCTACAGTTGAAATCTATGGCGTATGTTTTGTCCATAACTCGGGAAACCATTGCCTTACTATTCAGCTTGTCGACCACTTCCAAACCCTCGCTGAACACCACCAACATCTTAAGCTCCACCCTAGTTTGAGTGTTTGTACCTTGTTTGCTGCTATTTCAAATTTTTGGGTGTTGTGTTGTTGTATTTTCTCTTTAAAGTGTGTTGGTTGCAACCGTTTGTTTGCTTTCAATAATAATTGTGGAATCTAAGAGGTTCTAGTTCTTTAAATAATTACCTCTCACATATTTACCTCCATTTTTTTAATAATAAGGTACCATAGAGATCATGGAGAAAACCTTATGATAGTGTGGAGAAAGAAACTAAATTGATGGTTTTCACTGATACATTGCCAAAAGCGTTGCCTGGTGTATTCTGGATAGTGTGGATCAAATCACATTTGATAATTGGTGTAGTGAGGATAAAACTGATAAAATGCACACATATAAGCAACTGACTTCCAAAATCCAGTACTGTGCAGTAAGTAAAATTGTCAGAAAAAATACAACTTTACAGAGACTAGAACAACACACTATCTCGCATGAAAGTACAAGTTTGTGCCAAGTATGAAACCAGAGACCACATTAATCTCAAAAAAGTTTGAAAAATGTCATGTGCCCTACTGCCCCAAAACAATTCATAATTATGTAGATGCTAACAGTAGAGAAAATTTACAAATGAAAATCAACTCCCAAGTCATGCTGTAAGAAATTAATTTGAGAGACAGAGTTCACGATTGATACCAGTTCATGAAAGAAGTCTAGATAATTTTCAGACTTATTTTATACAGTTGATAAATATAAAAGCCATCCATATTTTCGAATGATATTAAAGATCACAGTACCCAAACAAACATAAAGCACTTACCTCCCTAAGAACATCATTCATTGCAGTCTCAGATGGTGCCACACGCAACTTAAGCAAATGAGACTTATGAAAAACCTGCATAAGGAACATATATTAAAATAACATGTTGGAAGCAGGAAACCATAAAATCACAATGATTCCAAAGTATAAATAAAGCCATAAGGATCATTAGATGGTCAATTCTTAGTGTGGCCAGGCCATCTAAGATGACTCTCTCTAATATTGCCTGCACCTGGAGCTACGTCAACCCTTTCACGTATATATTTGTATCACATTTTGTCTCTAACTGTTAAACCACTCATCCAACTAAGCATTCTCATCCCAGCAACACTTAATTTTATGCTTCTCTTTTACAGGCAAACATTCTGCGCCATAAAGCATTACAGGCCTCACCACCATCTTATATAAATTTTCATCTAAGTTTAAGCAGTACTTCTCTATCACACAATCGGCCCAATGCATTCCTCCTATTCAACCATGCAACTTGAATTCTACAAATAACACTCCGATTTATATCACCATCACTTTGAACAATATACCAGAGATATCTAAAATATTCACAGAGATATCTAAAACATTCACTCCTAATGATTTGATGACATATTGTTGCAACTCTACCACTATATCAATTATTACTAAAATTATATTATATGTATCCAATTTTAGATCTACTCAAACGAAAGCCTTTAAACTCTAAAATAGACCTTTATAATTCAAGTTTTGCTGAACACATTCTCTAGTCCTACCCACAAGAAGGATATCATCAACGAAAAGCAGGATATCATCAACGAAAAGCATACACCAAGGTACATCCTCTTGTAAATGTCCAACAAGAGCATTCATAAATAAAGAAAAAATATACGGGCTTTGTCACAACCCGGTATGAGGCTTGGAATTAACTGAGGCGTGAACGGACGATAAGACGGTGAAGATCAAATCATTGCTATTTATTTTATCACCAACAGGTTAAAATTCAAAAATTCATAAAAGAGCCACCAAAGAAAATAATTACATTAACAAGTAGAAATATGTACCTTCCTAATTGTTAGTGTAGCCTCCTAAAATTTGTTCATCTTCTATTCATCTTATTTAAAGGTTTCAAACCTGAAAAAAATATTAAAAACAATATAAAGAGTTATCTATAGATAACTTGAGAGCAATCACACATCTAAACTACAGTATCCTAAGGGAAATAATACAATATGCATGCTGATCTTTCATATCTCTCTAAAAAATCTGAGAATATGCTAATCTTTCATATCTCTATATGAAATCTATACTATTGTATGTATCAATGATATTTTCTAAAAGAAAATATTCTAAACTTCTATATGCATTTACTTCTACTATAATCTTAACTTTACTTTTACTTTATACTATTAACATTCACGTCTTTCTTAGGAGCACCGACAGAACATAACCTAACGCACCTCTCGCCGATATTATCTCGTCGGCATAGCAGTTATCGATCTAAACATCACAATTATCTAAGGTAAAAAGGCACTTACCTGCCCCTGATTAATACTCTCATAGGCACAGCAGTTAACGATCAAAACATCACAATTGTCGGTGCGGTAAGCTCTGTCTACTCGCTCCTAACTGATATTCTCTCATCAGCACAGCAATTAGTGATGTAACGTCACAACTGTCTGAGTAGTAGAAAAATATCTACACAGGAGGGTACACTACCATCCCCTGCCTGTACCATTAGAAAATGAACTCCTCTAAACATGCATATACAAACATTCATGTATACCATATTTTCATTTCATCATTCAAAGTATACATTACTTTCATGTGAGACTTGTATTTATTTACTAAAAATCATGTAACTCTATTAAAATTTGAGGTCATTTGATAATTTAAAAGACACTTTTATTTAATTCTAAAGGTCAAATCATAATTCGACATATACATCTAGTAATACAATAAGCTAACATATACATCTTTATTATAGTATAAGCATCGTGTAGTAATCTAATCTTTTCATAAACTAACCTATAATGCAATAATTAAGAAAACATTTAACATGCATACAACATGACTAACCACATGAAAAATTTTATATGTAATTTAATTTCATTGTGCAACTATTTAACATGCATATTTTCCTATCTGACAATATAAATAATCTATTAGAATTTACATATCACTGGAATATATTATAGATGAAGTCAAACATACATAAGAATTATTAACATTACTGAAATTCAGAAATATAATTACTCAACTTTAATCTAAATGATTTTTTTGTTCCCGACTTTTGTCTCATCTTTCAAATTAATACCTTCACTGCTTCAAAACACCTCGATTAACAATATGAAATTTGCTCCACTTTGTTTTTCTAACATTAATTAACAAGAATCTAATTGAAAATGTAACTAAAATATTAATATTAAAAGATCCTAAAACATTAAATAAATAAATTATTTTGTTAATTACCTTAAATATCATGGTTGTCCCCCCTCCCCCTCTCACGTATGAGATAGGTCGCCTTCCTTCACGCCCATGATTCTTTCTCTTCTCTCGTACAGGAAATTCGCATCACCATACTCCCTCAAATACAAGACTTAATAGCTTTGATCTTAATAAAATCAAACTTTCTATTAACTTTATATATATAATTTTCTTAATTAACTTCATCAAAATCTTAACTTACCTAATATAACCTTCGCGTCCCTAAAGCTCAAATAAGCTTCGTCTTGTACGCTAGAATCGGCTCCCCTTCCCGTACACACGTCTTCATTTCCTTCTTCGATCAGCTAGGCCATGGGTTTTCTTCTCATAGAACAACGCCAATCTTAAGTACATGTCGTTGCTTCCTTCTTCTCTTCCTCTTCTTATTTGCTAAGATGAGTCTGTGGTGAGCAGCATAGCTTCAACGTTGACTCCACTTCCTCAAGACACAAAGCATCTACTCTTCTTCTCACCTCGTCTACGATGTTGCTCCTCTTTCACGCAAATACTTGCATGTGTGTTTAGTGCTCACCTCGACTAGGGTTTCGCATATGCCCCTTGTCTACTCTTCCTTAATGAATTCACCCAAACTCTTCTTCAGTTAGGGCTTCTTCTGTTTTTTTTTTCACGGCTTCGTGTCCCTCACCCTCTCTCTCTCTTGCCTTGCTCTCTATTCTCATCCAAAAATATCGGTTGTGGGGAAATTTGAAGGAACGAAAGAGGGAGGTAAGTTTCAATTTGTTTTTACTCAAACGATACGTCTCCACATAACAACACACATATTGATAAATTATTTTTATTTTAATTTTTTTAAAATCGGTTATTACATTCTCCCCGCATAAAAATTTCATCCTCAAAATTTATAATGTTCACATTAGCTTAAACAGATTAAACATGAATTATCCTAAATATCTTCAAGAAATTTTAATTCTAAGTAAATGATGACAAAGTAGATATGATAAATTCAATTTTGAGAAAACATAATTCAACGAAATAATCTATAAACATCTGAAACATAACAACATAACTAACATGAAAGATAGCATAGCCCCCAAATGACAAATCACCTCATCAAACTCCATTAACAACAACATTAGCAGCAATAGGTTCTTCAAGGTCCTGATGTTATAGAAGACACTTGGTCGAGTGTTATCCCTTAGTTGCTCCTTATGAGTCATAGTACCGGCTTCTACCATTCTCTGCTAACCACTACTAAAAGTAAATCTCTCATGAAAATCCCTCTAAGTTGATTCCTTTCCCAATTTAGAAAGTGGGCTTCTAAGCAGAATTAGGGCAGCCATTCATCTGATTTTCAAACTGTTTGTATAAGTAACACTCCAAGCCAAATGGACATTCACGGCGATGTTGCTTCCCACGTTTAGCAAAGGACTCTATAGTGTTGTTGTTAGTATGACAGATAACTCCATCAGCATAGGACTTTATCTTCTTCCCGTTAGACTCGAGAATAAACTGTTTGTGACACTTCTTCCAAACTCTTCCTCTTGTGCATATATTTATGCTTCTAAGTATGTTGAAAATCAATCTCCATCAGCTTAACCCTCTCCACTAGCACTAAATAGTCTTTAATCCCAAGTGACACCACTGGATATCAGATTTAATCCTTCAATCCAAAAAGAAATATGTGATATTTCTCATCTGCAGTAGGAACGAGCTGTTGTGCATACCCGAACAACATTATAAACTTTGTTTCATACTGCATAATAAATTAATCATGCATTTGTCTCTTAGCCGACAGTAGTATAAATCAATCTCTGAAGGTTCTAACGAACTCATCCCACTGCACCAAGTGGCCAATTCTACTCCCAAATTTCTCCCGCAGTTGTACTTATCACCAACTCCCAGATTTTCCCTCAAAAGCAAACGTAGCAAGGGTAACTCTCCTCTATGTTGGACATATCATACCATCAATAATTTACTCTTTTCTGGCATACCTTCCATGCTAGCAACGCACTGTGGTCATGATGATGCTATGGAAGAGTGAGAAGAATACCAATCCATATAAGATCTAGCTATCCTGGCCACCTCCTAGATTCTCCCTCAAAATCAAACGTAGCAAGGGTAACTCTCCTCTCTGTTGGACATATCATACCATCAATAATTTTCTCCACCCTCAACAACTAGTTTCAACTTCCACTGGCACACTTGTTCCAGAAAACAAAGGTGGCTTTATATCCTAAAGGAGCTTCAAGAATTTACCCATCAACGCTCCTTCGCTGCCACTAACTTTAGGCAGAGAGCTCCTAATCATTTGCGTCACTGCAGTCATCATCTCAGCAAAAACATTAACATTGATCATAACATTATGGGGTATATCAAATTCAACATCATCATCATCCCTAGCCTCCATCTCCATATCATCCATTACCTTGAAATAATATTAAAATAATTTAATTACTCATTTAAAATTTTAATTTTTATTATTTATAACTTAATTCAACCATCCTACTGGCTCTTTCAATAAAATTCATGTTATTTAATCTAAATCTCTTTACTCTGACGCCACTTTTGTCACGACCCGGTTGGAGCTTGAAATTAAACAAAACGAGAATAGACGGTCGGACAGTGAAAAACAAGTCTTTATCATCCCTATCACTAACAAGTTAAAATTCAATAATTCATGAAAGAGCTTATTGCAATTAAATTTACAAGTTGAAATTTGTGCCTTTCTGATTGTTGTTGTCACCGCCTATACACATTTGCTCATTTTCTATTCATCTCATTTAAAAGTTTTAAATCTGAAAAAAATATTAAAACAACATAATGAGTTATCTAGAGAACTCAGGAGTAATCACACTTCTAAACTACAGTAACCTAAGTGAAAAAACTCAATATGTATGGTGGTCTTTCATATCTCTATAAGAAATATTGGAATGTGTTATTTCATATCACTATAAGAAATCTTTCAATATGTTATTGCTTGTATCAATAATTTTTTTCTAAATGAAAATACTCTAAACTTCTATATGCATTTACTTTCAGTGTAATTTTAACTTTACTTTTACTTTATACTACTAACATTCACATATTTTCTTAGGAGCACTGTCGAAATATAACCTAACACCCTTCTGGTCGATATTATCTCGTCAGCATATCAGTTAGTGATCTAAACATCATAATTGTCTGAGATAAAAAAGTTTTTACCTGCCCCTGATCGAAATTCTTCAATTGTCACAACAGTTAGCGATCTAAACATCACAATGTTCATGATTGTAAGCGTTGTCTACTCACCCTTAGTTGATATTCCCCTCGTCAGCACAACGATTAGTAATCTAACATCGCATTCGTTTGTGTTGGTAAAAAATGGGTATACTAGCACCCAGTCTGTACCATTACGAGGTGAACTCCTTCTGTGAACATGCACATACAAATATCCATATATACCATATTCTCATTTCATCATTCAAAGTATATTATTTTCCCGTGAGACTTGCAATTATTTACTAAAAAAATATAACTCCATAAAAATTTGAGGTCATATTATAATCTAAACAGTGCACCTTTACTGTTCTAAAGATCAAATAAAACAAATAATAATCCAATATATACATCTAGTCATACAATGAGCTAACATACAAATCATGATTAGAATATAAACATCATGTAGTGATCTAATATCTTCATAAACTAGCTTATTATGCAATTACCAAGATAATAACATTTAACATGTATATATCATGATTAACTATATAAAAACTTATATATGATTTAATTTCATTGTGCAACTATTTAATATGCATATTACTTTATCTGGCAATATGATGACAATACGAAGAATCTACAATAATTTACAATCTATGGAATAGATCATAGATGAAGTCAAAAATATTTAAAAAATAATTAAAATTACTGAAATTCAGAAGTATAATTACTCACATTGATTCTAAATGATTTTCTTATTCTCAATTTCTATCACCTTCTTTAAATTAGAACATTCACTACTTCAAAACTCGTTCAATAATATGAAATTTGCTCCACTTTCATTCTCTTAACACTAATTAACAATAATCTAATTGAATACTTAACAAGTATATTAATATAGCCAAATCTTAAAAACATTAAATAATTGAACTAATTTGTCATTTACCTTAAATATCATGGTTATCCCCCATTCATTTCTTACATTCAAATTTAGGACTTAATAACTTTGATCCTAATAGATATATATATAATATTTTCTTAATTAACTTAATTCAAGTCTTCACTTACCTAATATAAGCTTCAACCATTCTTAAAGCTCGAATGAACATTAACCTGCACACTAGGATCGGCTCCCCCCTGCCTAAACGCACGTCTTCCTCTTCATCTTCTTCTTTGATAAGCTTGAGCATGGGCTTCCTTCTCACAGAACGACGCCAATCTAAAGCACAAGTCGTTGCTTCCTTCTTCTCTTCATCTTCTTCTTCGCTCAGATGATTCTGCGGCGAGGCAAGCAGCTTTGCTTCGACACCAACTCCACTTCCTCACAGGCACAAAGAATCTACTATTCTCGCCTTTTCTGTGACGTTGCTTCTCTTCACGCAAACACCCATATGAGTTTTTGGTGCTCACCTCGTTAGGGCCCACGCTGCTTTTGTTCTTCTTGACTACTTCATCTCCTTCCCCCTATGTCTCTCTCTCTCTTTCCCTCTCTCACCTTCTGTCTCTCTCAATTTCTCGTCTAAAACTACATTTCAGTGGAAAATTGAAGGAAAAGAGAGGGAGGTGGTTTCTGTTTATTTTCACTCAAACGATACGTCTATACAAAACAACACTCATATTGGTAAATTATTTTTATTTATTTATTTATTATTAGTTTTTTAAATCAGTTATTACATTCTACCTTATAAAAATTCTCATATTGGTAAATTATTTTTATTTATTTATTTATTATTAGTTTTTTAAATCAGTTTTTACATTCTACCTTATAAAAATTACATCAACGAAATTTATGATCTTCACATCAGTTAAATATTCAGCAGATTAAACATAAATTGTCCACAAAATCTTCAAGAAAGTTTAATTCTTATTAAATGATAACAAAAGTAGATACGATAAATCCAACATTGAGATAACATGATTCAACATAACAATCTACAAACATCTGAAACATTACAACATAACTAAAAGGAAAGATAACATAAACCCCAAATGACAAATCACTCCATCAAACTCTTAGCATCAACATTAGCAGCAACAGGTTCTTCAAGGTCCTGATGTTAAAGAATAGACTATTGGTTGAGTGTTCTGGTTTGATTGTTCCTTAAAAGTCATAGTACCGGCTTCTATCATTCTCTGTTGACCACTACTAAAGTATATCCCTCCTGAAAATTCCTCTGAGTTGATTCATTTCCTGATTTAGCATATGATGTGGGTTTCCTAGTAGAATTAAAGCAATTTCTCATCTGATCTCCAGATTGTCTACAAAAATACACACCTTCAAACCAAATAGTCATTCATCAAGATATTGCTTCCCATATTAGCACAAGGCTCTATAGTGTTGCTGTCAATCTGATTGATGACTCTATCAACGTAGAACTTTATCTTCTTCATATTAGACTCTCGAGAAACTGTTTGTGACACTTCTTCTGAGCTCTTCCTCTTATGCATGTTCTTATGCTTCGAGTCTGTTGAAAATCAACCTCCGCCAGCCTAGCCCTCTCCACTGACACTGAATATTCTTCGAGGCCAAGGACATTAGTGGTTGTCTGAATGAATACTTCAATCCAAAAAGAAATTTGTGTTATTTCTCCTTTGCAGTAGGAATGAGCTGTGGTGCATACTTTGATAGCAAAGTAAATTTTGTTTCATACTGCATAGCTGATAGATCTCCCTATACCAGCCTAATAAATTTATCCCGCATCTAACTTCTGGCTGACAGTGGTACAGACCATTCTTTGAAGGTTCACACGAACTCATCGCGCAGCACCAACTTGTTGGTTCTATATCCAAAATTCTCCCACATCTGTCATTGCCACCACTCTCAACTTCTCCCTCAAAAGAAAAGGTGGCATGGGTTACTCTCCTCTCTTGTGGGCATGTCATACCATCAAAGATTTTCTCCACCCTCAACAGCCAGCTTTTAGCATCCACTAGCCCTACTGCTCCAGAAATAAAAGGTGGCTTCATATCCTAAAAGAGTTTTAAGTACTTATACATCGGTGCTCCTCCACTGATACTAGCTTGAGGCTGGGAGTTCCTAATCATCTGTCACTTTAGTCATCATCTTAGCAAAAACATCTGCATTGACTGTAACATTCTTGGGTATATCAAATTTAACATCATGAACATCCCTGACCTCCACCTCTATATCATCCGAACTTTCGAAATCACAATAAAGTAATTTAATTAGTCTCATTTTTAAAATTTTGATTTCTTAATTCAATCATTCTATTAACTCTTTCATTAAGATTCATGTTATTTAATGTAAGTCTCTTGCCCTGATACACTTTTGTCAGGACCTGGCGTAGGGCTTGGAATTAATCAAGATGAGAACGGACGATCGGAAAGTAAAAAATCAAATCTTCTCTATACTATCACCAACGGGTTAAAAATAAAAAATTCTTGAAAGAGCCACTAAAGAAAATAATTAAATTAACAAGTAGAAACTTATAGTTTTATGATTGTTATTGTCGTCTCCTATACACATTTGTTCTTCTTTTATTCATTTTATTTAAAGGTTTAAAACAAAAAAAACTAAATCATATAACCTACAGTAACCCAAGGAAAAGAATTCAATATACATGCAGGTCTTTCATATCTCTGTAAGAAATCCTGGGATATGTTAATCTTCATATCTCAATAAGAAATCTTTGAATATACTATTGCATGTGTCAATCATCTTTTCAAAATGAAAATACTCTTAACTTCTATATGCATTTAATTTTATAGTAATCTTAACTTTACTTGTATTTTATACTATTAACAATCACATCTTCCCTAGGAGCATCGTCAAAACAAAAACTAACACACATTTGACCAATATTGTCTCATTGGCACAGCAGTTAGCAATTTAAACATCACAATTACCTGAGATAGAAAGACTCTTACATGCCTTTGGCTGAAATTCTTCCGTCGATATAGCATTTAGCAATCTAAGTATCATAATTATTTGGGGTTGTAAGCTCTTTCTACTCGCTCTTAGAAGATATTCTCTCTTCAGCACAATAGTTAGTAATCTAACATCACATTTGTCTGTGGTGGTAAAAAACAAGCATATTGGTCTCTTATCTGTACCATTACAAGGTGAACTCCTCTGAATATGCATACAAACATCCTTGTATAGCATATTTTCGTCATTATTCAAAGAATAAATTACTTTCATGTGACACTTGCAATTATTTACTAAAAACATGCAACTCTATAAAAATTCGAGGTCATATGATAATCTAAACAATGCACATTTATTCTAGTTCTAAAAGTAAAATAAAGAACAAATTATAATCTAACATATACATCTAGTCATACAATGAGCTAACATATAAATCTTTATTAGAATAAAAACATCGTGTAGTAATATTATATCTTCATAAACAAACTCATTATGCAACTATTAAGATAACAATGTTTAATATGCATATATCATGAGTAATCATATGAAGAGTTTTATATAATTTAATCTCAATTGTGCAAACATATTTTCCTATCTGACTTTATTAGAATAAAAACATCGTGCAGTAATCTTACATCTTCATAAACAAACTCATTACGCAAATATTAAGATAACATTTAACATGCATATATCATGAGTAATCATATGAAGAATTTTATATAATTTAGTCTCAATGTGCAACTATTTAGCACCGATATTTTTCGATCAAACAATATGAAGGATCAACCATAATCTACATATATCTGGAATAGATCATAGATGAAGTCAAACATACATAAAAATGACGAACATTAGTAAAATTCAGAAATATAATTATTCATTTTAATTCTAAATGATTTTTTTTCCTCTACTTTTGACGCCTCCTTCAAATTAGCACCTTCACTAGCTCAATACTCCTCGTTCAACAATATGAAATTTTCTCCACTTCGGTTTTCTAACATTGATTAACAAGAATCTAATTGAATACTTAACAAGTATATTAATACAATAAAATCTTCAAACAATAAATAAATAAATTATTTTGTCATTTATCTTAAATAACAAGCTTATCCCCCCTCCCTTTCTCATGTACGACACAAGCCACCTCCCTTCACACCTGCGGTTTTCCGCTTTTCTCGTACAGGAAAGTCGCATCACCATACTCCCTCAATTTCTGGACTTAATAGCTCTGATCCTAATAAAATTAAATTTTCTATTAACATTAATTTATATTATTATTATTATTATTATTATTATACAACAAAAAAAACCATTATCCCACTAAGTGGGGTCGGCTATATGAATCCTTTTTCTCCATTGCGTCCTATTTAGTGTCATATTTTCATTTAATTCTAATAAATCAAAATCATTTTTTATACAATACGCCCAAGTCTTCCTAGATCTACGTCTGTCTTTCTTAACATGAGTCAAATCTAAAACATCTACTCTTCTAATCAGATCATCATATGGTCGATGATTAATGTGACCAAGCCATCTAAGACGAATCTCTAATTTTGTTCGTCACTAGAGCTACACCAACCTTATCATGGATATATTCATTTCGCACTTTGTCTCTAAGTGTAAAGCCACCGATCCACCTAATCATTCTCATCTCGACAACACTTAACTTAGTCTTATGTTTCTCATTTAGAGGCCAACATTCAGTGTCATAGAGCATCGCAGGTCTCACCACCATCTTATAAAATTTTTCTTTCAGTCTAAGAAGTATTTTTCTATCACACAATAGGCATGAAGCATTCCTTCACTTCAATCAACCTGAATTCTAGTAATAACATCCCCATCAATATCACCATCACTTTAAACAATAAACCCGAGATATCTAAAGCGTTCACACCTTTTAATAATTTGCTCACCCATGGTTAAATTTCTGTCACAAGAACTAATACTACATTTTCTTAATTAATTTAATTAAAATCTTAACTTACCTAATGTAACCTTCTGTCGTCTCTAATGCTCGAATGAGCTTTGTCCCACATGTTAGGATCAGCTCCCCATCTCGTACACACGTCTTCTTCTTATCCATATTCTTTAATCAGCTAAGGCATGGGCTTCCTTCCCACAGAACGAAGCGAATTAAAAGCACAAGTCATTGCTTCATTTTCTCTTCATCTTCGTCTTCACTCAGATGAGCCTGTGGCAAGCAACGTTGCTTTGACGCCGACTCCACTTCCTTACAGATACAAAGCATCTACTCTTCTTCTCGTCTTGTCTGCGATATTACTCCTCGTCAAGCAAACACCCGTACGCATTTTTAGTGCTCAACTTGATTAGGGTTCCACATACACACCCGTCTACCACTCCTTAATGAAGCAAGTCACCCACATCTCTTCTTCTTCTTCGTCTTCGTCTTCTTCTTCTTCTTCTTTTTCAGTTAGGGCACACACTTCTTTTATTCTTCTTCATGGCTTCGTCCCTTCTCCCTCTCTCTCTTACCCCTCACTTCTTTCGTCTCGTTCTCTATTTATAGTCCAAAACTGTCGTTCATGGGAAAATTTTAAGGAAACGAGAGAGGGAGGTATGTTTAATTTTTTTTCCCTCACATGACACATCTCCACAAAACCATACACATATTAGTGAATTATTTTTATTTATTTATTTATTTATTTTAAATTAGTTATTGCAGGCTTAAAGTCGATCCCATATTTAATCCAAATAAAATAGGAAAGTACTTGGTCAATTCTCTTGTTGGTCAATTCTCCTGTTTAAACACAAGTAAGAACTCTAGTATGCATATTTTTAATGATTTGAATATATGTCATATCAATGCCTTTCTTTTCCAGAACTCTCTAAAGAACTTCTCTAGAAATCTTATCTTAAGCTTTTCCTAAATCAATAAAAATAATATGCAGATCCTCTTTAACTCTCCCTATACTTCTCCAACAATCCACTCAATAAATATATAGCTTCCATGGTAGACTTGCCCGACTGTCGGCCGATTTTTTTTTTTAAAATGAAAATGATTTAAAGTTAAATTTAAAATATAAAATTTATATATATGTGGATAATTATGATTTTGAAAAATATTATTTTAATTTTTAAAATAAATGAGACTAAACGAGTCTCACATATATGATACTTTGGGTAGTGCGAGAGCGATACCACAAGTAATACACTATCCCGATGAATAGACATACCACTTGATAGTAGGCTTAACCACCTAAACTAAAGAGTTTTGTGACATCTGTTTGATCTGCGAAACCTTTTGTGAGACCGATAAGTTCTCCTACCTAATATAAAGATTAGATAGGGTTTATTTTACTTGGGTTCTTAGTTTCCTATAGAGGCAAGACCCTATAGTTAATTACATCTTAAATGCCCGAAGTCACCTAAAAAAACTCTCGATTAAGATCAGTGGTTCTGTCTTCAAGATTTTCAAAGTTTAGGTTTTCATGATTGGACGTGGAAAAATCAAATGAGAATGACTCAAGTAGGAACAATCACTTTCAGGAATCCAAAGAAGAGAAGAGTAGGGGAAGTCAAGATCCGAGGAAAACCCCGGTGAACTCCCAATAATCCTATTATTTGGCTTTATGTCTTTTAAATGATGTTATTTAAAGTTTAATCCTGCAATTTATTATAGAATTTAGATCTTACATTCGCACGATATCTGATCGTGCAAATAGCCAGAAATGATATGAGGTTTTACATCGTACCGTACGGCAACTTCGGAATCCTAAGAGAGTTAGGACTTATATTGCACAACAGGGTTGTGCAAAGCCTAAAGAATAAAAAGAGGATTTATGCCGCACTAAGCAGATTACCTCAGAATCCTATGGGTTTGTTGTTATTTAAACTAAAGAGGAGTTTAGTTGTTATAGACCCGTTCTGCTGCTTGTAGATCGTCATCCCCCGTCCGCTGCATCGTCGATGTACCGCCCATGAGGACTTGTTCCAGGCTCCATGTAGTAGCAGTTTTAAATTGTGTGTTTTATATTTGAATGTGTAATATGTTTAAATTTGTGATTTGTTACTGTGCATCTCCTAAACCAGACTATATCCTAAAGGTTTTATGTTTTATAGTGATCCACTTTATATAAACCAACTATGGTTCTCTATCCTAAAAGTCCTATGGTTAATTTAAAGCATGCATAATGCTATATAAAAAAAAATACACTAACATGAATCAATAGAATGTATACTAACAAGAAACAGTAAAATGTACGCTAACAGGAAACAGTAGAATATGCAGTAAGAGACAGAAAAATAAAGTGCAACACTACACTATGAATATAAACACTGTTGTTGCCGGTCCCAAGCCCGGATGTGAAAAGTGGAGGGTTGCGTTAGAGTAGTCGACAACAGGCGTAAAACTTGTCGAAAAAAAAAATCACGACATGAATCCTTTCGATCATTGTGTAAGTCTTCAGGCGTCCCCTGAAGCGACGCGACTGATGGCTACGAATACGATGGAAAGTGTGCAGGGCCATTACGACCGGCTGCCAGGTGTAGTGTCGAGTAAGCAAGGGTTCCCACATTACGGACGGATGCGGGTAAAGAAGTTAGTACACGATACTTAGTATTAGGATAGGATCTTGGAATATAGGTACTCTCAATGGTAAACTAATGGAATTGGTTGATTTTATGATCTATAGTAAAGATAAATATCCTATGTATTCAAGAAACTAAATGGGTTGGAGAAAAAGTCTAAGGAGATTGATAACTTAGGTTTTAAACTATAGTATTCCAGTAAGAGTCGTACTTAGAAATGGTGTAGGTGTAATTATAGATAAGAGTTTGAAACATAATGTTGTTAAAATTAATAGAGTTGGAGATAGAATTATAGCGACTTAAGATTATTATTGATAATAAGATTTTTAATATTATAAATACTTATGCTTTCATGATTGGTTTAGATATAGAATCTAAAGATAAATTTGGAACGATTTAGAAGATTTAATACACTCGATACTCTGTAAAGAAAAAATTTTTATTGGAGGAGATTTAAAGGGTACATGTCGGTAGAGTGGTAGAAGATTTCGCAAATATTCGTAGATTATTTACGGTTATGAAGCGATTAATGAAGAAGGTAGAGACATTTTAGATTTTCTTATAGTGTATGATATGATTATTACTTAATATTTTATTCAAGAAAGAGATGAAGCGATCTTATTACTTATAAGAATTGGATCTAATAAAACACAAATTAATTATTTTCTTATGAGAAGAAGAGATCGTCGAGATTGCAAGAATTGTAACGTCATTCCAACTGAGCGATTAAGTACGAACATCGATTATTAGTCTAGATTTTAAGATGAAGAGTTGTAAAATAAAGAATACTTAGGATTCAACATCGTAGAATAAGATCGAGGCACCTAAAAGACCACGAAATAAAATTATTTTTATGAGTAAAATTCAAGATTTAAATATTTGGGATGTTCATGAAGAAACGCGAATGTTATGTGGAAAAAATTAACTAATACTTATTAAACAGTGGTAAAAGATGTCTTGGAGAATCGAAAGAAAAGTTTCATAAATAAAAATAGTTGGTGGTGGAATAATAATGTACGAAAAAGATAAAATATAAGAAGTTATGTTATAAAAATTGGTTTAAATGTAAAAGCGTAGAACCGGGAAAAATATAAAACGGCGCAGTGAGTGTAAAAGAATAATCTGTGACGCTAAAATTTCTACTTTTAGTGATCTTTATAAGATTAAATACCAAGGAGAGTGAAAAATATATGTATAAAGTAGTCAAATAAAGAGAAGAGAAAAGTAAAGATTTAAGTAAAGTATATTAAAGATGAGAATCAAAAATGCTTTTCTTAGAAAAAGATATTCAACATAGAGTGGGTGAGTTATTTTGATAAACTTTTTAATGATGATCGTTGAAAGTACGATCGACGCTTAGTGATCTTAATATCGTTAATAATAATAAAACTTTTCATTTTTACCGTCGCATTAGTAAAAAGAAGTTGATGAGGCTTTAAAGAAAACCAAGGGAAAGTCAGCAGGACTCGATGATATCCCAATTGAAGTGTGGAAATGTTTAGGTGATTTGGGGGTTTCTGGCTTACTAAACTTTTTAATATTATTTTAAAAACTAAAAAGATGCCCGAGAGTGGAGAAAGAGCATTTTGGTCCCCATTTTTAAGAATAAAGGAGATGCACAAGAGTGTGCAAATTATAGAGGAATTAAATTGATGTGTCATACTTTAAAATTATGGGAGAGGGTAATTGAACATAGGTTAAGACGTATTACGAAGATTGCTAATAATCAATTTGGATTTATGCCGGTCAGGTCTACCATGGAGGCTATACATTTATTGAGAGGTTTGATGGAGAAGTACAGAGATAATAGAGAGGATCAACATTTGATTTTTATTGATTTAGAAAAAGCTTACGATAAGGTTCCTAGAGATGTTCTTTGGAGAGTCATTGAGAAGAAAGGTGTTGATATGACTTATATTCAAGTCATTAAAGATATGTATGCTAGAGCTGTTACATGTGTTCGAACTGAAGGAGGATTGACCAAGTATTTTACTATTTACGTTGGTTTACATCAAGGATCGGCTTTAAGCCCATATCTTTTTGCTTTATTTATGGATGGTCTTACTGGGCATTTACAAGAGGATGTACCTTGGTGTATGCTTTTTGTTGATGATATCCTCCTCGTGGATAAGACAAGAGAAAAAGTCCAGGAAAAACTTGAATTATGGAGGTCTACATTGGAATCTAAAGGTTTTCGTTTGAGTAGAACTAAAACTAAATACATGGAATGTAATTTTAGTAATAGTAGGTCTAGTGACAGAAGTGTAACTTTGGGTGATCAAAGTATTAAAAGGTGTGAACGATTTAGATATCTCGGGTCCATTGTTCAAAGCGATGGTGATATAGATGGGGATGTTAATAGTAGAATTCAGGTTGGTTGGTTGAAGTGGAGGAATGCGTCCGACCTATTGTGTGATAGAAAAGTACCGCTTAGACTGAAAGGAAAATTTTATAAGAAAGTGGTGAGACCTTCAATGCTATATGGTGTTGAATGTTGGTCTTTAAAAGAGAAGCATAATGTTAAGTTAAGTGTTGCCGAGATGAGAATGATTAGGTGGATGAGTGGCTTTACACTTAGAGACAAAATGCGAAATGAATATATCCGTAATAGGGTTGGAGTTGCACCGATGACGGAAAAAATTAGAGAGAGTCGCCTTAGATGGTTTGGTCACATTAAACGTCGACCACTTTGATGATCCGATTAGGAGAGTAGATGTTTTAAATACAACTTATGTTAAGAAAGACGAGAGTGAGACCTAGGAAAAGTTGGGCTTATTGCATAAAAAATGATCTTAATTTATTAGAATTAAACGAAAATTTGACACTACATAGGACGCAATGAAGAAAAAGGATTCATGTAGCCGACCCCACTTAGTGGGATTAAGGCTTTGTTGTTGTTGTTGTTGTTGTTGTACTACACTATGAATATAATATAAACTTTAGGTACCTGGATTGCTTGTTATTGCTGTACTTGTGAATGGAGCTAACGCAACAGATAAAAGTAAAAGAATTTAGCTAGCAAGACAAACATGTATTTACGTATAAAAGACTGAATGACAAAGTAGTGCACATGAAGGCTAAAGAAAACTGAAAATGACCTACGGAGACTTGAAACAAATCCTAAGAAGAAGAAATGAATAAAAAAAAAAATACAATGTCACATATAAAAGATCGGGAAAGATGATTTATATGCGAAATTTGGAATATCCCCAATTAGGGCTGTCAAAAAAGCTCGTTGTTTGCGAACAATTCATGTTCGGTTCGCCAAAAAGTTCGTGTCGATTCGTTCGATAAGCAAACGAGACGAACACGAACAATTTTTTTAGTTCGGTTTGTTAAACAAACCAAACACGAATAGTGATGTATTCGGTTCGTTATTGTTCGAAATATAAAATAATTTTAAATAATTATATATAAAAAATTTATGATATTTTAAAAATAATTATATATTATAAAAATTTATCATACTTTAAATAATTAAACTACTATAAATTATAATATATGATAAATTATTAATAACAATAATAATATTAAAATATTAATTATATTAATATAAATATTATAATATTATAATTAATATAAGTATACTTATATATTAAAATAAAATCTTAATCAAAACCCTAAACGCACTTGTTCGGTTTGCTTCATTTTGAGGAAGTATGGGTTACTCGATGTGTACGGAATACGATCAATTTGCTTCATTTTGAGAAAGTATCCTATCAAAGCTAGGGCTGTCAAAAAAACTCGTTCGCGAACAGTTCGTGTTCGTTCGATAAGCAAACGAACCAAACACGAACAGTGATGTGTTCGAACATTTCGAACACGAACACTAGCTCTGTTCGTTCGTGTTCGATTCGTCTACACCCCTATCTCCAATTGCCAGGAGGATTGAGTATAAGGTTCAAATTCAAATCCCGGAGCATTCGATATTCCTGTGGGTTAAGTCATGGCAGGAATTTCACAATTGATTCAATTAGGGAAGCGTGAACTATCTCTCGGTGCATTCTTATGTCTAGTATCTTAATCAGTTTGTGAATTGGGATCGAGTGTTTAGCTTTATTATTTGAAAATTTGGTGGATAAACTCTCACCTAGGGTGTGCACCTAGACTCTAGGAAGGCTGCACTGTGACTTGTGCTTGAAGTGATTTAAGGTATTCTACACCTGATTAAGAGTTTTCCAACTACTCAAATTTCTTCTATGTACTTCCCAATCAAATCAAAAATTCTTATTTTTGACTTAACCGTTTAAAAGCAAAAAAAAAAAAGAAAGCAAAACCAAATAAACAAAGGAGGTCGGCCCACTTGTAAAGAGAAATCAGCAAATCAAAGAAGTGAATCGGCCTAAATGCTATTAAATTCTTTCAAAATAGTGATCAAATCAACTCCCAAAACATCAAGCAAATTGGACTCAAGGAAAGCATTTCAAAATGAAGTCCAATATAAGCATTTGAATACCACCTTCAAAAATCAGTGAAATAAAGAGCAAGGAAAAGCTCCAAAAAGAGCAAGAGAAGCTCCCACTCAATTTCTATACATTTACGTATCCAACACCTCCAATATCGGTGGGATTAAAGGAAATCAGCCATCTAAGATTTAAGTATTGCATGTGTAAGTGTACATATATTGAGAAACTTCACATGTACATGTTATACTTTGAATGTTGAGTATAAATAATTTAAAATTTAAGTGAAAAACTGCATGCATACACTACGAACAGCTTAAGGCTTCGGAATTTTCATAAATAAAACCGTCACATATTCAGATTTATATATATTTTTTTTAATTACATAAATGCTATTCGAAATAGTAGGCTCATAGGAAGAATTGCATACATATACCTAATTCCTATGTTTCCTGCACATGTAACACCTACATTTTATACATATATTTTCTTTACATTTATAACACCCACACTCTTCAATATCGCACCAAAATATAACCATTCAAGCTCTCAAAATGAAACCCAGCTTTCATGCATAGGGTCAAGTGGTATGTACGTAAGAAAAAAAAAAAACAGAATTTTGTGTGTGAGATATGTGTGCAAAATAATTTTGTGGAGTGTATGTAAATCCCCTTTGAAGAACAAATGGATAAAGTTGAGTGCTGGGCTTGTACATGACAAACTTCAAGTAATCCATATGTAATTAACATAAATATAAAGATCAAGCTTTAGGTGTTAGATGTGCGAATTCATAGAAATTGAATGTTATGCATGTAAATCTTCCATATGCTGTACTAGAAATTTTAAAAGGAATTAATAAATGCAGGAGTTACCAATTATTGTGTAATTCAGTCAATTCGTTGCGGTTTAGAAGCAGTCCGCATATCTAGAGCTCCTTTATATTTAAATGGATTAGCACCAAAGAATAAAGGGTGCACAAAAGTACAAAAAAAAGTCATTATAGACCAAAAAGAAATGCCAAATTAAACAAAGCTTGCAGATAAAGGCTATTACGCATCAAATAAAAGAAAGCAAAATAGGGTACGAAGAGTTATTTAAATCTTCTTATCCTACTCTATATCCATGGTGCTTTTAAAAAAAAAATAGACTTGTAATTTTAACAGAAATGTTGAACAGGTTCAAGAATTGCGTAAGCTTCAAAGAATAATAAAACCACATACAAGATTTATGATTTCAATCGACACTATTCCCCAATTGAGAAAGGGAAGTCTGCTAGAAGTTTTTTTTTTTTTTTTAATAACAGCTAATGGAATGGAGCAAAGAAGCAAAAATGAGAGAAGAAGAAGGTACCTCGCTTTTCTGTTCAAGAAAAACAGAGAAAATCAACCACCAAGTAACCTAGGGAAGAACCACCCAGAATCTAGGCAACATCTCCCCCTTCTCCCAAAATTTTGGCCAGCTAAAACCACTCCCAACTAGGGTTTTATAGAAAAAAAAGAGAGCAGCAGCCACCAACCACCGTCAAGAGGATCGAATAAGATGACGGGATAAGAAAGGTTGCCTAGAGCAGAGAAAGGGTCGGCCAAGAGACAGCTCACGAGTGGGGAGCTGCTCGGTCGAGCGGGCCTCAAGGTCGAGCCAGGTGGACGCCGCATGCGGGAGAAGAAGAGTCGGGCGCTGTAGGGGGCTCGTGACCGATCCAGGGGAGGCGAGCGAGCCTCGGCTGGCTCTCGATAGTGAGCGAGGCAAGGGTCTTGCGCGGACCCAAGTGTTAGGGCACGGGAGAGGCTTTGGTCGAAGGAGAGGGGGAGCGAACCGTGCGAGTAAGGGAGAGGCGTGAGCGCGAGATTTATCTTAGGGATTTAAAATAAACTCTTTTTTTATTATTTTAATAATATTTTATTATTAAAACTTCCCGATTCGCGTACTTTTTACCTGTGGATAAAATCATATCGAATTGAATGTCTCTCCTAGATAAAGTTGACGTCCCGGACGCAACGGCACTGTCCATTTCATCATCCAAGTTCGTTTGACTGTTTTTTGATTTTTGTGCCAAATTTCAAATAATAATTCACACATTTTTTTCGTGCGACGAACCCCAACAATATAGGTGTCCTTCCCAGCTAAAATTGACGTTCCGGATGCACCGGCGTAGTCCGTTTCGTCATCCGGAGTCGTTCGGACAAATTCATTGATTTGGGTGCGTGAATGCACGAAAGTCATAAAGGGTGTCCTAAAGCTTTTAAGCCTCACGGGAACAGCTCTTGAGTCTCCATAATTCAGTCAGCCTACTGCTATAACAAAATGATGAGTGCTTAGGACCACTCATATGAGGCTTCACAAAAAATGTCAGGAGATGGTTTGAGTTTTCTACAAGGGTGTCCCGTTATTAGTTCTTTATGTTGGTCAAATAGGACAGTCCTAAGGCTAAATCTTAGGCTCGAGGAGGAAGAATTAGACCTCATCGAAAATGAGGTCAACAAATGGACTCCCAATAGGTGTGGTGTGCCAGACAGACACGCCACACGTATTGGTGTTGACCGAAGTGATCAACAACCAATAGAACCTCCTAAGCAGACATACCCAGGACAGGTCGGAGAAATGAATCAGATTCAAGTTGAACGAATTGGATTTAGGCTGAAAATGCAGGATATTAAGAAGTTTCCGTTGGGGATTTAGGTGTATTTTAAAATTTAAACTGAGAATTTAAATTTTCAAATTTAAATGCTGACTTAATTTATTTCAGGTTTTCATTTTATTTTCTTTTGTTGTTTGCTTTGTGTTTTACTCGATTTTGTGAGTTTTAGCGAGAGTTCAAATTTAAGTGAGGGGGAAGATCAGATTGAGAAGGAAAGCATGGGGACTAACATCCGACTCAAAAGCTGATAGAGAAGACACAATTTTTGTTTATATATCAGGAAGGAAAGCACGAGGACTAACATCCAACCCAAGAAGATGACGAGAAAGATTTTTTTTATATCGGGAAGAAAAGCATGGGGACTAACATCCAACACGGAGTGATCAGATTGACGAGGAAAGCACTGAGACTAGCATCCAACTCAATAGTTGATCGAGAGATTTTTTTTTTCTTTATATATCGAGAAGGAAAGCACAGGGACTAGCATTCAACCCAGAGTGAACAGATTGAGAAGGAAAGCACTGGGACTAACATCCAACTCAATAGCTGATCGAGAGATTTTTTCTTATTATATTGGGAAGGAAAACACTGGGACTAATATCTAACCCGAAGTGATCAGATTGAGAAGGAAAGCACTGAGACTAAGATCCAACTCAATAGTTGATCAAGAGATTTTTTTCTTTTCATATCGGGAAGGAAAGCACGGGGACTAACATCCAACCCGGAGTGATCAGATTGAGAAGGAAAGCACTGGGACTAACATCCAACTCAATAGCTGATCGAGAGATTTTTTTTTCTTTTATATCGGGAAGGAAAGCACAGGAACTAGCATCCAACTCGGAGTGATCAGATTGAGAAGGAAAGCACTGGGACTAACATCGAACTCAATAGCTGATCGAGAGATTTTTCTTTTATATCGGGAAGGAAAGCACGGGGACTAACATCCAACCCAGAGTTATCAGATTGAGAATGAAAGCACTGGGACTAACATCCAACTCAATAGCTGATTGAGAGATTTTTTTATATCGAGAAGGAAAGCACGGGGACTAGCATCCAACTCGGAGTGATCAGATTGAGAAGGAAAGCACTGGGACTAACATCCAACTCAATAACTGATCGAGAGATTTTTCTTTTTTTTTATCGGGAAGGAAAGCACGGGAACTAACATCCAACCAGAGTGATCAGATTGAGAAGGAAAGCATTGAGACTAACATCCAACTCAATAGTTGATCGAGAGATTTTTTATATCGGGAAGGAAAGCACGGGGACTAACATCCAACCCGGAGTGATCAGATTGAAAAGAAAAGCACTGGGACTAACATCCAACTCAATAACTGATCGAATTATTTTTCATTTTTTTTTATCGGGAAGGAAAGCACGGGACTAATATCCAACCCAGAGTGATCAGATTGAGAAGGAAAGCACTGGGACTAAAATCCAACTTAATAACTGATCGAGAGATTTATCTTTTTGAAGGAATCAAGGCAACTGACAAGGGATTTATGCCAAATTTCAAAGAGGGTGACCGAAAAGGGATTTATGCCAAATTTCAAATATTGCAATAGGAAGACATCCTGAAGCAACGCAGAATCGGATGTCAACATCTTCTTCCTTTAGAATTTGTGGGAATTTTGTGAAAATTTTTGAAGATTCATGACACTTATGGAAGTTTGTGGGATTTGTGAGAGTGAAGAAGAGCACAATTCTATACAAATAGAACTAGCTAGCTTTTCCTTACGAGGACCCAGAGTCCCTGTAGAAGGAAACAACTTTAGCCGGGGAAAAAGATGACGCTAGCAATAAATTAAGAATGCTCAACCTAGCTAGGTCGAAATTTGAGTTTGATTTTGATTTTGATTTTTGATTTTATTTGTTTTGATGTAATTTTCTTTTAAATTTTGTGAATTTTCTTTTATTACATTATTATTATTTTTTTAAGCTAGGATTTGGACTCAGTTTCAGACATGTGCAGCACCCGTGTTTTTTAAGAATTAAGCTTTATCTTTGAAACACCATGATGCGCAGTACTCCTCAAGATATTGTCTGTTGATCGAGGACACATGTGAAGAAGTAACCCACTCTTTAAGGTACTATGAGAACTATATTCTTTCAAGTACACATAAAAATGTGTTATTTCTATAAGCATCATGACTTAAAAGGCTGCAGCTTTATTGCTCCATTGTGGTTGTCGTCGTTTCTTTATCACAAATTTTGTAAAGATTTATCCACTTGTTTTGAGAAATCACTTTGACGCTTTTCGAATTGAGATTGGAGTTGGCTCTTCTGGGCGTTGAAAGATGACTTCAGGAAAGAACCTCCATTAATTGTTAATAACATAGCCCTTTCTTTAATTCATTCTTTCTGGGCCTAAGAAGATTTCAGAATTTTGATCATGTGATTAAAATAATTTTCATTTCCCAAGGATATTTCAAAGCCCGTTAATAGCCGACCAAAAGACACAAGATCACTTGGCTATTTCCTGAGTATAATATCAGAAGGATTTTCTTAAGAAAACATTTCAAGTATTATTAATTAAGGGAGAACTCGAACAATTTTTGATTTTATGCTCACCTCAAGCTTCTTCTCAGGGAGACCCTTTTTTTCGCTCCTCTTTTTTTATTGAGAATTACTATATCTAGTGAAGCACATGTTAAAGATTTTGAATGTCTGAATTGAGACACTAATTTTTTATTTCGTGCCCACCTCAAACTTCTTCTCAGAAATATTTCTTTATCTTTTTTTTATTGTGAATTACTATATCTGATGAAACACATATTAAAGATTTTGAATGCCTGAATTGAGACACCAATTTTTGATTTCGTGCTCACCTCAAGCTTCTTCTCAAGGAGCATTTCACATAAGTTTTTATTTGCTCCTTTTTATTTTCTAAGAATTACTGTATCTAGTAGAGCATGCTTTAAATACTTTGAATGTCCAAGCTCCCTTAATTAATAATTCTCAAATATTACTTAAGATGAATTCTGAGATATTATATCTCATTCAAAACCTAGGATCTAATCACCTGGCAGAAAATTAAAAGACTCGTGATATCCAGGGTCAATTACTCGTATTTCAAGCACACAAGTTCATTTTGAAATTTAAGGGTGTGTTTGGGGCGATTACTGAACTATCGAACTATTCGGATAAGGTTGCATTATCTGATAATCTGTCGATCAGTGGTGATCCGAGATAAGTCTATCTGTCTGTTTGGTTAGAGCTTTTGGAAAACAACTGATTTGCAGTTGTTTCTTGATAAATGACTCTTTTACTTTGAAATGAATAAAGTTCGTTGAGCGATTTGGTTTTGCGGTTTCGAAACAGCTTTTTTGCGACTGTTTTCAAAAAAATAACAAATTCTACACTTCTAAAATTAAAGAAAAATTATTATGATATAAATTATGTAACCATTAGTTTAAACATTTTATTCTTAAATTAATTTTAACATAACAGCTAATTAATAATTTACATTTTAAATTTAATATAACTGCCAATGTAACACATAAAATGTAATTTTTATATAAGTATCATATTACCTATATTTGAGATGTGAAATATTGTCAAACCGTCAGCATTAAAATTTTCGCAGGTGACATAACAGCTTTGAACAACTAACAAAATTTTCAAAAATTATAACTCTTAAAAAATTATACTATGATAGGTGACATGTATTTTAAAATTTAAGTGCTGGAATAAGATATGTACATACATAAGAATGAATAATTTACAAATTGTAATGCGGATATCATTACTTAGAAGAAACATTTCTCTCAAGCTTTCAAAGCAATTAATTTAGACAGAAAATACACTTAAGCCTCATGATTTTCATTTGTCACAAAAGTTTAATGTTACACATTTGGAGACAGAAAATATACTTAAGCACTTAATTGAAACCTAAAAATAAAAGACAACATAACATATTAAAATTACAAGGAAAAAAAATGACAATGTTCATTTTAAAATGTAGAGACGCGTCACGGTGAATGTTGTCCGGTTCTGACACCTCAGAACCCCGAACAAACTGTTCTGGCTGTGAAGCACTCGAACCACAAGCGACGTTATCAAGTTGTGATGGCGTCGAACTCCGAAGCAACGATGTACGGTTGGGATAACATAGAAACGGATGTCTTGTTGGCCCACTAAAAAATTACAGCTCTTCAATCCGTGTGCCCACCGCGGGCACCTGTAGAATTGGCGCACGTAGCTATGTTCGACGTGACGTGAGTAATAAGGAAGGCAGTCCACAGCGACATAATACATGTTCAGACTTCCCAAAATACCTATAGCTCTTCATACTACAATCATTCAAGAAAAAAAACATATCCGTCATAAAAAACATATCCGTCATAAAACAAAAAAGATCACAAGTTAACAGAAACATTCACAAGCCTTGGAAAAAGAAATTTGATACGCTTTTACATATTTACAACTCATTTACTATGCCTTGGGTTGCCTTCAGCACCACCTCTCATTGCTCCTCAACAAAATTTTTCTTACACGAAGTGCTGCACATTCATCGAACAAATGGTATGGTCGCTTTCCAACATTACCTCGAAACAAGAACAAAAAAATTGGGGGCGATGAAAGCGAAGTCCGCACAAACTCCTCTCCTATATGCTTCCGGAAGCTGAAATTCTTGTACCAAACTTCTTAACTAACATATGGGCACTAAAAATTAAGCACTCCAACCTAAAGCACTCCAAATGCGAAGCAAAAGCATTCGAGTAAAGAATGCGATCCTGTATTTACTTGGGGAGCTTTTCTTCCAGGGGAATTTACATACATATCACACAATTGTTATGTATTTACACATATAACGCCAAATCATTCATATTTACGTGCATACTAACATGATTTCTTGCAAAAAAAATTGATAAACTGATAAACCAGTATGATTTAATACCCATTTGATGAATATGATAACTGTATAGATACAGTAAATGCACAAAATTTGTAATGCTCATATCCATAGTAATACCCATGTGATGAATATGATGAGTACACCATGGTCGAGACCCAATTCCAAATTTGGATATAAAATTCTTGTTGTTCTCATTTGTGGAGTAGCGGTTTCTCCTAGAGAGGAGCCATCAAGTAGCCACAATTCGAGACAAAGTTATAAATTTACGTATTTATAAGAAACAACTGCCAGCGATATAAAAAAAAGAATGGGGAAACGATAAATGTGTCCGATATCGGTGGCTATCTTGAGCAATCTACTCGACTTATATGAATGAATGTGACACGGACATAACAATAATGATTGACATAGAGGGAAATAACCATTACAGACATGTAATATATGTTCTCATTCTGTGAAGCAAAATGTGGAAGCAACAGTTGCCACTGAACATAATTCTGTGGCCATCCAGGCTGCTTCACACCACAAAATATATTCATTCACAATTGCTAGTTTGATAATAAAAAAAACTTTGAAGATCTCAATTGCCAACAATTCATAAATGCTCAATGGTATGATTCATCAAGAACTATATATTGCATCTGTGATGGTTTCCCTCAAGGAAACCATTTCAGCCACTCCTAATCTGTCTTGACTTTCAAATGCATTTTCCTCCAAATTTTCAGCTTGTGTTGAATCAGGAGGATTTTCAGATGGATGATCTTCCTCCTCTTTTTTACCACAGAGAAATGTATATCTTCTCTGTTAACAGATATGCCATCCAAAGTTTCAACAATCGACAAACTCGCCGAAGGTTAGCAGGCCTACCTTTAACAGATCTCCCAAAAAAAAATGAGAAGAGGGCGAGAGGATCGAACGAACTCGATCTTCACATCTGCAATCGAAAATTTAAAAGATCTACCATCCAAAACAATCGAAAGGTTTGGCACCTAACAAATCTACAGCATGGAAAAAAAAATTTTTCCTAATGTCGGGTATTAGGGAAGAAGAAGGAATAACAGATCTACAGCATGGAAAAAAAACAACCTAATATCAAGTATTAGGGAAGAAGAAGGAGAAGGAATAACAGATCTATAGCATGCAAAGAAAAAAAAAACCTAATGTCGGGTATTGGGAAGAAGAAGGAGATGGAGTACCACGAGAACTTGTCGAACTCCTCGGACTCGAAGAAACTCGCCAAAGGTTAGCAGAGGTGAGAAGACTGGGGAAGGCGCTCGACGGCGAGGGCGAGAAGGCACACAGGCTCGAGAAAGGCATAGGGGAAATATACAACATGAACGCGCGATAATCCGCCTCGAGGGCGCTTGCGACGGTAATAAGGAAAAGGATAATCGCGGTAGGAGCGGTAGGAAAAAGTTCCACCCAACGCTTTATTCAAACATAGAGGCGGCGGTACGAAAAACCTAACGCCCCCCAAAAAGCTGCCCCAAACGGCTCCTTACTTAGGACCCAGTCCAAATTCATTAAAGTGAAGAACCTAGTTATGAAGGAATCAAATTCATTTTCCCCTGAAATGATAATTCCATCAAATAACAAAACTCAGGCAACATAACATTTACTCATTTTCCAGACAAACTTTCTAATCATCAAACAAATTGTGGACTGCAACAAGTGCTTTTCTTCTTCCTCTTTCTTTAATTGCGGCGGGAAGGGTGGGAACAAACTCACATCGACCCTGCCGAAATCATATCGATAGAACATTTTTCAGGTTCTCTTCAAATATTCTTCCGGGATCATTATGTTCCCCTTTTTGAAGTTCTTCTCAAGCCACTCTTTGAACATGAAACAATCTTCTAAGTTATGCCAAAGCAATCTGTGATATGAGCAATAATTTGGTTGATTTTTCTCATCGGCTTCTTCTGGCCTCCTTGGCTCTGGTAATATGAATTCAGGCTTCTTAACCAAATCATGGAATATCTTTGCTATCGCTTGATCTTTGAAAGAGTATGCTCTTTTCAACCGCTTGGTTGCAAAAGGACTCTGTCCCTTATTCATCTGGTATGGCTTCTGCTGAAACAATTGTTGACCATTATTCCGAGAATGCTGGCGCATCTGTAGAGACTGCTAGGTTTGTACTTGCAATGGTCGCTTGCCCTTGTTAACCACTGCGACTGTTCCAGATTTCCTTTCAAATGTCTTCATTGATTCCAACTCCTCGGCTTTCTTTAGAAAACCAAGTTGCTCAGTTTCTTCTTGGAGATTCCTAGCTTTCAAAATGATTTAATTGTAAATCCTTTGAGTAGGAATCCTACTGGACTGTGGATGCTTTTTAAAAGAATTTCGATCGAATGTTGTTCTTGGAGTGGTCGTTCGCACTTCATGCTCAGGTTTATCCAACGCAGAATGTACTCGACTAATGTCTCATTTGATTTTTGTCGCTCGACCACAAGATCACCGACGGTGATATGGTACTGAGCTACAGTAAACCTCTTGACAATAAGTCCTCGAACTTTGTGAAGGTTTTGATTGAGCCATTAGGCGATTCGACATAGCAATCAAAAGCGAACCCAGAAAGACTGTTCACAACTTGGCGGCATAACAATGCTTCGTTATCCCCGCGTTGCAGCAACTTGCTCGGAAGTGTGCAACATGCTGACGAGGGTTTCCGGTTCCATCAAACACTTTGAATGTTGGTGTCACGAAGCCCTTCGGATATTGAACAGCATCGAACCCCCCCGGGTAGGGTTTACCCTTTAGAACTAATGCTTCTCCTTTGGGTTGGGCTAAGGCTTCCTTCACTTGTTTCTCTACCATTTGTTTGACGTCTTTTTCCGATACCATGTCTTGGATTGAATTTTTTTCTAGTTGTCCATCTTTGCTGTTGCAAGTAGGCCCTTTTCTTTCGTCTGTTAAATAGATAACTTCTAGCTGGCTTGTTTTTGAAAGTACCGTCTGTGGTGATTGTGACTGTCCTTGAATCGTGGTCATAACGGTCTTCAACTCTTCAATTTTCTTCTTAAGACAATTGATTTGCTCGTCATGTTGCTGAATAACCCTTTTTAACTGATTCGCGGCGTTCTACTCAATGGGAGCATTGCACGAGGATGATGTTGCCCCAGTTTCAACAATATTGATTTCTGCAAATTGTTCCTCCATGTGATTTGATAAATCGTAGTCTTCATCATCCATACATTTCTTTGTTCTCCATACAACTGTGCAATATCAGCTCGGAGTCTTTCCAACGTAGCCTCAATTGACTTTCCTCTAATAACTTTAAGGTCAGTTGAAGGTTTCTGATGAGCATCATTCATTTTGTTGAGCACCAGTGTAGTTGTGTAGAAGTCAAGTGGAATAATCAGATCAACCAAATCATATTGATGGAACCTCTTTCAGGCTCTATCAAATACTCTTTCGGAATTGTTATATTTCCATTCTTGAAATTCTTCTCAAGCCAATCTTTGAAACTGATACACTCTTCCATAGTATGTCTAATGAGCCTGTGGTACGGGCAATATCTTGGGTGTCCTTTCTTGTCGATCTCATCCGGTTTCTTTGGTTCGGGCAACCTAAATTTAGGGTTCTTGATCAGATTATCGAATATCTTTCTCGCAGCTTCATCCTTAAAAAAGTATCTCTTGTTTGATCTATCGATCATTGTTGGAACTTGCCTTTCATTTATTTGGTAAGGTATTTGCTGAAATGATTATTGAGCATTATGTCGAAGAAGTTGGTAAGTCTGCTGTGGTTGTTTGACTTGAATTTGTACTGGATGTTTTTCTTTGCCCACCATTGCTACCACCTCGGCTTTCTCTTCGAATCTCACAACTGGCTTTGGACAATTATGGAGAACTGGCAACGGTGTTGTGGCAGCAACCTCATGGGTAACATCCTTTCCGAAAGTGGATGGTAATGGGTGAAACCCCCCCCCCCCTTTTTCTTTGCCCACCATTGCTACCACCTCGGCTTTCTCTTCGAATCTCACAACTGGCTTTGGACAATTATGGAGAAGCGCAACGGTGTTGTGGCAGCAACCTCATGGGTAACATCCTTTCCGAAAGTGGATGGTAATGGGTGAAACCTACCCCCCCCGCGTAGGGGTGAGGTCTCCAGTCCCATTTCATCCAATTGTAAAATAGCTTCGGCAACAGCCAGATTCACGGCTTACGCCTTCTCGGTTCTAAGAATTTCCTAGGTGCGCCTTTTTCCTTGTGCTTTGATCTGTCGCACGTACTTTAAATTAGAACCAATCTCAAATAAAGAATATGGTGGGCCAAAAGCATTGATTGACTCTTCTTTATGCCGAATGTCATTTCTCTCGGTTGTCGGAGCAACTGGTGCAATGACAGCGATCCCAGTGCTAGGAACAGGAATAGTCCTAGGAGCAGTCCCAACACTTATAGGGGCAGACTCTACAGTAACAACAGAGTTCATTTCAACCAAGTCCCTCATTAGAGGGAAGACTTCTTTAGCAGACTTCAAATTAAACTCCACAACAGGCTCGGCGGAACTGTATGTTTCAGATTGCATTACAACGAAGGCGACATTCCCAAACTTGGCTCCAATATCGTTGAATCATTGTGCAAACTTGATAATAGCCAAATTAGGTAGTTCACTCTGCTTAATTGCCAATTCCACTCCATTAGCGAAGGAAAAGATCAACTTTAGGGCTGACATTGTCTCTGTAATTTGAAGAACTTTCGAAAGTCAGTGACGTCCAGTGCCTCGTAATTTTAGTGGAAGGTACTCAAGTTACTGCACTTGTCTTATGAACTGCGCATCTTTTTAAAATTTATTCATGTGATTTTTTTTGTTTCAAATTTTGTGTTTTGTTTTATTATCGTATGTTTGTTGTATTTTTAGAAAATTTTTATTTTGCTTTCAAAATTTTCGGGAGATTTTGTTTAGAAGCTTTAAGGGTAGGATTTTAACTTGCTTGGAACAAGTTGAATTCAAATATGAGTGAAGTGTAGGACCCGGTCCAAGATTGAAAGGGGTTGACTTCGCATCGAATTCGCTTTGATAGACCGCACCTAAATAACCACACCTATTGGAGGTCCACCACACTTTAGGTTTTGAAGAGTAAGGAACCTCCCTGTTTAAGGATGATTAAACAGTAGGTTTCAAGACCCAAAAAAGAGTTGAATATACTTGCCCAAGAAAGAAATGAGCAAAGGTGCGCCAACAGAAGAAAGGTAGTCTGGCCTACGAGGGACAGACACACTACCGATATTTGAAGACAAAACTACCTGATCAAAGATGAAGAGAGAAACCAATCCCCGGCGGAGTCGCCAAAATTTGTCGGTCGATTTTTTTTTAAAATGAAAATGATTTAAAGTTAAATTTAAAATATAAAATTTATATATATGTGGATAATTATGATTTTGAAAAATATTATTTTAATTTTTAAAATAAATGAGACCAAACGGGTCTCACATATATGATAGTTTGAGTAGTTGAGCACGCTACCACAAGTAATACACTATCCTGAGGGATAGACATACCACTTGATAGTAGTCTTAACCACCTAAACTAAATAATTTTGTGACATCCGTTTGATCTGCGAAACTTTTTGTGAGACCGACAAGTTCACTACCTAATATAAAGATTAGATAGAATTTATTTTATACGGGTTCTTGGATTCACTATAGAACAAGCACTTATAGTTAATTACATCTTAAATGACCGAATTCACCTAAGTAAACTCTCGATTAAGATCAGTAGTTTTGTCTTGAGATTTTCAAAGTTTAGGTTTTCATGATTGGACATGGGAAAATCAAATGGGAATGGCTCAAGTAGGAACAATCATTTTCACGAATCTAAAGAAGAGAAGAGTTGGGGAAGTCACAGATCTGAGGAAAACCCCTCCCAATAATCCTATTATTTGGCTTTATGTCTTTGAAATGATGTTATTTAAAGTTTAATCCTGCAATTTATTATAGAATTTGGATTTTACATTCGCACGATATCTGATCGTGCAAATAGCCAGGAATGATATGAGGGTTTACACCGTACCGTACGGCAACCTCGGAATCCTAAGAGCGTTAGGACTTATATTGCACTGTGACGGGGTTATACTGAAGCTACAAGAATAAAGAGAGGATTTATGCCACACTAAGCGGATTACCTCAGAATCTTATGAGTTTGTTGTTATTTAAACTAAAGAAGAGTTTAGTTGTCGTAGACCCATTCTGCTGCTTGTAGATCGTCATCCCCCGTCCGCTGCATTGTCGATGTGTCGCCCACGAGGAATTGCTTCAGACTCCATATGGTAGCAGTTTTAAATTGTGTTTTATATGTGAGTGTGTAATATTTTTAAATTTGTAATTTGTTACTGTGCATCTCCTAAACCAGTCTATATCCTAAAGGTTTTGTGTTTTATAGTGATCCACCCTAGGTAAACCAACTATGGTTCTCTATCCTAAAAGTCTTGTGGTTAATTTAAAGCATGCATAATGTTATATAAAAAAAAATACACTAACATGAATCAATAGAATGTATACTAACAGGAAACAGTAAAATGTATGCTGACGGAAAACAGTAGAATATGCAGTAAGAGACAGGAAAATAAAGTGCAACACTACACTATGAATATAATATAAACTTTAGGTACCTGGATTGCTTGTTATTGTTGTACCTGTGAATGGAGCTAACGCAACAGGTAAAAGTAAAAGAATTTAGCTAGCAAGATAAACATGTATTTACGTATAAAAGACTGAATGACAAAGTAGTGCACATGAAGGCTAAGGAAAACTGAAAATGACCCACAGAAACTTGAAACAAATCCTAAGAAGAAGAAATGAATAAAACAAAAATACAATGTCACATATAAAAGATCGGGGAAGATTATTTATATGAGACATTTGGAATATCCCTAATTGCCAGGAGGATTTGAGTATAAGGTTCAAACTCAAATCCCGAAGCATTGGATATTCCTGTGAGTTAAGTCATGACAGGAATTTCACAATTGATTTAATTAGGGAAGCATGAATTATCTCTCGGTGCATCTTAATGTCTAGTGTCTTAATCAGTTTGTGAATTGAGATCGAGTGCTTAGCTTTACTATTTGAAAATTAGGTGGATAAACTCTCACTTAGGGTGTGCACCTAGGCTCTAGGAAGGTTGCATATGACTTGTGCTTAAAGTGATTTAAGGTATTCTACACTTGATTAAGAGTTTTCCAACTACTCAAATTTCTCCTAAGTACTTCCCAATCAAATCAGAAATTCTCATTTTTTGACTTAACCGTTTAAAAGAAAAAAAAAAAACAAAACAAAACCAAATAAACAAAGGAGAGCCCACTTATAAAGAGAAATCAGCAAATCAAAGAAGTGAACCGACTTACATGCTTTTAAATTCTTTCAAAATAGTTATCAAATCAACTCCCAAAACATCAAGCAAATTGGACTCAAGGAAAGCATTTCAAAATGAAGTCCAATATAAGCATTTGAATATCACCTTAAAAAATCAGTGAAATAAAGAGCAAGGAAAAGCTCCAAAAAGAGCAAGAGAAGCTCCCACTCAATTTCTATACATTTACGTATCCAACACCTCCAATATCGGTGGGATTAAAGGAAATCAGTCATGTAAGATTTAAGTATTGCATGGGTAAATGTACATATATCGAGAAACTTCGCATGCACATGTTATACTTTGAATGTTGAGTACAAATAGTTTAAAATTTAAGTGAAAAACTGCATGCATACCCTATGAACGGCTTAAGGTTTCAGAATTTTCAAAGATAAAACCGTCACACTTTCAGATTTATATATATATATATATATTTTTTTTTTTTTTATTGCATAAATGCTATCCGAAATAGTCCGCTCATAGGAAGAATTGCATACATATACCTAATTCCTATGTTTCCTGCACATGTAACACCTACATTTTATACATATATTTTCTTTACATTTATAACACCCACACTCTTTCATATCGCACCAAAATAAAACCATTCAAGCTCTCAAAATGAAACCCAGCTTTCATGCATAGGGTCAAGTGGTATGTACGTAAGAAAAAAAAAAACAGAATTTTGTGTGTGAGATATGTGAATGCAAAAGAATTGTGTGGAGTGTATGTAAATCCCCTTTGAAGAACAAATGGATAAAGGTGGGTGCTGGGCTTGTACATGACAAACTTCAGGTAATCCATATGTAATTAACATAAATATAAAGATCAAGCTTTAGGTGTTAAATGTGCGAATTCATAGGAATTGAATGTTATGCATGTAAATCTTCCATATGCTGTACTAGAAATTTTAGAAGGAATTAATAAATGCAAGAGTTACCAATAAATGTGTGATTTAGTCAATTCGTTGCGGGTTAGAAGCAGTCCGCATATCTAAAGCTCCTTTATATTTAAATGGATTAACACCAAAGAATAAAGGGTGCATACAAGTACGAAAAAAAGTCATTATAGACCAAAAAGAAATGCTAAATTAAACAAAGCTTGCAGATAAGGCAATTACGCATCAAATAAAAGAAAGCAAAACAGGGTATGAAGAGTTATTTAAATCTTCTTATCCTACTCTATATCCATGGTGCTTTTAAAAAAAAGACAGACTTGTAATTTTAATAGAAATGTTGAACAGGTTCAAGAATTGCGTAAGCTTCAAAGAAGACTAAAACCACATACAAGATTTATGATTTCAATCGACACTATTCCCCGAAAGAGAAGGGAAGTCTAATAGAATTTTTTTTTTTTTTTTTTTTTAATGACAGCTAATGTAATGGAGCAAAGAAGTAGAAATGAGAGAAGAAGAAGGTACCTCGCTTTTCTGTTCAAAAAAACAGAGAAAATCAAACACCAAGTAAACTAGGGAAGAAACAACCATGGAGAAAGAAGCACCCAGAATCTTGGCAACACCTCCCCCTTCTCCCAAAATTTCGGCCAGCTAAAAACACTCCCAACTAGGGTTTTATAGACAAGAAAGAGAGAAGCAGCCACCAACCACCGTCAAGAGGACCGAATAAGATGACGGGAGAAGAAAGGTCGCCTAGAGCAGAGAAAGGGTCGGCCACGAGACAGCTCGCGAGTGGCGAGCTGCTCGGTCGAGCGGGCCTCGAGGTCGAGCCAGGTGGACGCCGAGTGCGAGAGAAGAAGAGTCAGGCACTGTAGGGGGCTCGCGACCAATCAAGGGGAGGCGAGCGAGCCTCGGCTGGCTCGCGAGAGTGGGCGAGGCAAGGGTCTCGCACGGACCCAAGGGTTAGGGCACGGGAGAGGCTTCGGTCGAAGGAGAGGGGGAGCGAACCGTGCGAGTAAGGGAGAGGCGTGAGCGCAAGATTTATTTTAAGGATTTAAAATAAACTTTTTTTTTATTATTTTAATAATATTTTATTATTAAAACTTCCTGATTCGCGTACTTTTCACTTGTTCATGAAATCATATCAAATTAGATGTCTCTCCTAGGTAAAGTCGACGTCCCAGACGCAACGGCGCTGTCCATTTCGTCATCTGAGGTTGTTTGACTATTTTTCGATTTTTGTGCCAAATTTCAAATAATAATTCACATATTTTTTTCGTGCGACGAATCCCAACAATATAGGTGTCCTTCCCGGCTAAAATCGACGTTTCGGACGCACCGGCGCAGTCCGTTTTGTCATCCGAAGTCGTTAGGACAAATTCATCAATTTGCGTGCGCGAATGCACGAAAGTCATAAAGGGTGCCCTAAAGCTTTTAAACCCTACGGGAACACTCTTTGGGCCTCCATATTCTAATCCTTAGCCCTTGCAACAAAATGTTGAGTGCTTAGAACCACTCATATGAGACTTCACAAAAAAGTGTCAGGAGATGGTTTGACTTTTCTACAAGGGTGTGTCTCATCACTAGTTCTCTATGATGGTCAAATAGGAGAGTCCTAAGGCTAGATCCTAGGATCGAGGAGGAAGAATTAGACCTCAACGAAAATGAGGTCAACACCGACATAAGTACAAACTGATTATGATAAATATTTATATCACGTCTTAAACTATGTTCAATTGCACTCTCATAAAACTTTAATATATGACACATTAGCTTAATTCCTCAATAATATGCATACTTGTTTGCATCTCCCTTATTCTTAAAAGGGGACCAGAAAACACTTCTTTCCTCGTCAAGCTTCTTTCAGCTTTTAAAATAACATCAAAAATTTTAGTAAGCTAAGAAAATTCGAAATCCCCTAAATATTTCCACACTTCTATTGCCTACCATCAGGTTCTACTGATTTTTTACCCTAGATTTTCTTTAAAGCCTCCTCAACTTCCCTTTTACTAATGTGTCGGTAAAAATAAAATATTTTCTTATTATTAATGACATTAAGATCACTAAAATCGATCATATTTACAAAAATTTCATTAAAAAGTTTATCAAAATATCTCACCCACCTATATTGAAAATCGTCATCAAAGGAAAGTACTTTTTTATTTCATCTTTAATTTATTTTACATGAATTAAATCATTATTTTTCATTTCCCTTTATTTAGTTAGTTTGTATATACATCTTTCACTCTCTTTAGTATCTAATCTATCATAAAGATCAATCAAAACAGAATTCTTAGCATCACAAATAATTCTCCTAAACTCCCTATGGACTACCATATAAATTTCCCAATTCTCTACGTCTATACATTTAAATCAATTTTTATAACAAAACTTCTTATATTTTATCTTTTCTTGCACAATATTATAACACCGCCAACTATTTTTATTTATGAAAATATTTTCTTTTGCTTTTTCATATACATCTTTTGTCACTTGTTTGATAATACTTACTACTTTATCTCACACAAAATTAGCTTCTTTATGAACATCTCAAATCCTTAAATTTTGAATTTTGCTCATAAAAATACTTTTATTTATTTTTTAAGTGCTCCCAACTAATTTTAAAAAATTTGCACTTATCTAATTTTAAGACAACATTTTAATATATTTTTTATCTTCTTAAATTTTCACTTGGAATGATCTTATAATCTTTACATTCTCAACAATCTCCTTTTCTCATAAGAAAATAATAAATTTGTGCTTTATTAGATTCAATCTTATAAATAATAATATATCAATCTATTTTCTTAAATAAAGTATTAGTAATAACAAAATCATAAGCTAAAGCAAAAACCAATATGATTCTACATTCTTCATTAAACACTTCAAAACCATAGCCACCATGAATCTTTTTAAAACATTCTACCACAGCCAACATTTTTATTTAAATCTCCTCCAATAAAAATTATTTCTTCAAGAGGTGTCATTCTATTAATTCTTCTAAGTCATTTCAAAATTTTCTTTTAAACATATGTCCAAACCTACTTGAGGAGCATAAACACTTATAACATTAACAAATCTTAATATCAGCATTAGGTTTTAAAATCTTATTTATAATTATACCTACAACATTTCTAGTATGACTCTTACCAAAATGCCAAAATTTAAAACACATAACAGAGGGTATAAAAAGAAAAACTTGGGGATTTATTGTCGTATTAGATCCTACGCATTAGCTATCAAGTTAAACGAATTGTAGCACTTGTTGAATAAGTACAAGCAATCTTTTCAAGCTCAATTTGTTTGTCAACGAGTAGAATATAAGATCAACACAATGGTTTTCAGGAAGTTAAAGTGTTTATGAAAGATGAAAATAGACGTATGTATTTAGTTGTGATTAAAACAATCAAAGTTTAGTGCTATGGGATTTTTCTTTTGAATGGATAAAAATTTAATCTCGTTACTAATTCATAATCTCAAGGATGAGTATTCACAAAAAAAAACATAAGATTTGGTGAGGCATTTTAGATACAACAGAGCAATCTTTACAACAATACTGAAGAGAGTGTGTGTGTGTTCGAGCATGTGCATCAATGTTCAAGAAAAAATGATTGAGCTAATCATTGCTTATATACGGTTTATCTATTAAACAATTTAATGCATTTATTCAAGCTTGAAAAAATTTATGTTTATAAAAGTCAAAGAAGGGATGCCTACCAAGCTAAACCTTTTTTATTTGCAAAGATTGAGCAAGTTTGAATACCCTTAAACTAATCGCTCCCAACAATATGCAACTAAAAAGCAATTACAACAACAAGGCACTGGTGCATGGTTCTGCGATTCTAATGGCCTGAAGCAGAGTTTGTCAATTCAAATTGCCTTTTTACAAAAGTGTGCCATCGTCCTCGTCTAAGAAAGGAAACATAATGGAGACTAGTGTATTCTTTTTCGTCAAATGAAAATATCATAATAAGACATGCAAATTTCCAATTAAAATAAACCAAGAATCATCATTGACCACAATAACAATAGACCAAAAGAAATTAAAAGGCCAAGGCTAACTATATGAACATATAGTACAAGAATTTATAATGAAAATAAAACAAGATGCTTCATGGAGAGCAGTTCATCGTTTACGCTTCTAGGTCATTGCATAGCACACTAGCATCAAATGATGCAATGTCATAATAAAAACTAAAAGATCAAAAAATACCTTAATGGCATACTTTTTCCCATCTTCGGTACTTTGATACAATACCTATCAATTTGAAAAGAGGACATTTCACATAAACTGTTACAAAATCTAAATGAACTCTTTAGGAACTAGCCAACATACCACTTTTCCATAACTACCAGAACCAATCTTGTATTCCCGAACATATTCATTAACCATCTTATTTCCATGCTCATCCTAAATAAATAAGTAGAAAATAACAGAATAGTAAAATTGTTAGTTGAAGGACATACAAAGTGATTGGAAGTTTTTTCACACGGGAATGTTTTTCACGCTTTTTATCATAGGCACATAATTTTCAGACTATTAGATCCATGCATGGTATTGAGATGTCAAATTTTCAACAAAATTACATTCAAATTACAAGAAAGAAAATAATATATATGGGCAACTAGGGCCCTTCATGATACCAACAATAAGAAGAAGGTTCAATGAAAGTACTATTTTTCTCACAGAAATTAATCAAAATTCTATATACAGAAAAATCCCAACTAAAGTAAAATCTTTAGATAAACAAGAAATGACACAGATACGCAGATAAATAAAAGTACTGACACGAATTGAAGCCTGGACCGGCATAAAAAATACACCTTAATATGCCATCTGATGCTCATTATAAAATCTTGGAGAGAAAGACATATAGACCATACAATAGAAGACAATAATATTCACTAGAGGAAAAACAAATAAGCATAACTAAGAAACTTTGTTATGAGTGAATAGCATCCTAAAAGGTTTACTGCCCTATTTCTAGCAAAGGCCCCTGATTGTCTAAGTAGTAGGTGATTAAATAGTATATTGATTCAAAATTGTTACCTGGAAGAACAATAATACAAGCAATTTCTAATGGAAAAAAAAGGAGGAAGCCAGTTAGATATGCAGAAGATTGGAACTATATAGTTAAAATAATTAAATGAAAAGACATGTATATTTTCAAACAATTTCTTCATGCAACTCTTCTCATTCAAAAGAGGCCGGCACAGAAGAAATAATCAAGTCTCCTTCATTGTGACCTGAAGGTCACGAGTTTTGAGTTATGAAAATAACATCTTTGTAATGCAAGTACAAGATTGTGTACATCCGCATTGGGCTTCATCCACAAGCACGCCATTTTTATAACCAATGCTAATTCACCTAAGAGTCTCAAAGAGTAGTATATACATTTACCTCACAGACTGTCACCTTCCGAGTTTCCTTGACAGGTACTTCCCTGCAAATCCATCCACTTTGAGCTCTTGAAAAAAGTATCTCTTCAGGTTTTTTAGCAGGAAGACTGGTGCTTCTGTCGCTAGCTCCACTATATGAGATGCAATCCCCATCTTCACATGTTTCTGGAAGAAAAAACTCCGGTGGAATTTGATTTCCAAGGCTACGGATTGAAAATAATGATCTATGGGAGGACTTCTTCAGGAAACCAAAGCAACCGCAAAAGCTCATTTCCAGCAGGTGCGAAAGAGAAAAGTTTTCCCCAGGCATAAAGAGCCTATCTTTAAAAAAATAGAAAAAATAAAATTTACTATCAAGTTCAAGAAATACCCACTGAGTGATTCGGGAGGAAAACTGAAGAGCAATGACTAAGTGTGCGTTAACAAATTAAAAAAAATGCATAGTTGCAGATTCTTGCTCAATGTATTGCTAAATAAAAACCCTTTCCTTCAGGATGCAGATTCAGCTTCCAGATTTTCAGTTTATATATCAAAAGAGTATACCACATTATATACAGGCACACAATACAACATTTATACGAAAAAATAACAATTCCACCAAAAATTAACTACAAGATCAATCCCGAATCGGCATCCAATCTGATAGAATGGCCGTTCAGTTCTACTGAAGAATAACTACAAGATCAAGCACGAATCAAAGAGGCAGGGGTAAATCAAAGAGGTTAAAATCACATACCTGATTAGGGCTCGGCCAACCCCGGAAAGTGACAATGAATATACGTGGTGCTATAAACCTAATAAAAGTTGCTGCAGGTGCCACTCGCACAGCATGGCAAAACCATGTATGCGATTAACAAAACCGAAGAGGCACTCTGGACCCAGCATCATCTCGCAAGATCTTTCTCAAGATAATGGCCGCGGCTCCAAACCACCAATCTGACTCGCCCCCGATCCTTTCCTCTCCTTGCCAACAAATCAACTTCTCCACTTGGCTTCAGATGTTTTAATTTTCAAGAAAAGGAAGGATCAGCAGAATAAAGACTCCCAAATAATTAAATTCTCAGGTGCTATCCCTGTCAGCGGCCTTGCGAGATAAGGACAGAGAATCCAAAAGCCTCTGGTCAGTTCGAATAATTAAGCGGGATTGGAAGGGGAACGAAGAAGCCCATCGTCTCCCTCTGCCTATAGCTTGGGAGGAAGATCGACAAACCACTGATTTCTGGCACCAGGTGAATAGATTCGTTGATTAGTAATCTTCGGTTCACGTACGGTCTTTAGATTCGTTGATGTACGAAATATATTTACAACCCGCGGCGAGAAGAAAATGGAAGGAACAATTTCGATGATCAACTCACCCGAAGCCCGTATGCACGTAACACTTTTTAATAGGAGAATGTTTTGATTGGTCGTTCTGCATACGGCGAATATATGTAATAATTTTTACAGGAGGAGGGAAGGATTACAGGTTCATTAACAATATATCTTAATGCCATCGTTAAAGACCGTTTTAAAGCATGTTTTTGTAATAGCATATTAATAATAAGATTTGTGAATGGATTTAATTTAAATTCAATCAAATCTCAAAAACTTTAAAGTTAATCCAATGCTCTAGTAAAATGAATCTTCCCGCATTGTGTTGGCTTTTCTCTGTAATTCGTCTCTTCATCGTCCGAAATCCAAATCTACTAAATTCAGGTGAGCGATTTATTTATTACACCGTGATTCGCAAACTCCGCCATCAAAGATAAATTTGAATTTATAAGATTTGGTAAATCCTACTTAAGCATCTTTGAAGCAAGTAAAGCCTAGAATTCAGCTTGAATCGAAGCTTAAATTTGATGAATTATCATGAACATAAGCTTAATTGGAGTTCAAATCAGTTCTTTTATTATTAAAAGGAAGAATAATTTTGATTCAAATAATTATTTTAAATAAAATAATAATAAAACTATGCTATTAAAAAGGACAAAAAAAACACCCGATATAAAGATCACTTAAATATTTTTAATTAGTTAAACTTAAAGCTTTCAATATATTTAATAGTATATTTTATATTAATACTTTTTAATTAATAGTCTTACGAACTTATGAGTTGAGTGAGGATTAACTCGAGCTTGATTTCTTAGCTCTTTGAGATCAACTTTTACAAATCATTTATTAAGTGTAGATCGAGCTATCTCGCTAGTCAGCTTGGCTAAGTTACATGAATGTTACTGTCACCAGTGGTATGGAGCATTGAACGGACGAGAGAAATCGAAAGATAGAGATTGTGAGAGGGATTAAGAGCACGGTAACACAAGTTTTGAGAGACTAAATTCAATAGTCGTTTATTGATGAAATAACGCTTATTTATCGGTTTCAATGATATCTAGTAAAATTACATGTTTTTCACAGTTCTAACTGGAATGTTACAAGTCATTATTACATATTTTCATATTTGTAACCGACCTCAGCACCCTTTCACATTCATAACTGACATTGGCACCGTTTTCGTATACATAACTGCTTGAAGAGGGGCATTTAATGATCTTTTACCCTTGTAAATCGGTCAACTAAAAGCTTTGGTCGGTCTGCATACGTTCGCCTGACTGAAAGACCATCAATGTGCATTCGCAATGGAATCCTGAGTAGAGACCCTCTTAACGTTGGAATGAACATGATGGGCAGCTCCTCTTGGGCAAGGGATCTTCTGAAAGGATAACAATGGTGTTTTGTTAGGTGCGCTTTGGCTACGTTTATAAAGAATTATGGAATTAGTAGAAAGAGTTGGTTACGAAATTGTCCTCGAATTAGTTGCCATCTATTCATATGTTCGGTTATGCTTCTGTTCAATCAGCTTTAAGTTCTGGCTGAAGGAAATGAAGCTTAGTCTTTCCGTCTTTTAACTATCCCGATACACTGTCCTTTGGTGTTCATGAGCGAGACTCGTTGGATTTCCTCAAGATTCACAAAGTTAAATTTTTTATGTGCATATTTAGTTCCATAATTTTCTTACTTCTTGAATGTGACAGTTGTGATAAGAATAAAAGAAATAAATGCAAAAATTGACTTATTTAATGCTTAAAAGTACATTTAATAATCAAACTTTTTAGATTTTCGTGTATATGGTCCCTATAAATAGGGCATGACTAACACTTCTCTAGCACACTTTTTGAATCACGCCCTTTCATTCGGATGTTAAAAGAAGAGACTTATGGCAAGTAGTAAGAAATATGTAAATGAGGCAGCCATGATGAAGGCCATCGAAGATTTAATCAAAAAACTTTGTCGTCTCAGGACACATGAGAGAAAAAGAAACAAAAGATTAGTCTGCCCATTATAAACAAAAAGTCAGGGGATGAGGGCTGACTCGTGTCGGTCGTGGGAGAGGTTCGGTTAGATGTTATATTTATGTAAATATATATACATAGATTTTCAGAAAAATATCATTTTTAATTTTGAAATCATGAAATCAAACCGATCTCATATAAATAATAGTTTAAATAATGAAGCGCTCCACAGCAGGCCATGTATTTATCCCGAATAATGGATACATTGCTTGGTGGTGAGACTTGATCAAATAAACTAAAGAATCTATGACATTTGTATGATCTATGAACTATTTATGTTGAATGACAATTTCCCCTACCTAATATGAAGGAATTAAATAGGGTTTATATTAATCTGGGGTATTTTAGTTTCCTATAAGGGTAAGCCCCTATAATTAATTATATCTTAGATAACCGAAGTTGTCTAAGAAAACTCTTGATAAAGATCAGGAAATATTATTTTCATGACTTCCAAAAGATAAGATTCTTCAAGAAAATGTGGTAATAGAAAATCTAATAGGTGAGTGGCTTAAATTTTGGAATAATTATTATATGAATCCAAAGGAAGAGAAAGCTAGGGGAAAGACAGAGATCCAAGAAAAATCTTGGTGATTTCCCAAACTACCCTATGGTTCGGCCTCGATTTGAGATAATTTTTTAGTGTTTCATCCTGCCTATTTTATTTATTGGACTTACATTCACTTGATACTGTTCATGTGAATAGCCAGGAAGATAGTAAAATTAATGTCATAGCAGATGACAACCTCGGAACCTAAGACGAGTTAGGGCTTATATTGCATGAAGTGCAAAGGCCTAAAGGATAAGGTAAAAGTTTATTCTGCACTAGGCAAGTAACCTCAAAGTCATATGGCTTGTTGTTTAATTCTAAAAAGATTTGCTGTTGAAGATGGTCGTGCTGCCCACTGTGCATGCTTTAAGCTCCTCGTCGTAGCAGATTTAGTTGTGGAAGAGTCAAATATAGGAGGTTGAGAGAAGTAGCACGTTTTACAAAAGTTTTAAATTGAGGTATCTTAGTGTCTTATTTAGGGGTATATTAAAGTTGCTTATAGCGGCACCGGTTAGGATCCCACGGTTCCCTCATTTCGGCACCACTATTTTATTCGGATTCACCTAGTCCGGATAAATTTACTAAACTCAACTTAACGAGTTCCGTACTTTCATTTAGACCGTAGGAAAGCTCGTTAGCAGCCGTAGGTTACCTCCTCTGAGGTATTCCGATCATCCGATAGAGATATTTCAATTTAGTTGTAATTGTGAGTTTGGTTTTGTTTGTGATTAAAATTTGAATTGTCTTATATTTTAATTATTGTTATGGTGAATTTTATCTTTGTTTTGTTTTAATGTTGATTTTTTATTTTGGTTTTGTGACTATTTTAAAAGTTCTGGTTTTTATGTAAGGTGACATTTGCTGTTTAACATGCAAGCTTGTAAGCAGGAAAAGTAAAGTAAACGAAGTACTTAAAAGAATGTACTATAAACTTATAAAAACGTACCTGTTAAGTCTTCTCGTTCCTCCACCTGAAACTTAAGTATATTTTGCAGTAAACATTTATATTTTGTAGAAAGTAAAACCTATGGATAGGTTCATCACGGACTTACTAAGTCCTATGCCATAAATTGGTGGGTTTTGTTTATTCATTTGAGGGATGCTTTCCTTTAATAAGTATGATAGGTTCAGTTGTCCTGCAAGATGTCCAAAAGACTTGTGAAAAGATCCAGAGAGGTCTTTGATATTTCATAACTCTTTTGAACTTTCTTTAGTTCATTTTGAACTTATCATATTCATTAAATGATTAATGCATTTCATACCCTCATGCTCAACAAACATTGATGTTTTAATCATCCCAAAAGTTGAGTAATTATCACTTGATATTTTATTTATAAATTATGTGAGTAAAGGCTTATAGGGGCAAACTTGACTCATTAAGAATTCTAATTGTCGACATATTTTTAGGTTATGTGTTTTGAAAAAAGGGGTCTCCTACAGAAATTGTCGGTGAATTTTCATATTTTAAATTTAATTTATATATAATTTTGAAAGTAGCATTTGATTTTGAAAATAATTTTAAGTTTGAAAATTTTAAGATATGAAATCAAACCGATCTCACATCCCGAATAGTTTATATAAACGAGAACCACACCACAAACCATGTATCTATCCCGGAGAATAGACACACTGCTTGATGATGGGGCTTGATTAAATAAACTAGAAGATTTGTGACATCTGTTTGGTCTGCGAACCAATTTTATAAGCCAACAAGTTCCCCTGCTTAATATAAATGAATTAAGCAGGGTTTATATTACACAGGTTCTTAAAGTTCCCTATAAGGGCAAGCCCCTATAGTTAATTACATCTTAAATGACGAGAATCATTTAAGAAAACTCTCGATAATGATCAGTGGTTTTGCTCTCAAGAATTTCTAAGTTTAAGATTTCAAACAATTGAATTTTGGGATTTCAAAAGGGAGTTGCTCAAATTTGGAACAGTTTATTTTACGAGTCCAATGTAAGAGAAGTAGGAGAAGCTGAGGATCCAAGAGGAATCTTGGCAACTTCCCAAACTATCCTATTGTTTGGCTTCAATTTGGGAGTTTACTTAATGTTGTAATTCTGCCAATTTTAGTTAATTGGGACTTATATTTGTATGATATAATCACATAGGTAGCCTCGAAGATGTGAGGGTTTATGTCGTACCAAACAACTACCTCGGAATCCTAAGACCGATTAGGACTTAATTTGCATAAAATGATTATGCAGGTGCCTAACGAAAAGGTTTGAGAATTTATGTTGCACTAGGCGAACTACCTCGAAGTCCTATGGTTTAGTTGTTTAATTTTAAGAAAAGGTTTTGTTGATAACGATGGCCGTGCTGCCCACTGTGCTCCAAGCTCCTTGTTGTTGTAGAGATTTAGTTTTAGAAGGTGAAAATCAGGGGATGAGAAAAGTGTCTTGGTTTAGAGAAATCTTAAAGTCCAAATGTCTTTAATGTTTTAATTAAAACAAATCTTAAAGTTGATTAAACGAACCGATTAAGATCCCACGGTTCCGTCATTCCGGCACCGTTATTTTCATCGAATTCACTTAGTCCAGATGAATTTGCTAAACTCAACTGAATGATTTACACACTTTCATTCAGAACGTGGGAAATCCCGTTAGCAACACGTGGGTTACATCATCCGAGATATTCCCGATCATTCAACGAGACGTTTTAATTTAGTTAATGTTGTGGTTTTGTTGTTCTGTTTGTGATTAAATTTTGAGTTGTTTTATATTTTAGATGTTGTGGTGGTGAATTTTATCTTGTGTAACTTTTAATTTAGTTTTGGTTTCAGTTTTGTGGCTATCCTAAAGGTTTCGGTTTTCATGCAACAATCATGTTTATCATGCAGAAAAGTAAAGCGCGGTGCGGAGTAAATAAGTTGCAATAAAGTAAATTGCAATAAAGTAAAAGCGTACTGGAGGGTCTTCTCGTCATTCTAAGTTTGCACTTAAAACACATGTTAGAACATTTAAATATTTGCAACAAGTACCTAGGTAAATCTAAGGGAAAGATTTTGGTTGTCTACCAAGATCCTAATCTTACTGCTAGTTGGTTTCTATAACACCTAGGTTCTTTATATTTTGTAGATGATTTTCTTCACTAGACAAGACCGATCAATATTTTAAGCCTTTCACACTAAAATTTTCAATCTCTACGCCCGCTAGTTAATATTTCCCTATTTATTTGCACTTCCTTAAAAGGCTTTCGATTTCCCCGAATTCGGATGTAATTTTTTACTATAAATATAGTTCAACATATGTTAACAAATCAACTGGCCGCATTGAAAGTAATACACTATAAAGATTAAGACAATTTCTATTTTCATATTTCTGTGCACAACTATTTAAATTTCATTATTTCACTAATCTCAAGAACAAGGAGAAAGACTAAGGTAACTACTCGAATGCATTGAAAGATAACACAAACATGGATTTAATAAGTTAATAAACAAATAACAAATATACTTATCTCAATTCTTCTCCCTGCGTACTCAAGTTCATTTGACTTCCTTCCTTCCAAAGATAACACACCAAAAAGATAAAACTTAATCTAATCACTCAAAAGACTCTAACTTCCACACACCGACTAAAACTCGACTCCGGAATGACACTCTAATGACACATAACCGACTAAACTTCGACGCATTGCGAAGGGCCTCCACCCAAAGATCGCTAAGCACCTCTTCAAAAAGCGTCCAAGTTCAATGTATTTTGGTTCTTTTCAACCGTTCCCCGTCACAAGCCGATGGCTCGATCTCGCCGTCGCGGGCTTCTAAGATAGGCTAACCACGTCGATCTCACCGTCGGCCGGCTCGATCTCATTGGCCACAGTTTTATAATATATTAAAAATCTTCGTGAAAATCTCACGTCGGCGCCTAAATCTCGCCGTCGTTGACAGCTCAATTTTCATCAAATTGAGTCCTTTTTGTTCCAAATACGCTTCTTTTGTACTTTTTGCTTTCGTACTTATAAATTTTCATTCCTACAATAAAACAAAGAAAATACATTTCTTTAAAGCAGCAATTTCATATAAAATCGGTATTTAAATTCTTAATATATTTTCTATAGATCAAATTCCCCCAAACTTAACTATTATCATTCAAGTAATTTTAATACTACATAAAAGTAATGATTATTCAGTAAGGTTTTAATTCGTAAATACTATGAATTAGTTTTAAATAAATACTATGCTTAAGTTTAATGTAAATATTTTTAGATATTTCGAATTAATTTTATAGATATAAGGCTATTTAAACTTGTCAAGTTTAAGATGTTTAGTCTTTTATTTATTTCGAGAATGATTATATTTGAAATATTAAATTACTTAAAATATTCGATGATGAGAATTTCATGAAAACACAACTCAAGAAATACTAATCCATATATATATATATATAAGTTTAGAAATATAATCGGAAGTTTTTCTTTTAAAGTTGATTCAAATGAAGCCAATTTTCGATAAGACACTTCCTCAAGCTTCTCCTCACCTATATTTTTCTTTTTCATTTTGATTGATTTTCAATCCAATATATATATATATATATATATATATATATATATATATATTCAAAGGATCGATTTTTAATCCTCCTTTTTTTTCGCGAGGATTACTATATCCTGATAAATTCGTTAATGATTTCAACTTCATTTCTCTTTTCCTAAAATCAAAACTTGAAATATTTCCTTACTTAATATATATATTTCAAAAGTTTTTTACTTTATCGAGTTTCAATCTTTTCTTTCTCAACTAAATATTTAAGAATTTCGTATTTAAAAATATGCTTTCCTTACTTTAAATAGTTAACTAGATTCTTATTCTTTTAAACTAAATTTCTTAATCTATAAAATTAGTTTAATTACTAAAAATTTTATTCAACTTTTATAATATTTAGATAAATTAATTCTATTTATCGAATTAAAATTACTTATAGAAAATCATTTTTATAATAATTTTAAAAATGTATATCGAAAATAATTTAATAATTAATTTGTTGTTTTTCTCTCCTCCAAACTTAAAGTTTTCTATCTATTTACATGTAGGGTGAAAAGAAAATAACCGTAAATTAAAATCATACCTTCTCAGTTCTTTTAGGTATTTCTTTTTCTTTCGGTTGTGCGTAAGATTTTTTCATTACTTAATTAACCCGCACGCATTTTTCTATACACTAAATATTAAAGAAAATGCCGGGTAAAGAAGTTTTAAAATAAGCACAACTACTAACACAACTTATACTACAACATAACACAACATCCACATACATTTTACTAATTAAGTTTCGCAGCTTACAATCAAATTTTAAATTTAAAAAGCCACACAAATTTAACTTATATAAAAATATTAAAATGTCTTACACAACATAACAATCAAAGTTTATGAACTAAAAGATCAATACTAAAACACAAACAAACAACAATATCATAATCTATATCTAAACAAATAAACATAACATCTAATCTTCGCATCAAAGTCCCAAACTATATCATCATTTCGATCGATTGGAGGTTAGGCTAGTAATGAGTATATCGGGGGCATTCGTAGAATACAACATCAAGCTCTCCCTCTCCCGTAACGATTCTCCGCCTCATAATATGTTATCTCATATTCTCGAATGCCTCCGAAGATACTCACTCGTCATAATCATGTCTTCTTTCTAAGCCTCCAATTCTCCGATTAATATGCTCTAGTTTTTCCTCTATTTTCTCAAAGCTCTTCTCAAGCCGAAGGACATCTCATTCATCAAATCTCTTCAAGGGCAGGAGTACTATAAAGGGAGGAGGGTCAGTACTAGTGCAGAATATCTCTACTCGAAGAAGGCACAAAACTTCGTTCGAGATCTCCATCCCTCGCGGGATTCATATTTCTTAATATTACCGCAGTAACGTTCACAGTTCCACCCATTCCTCATCCTCTTTTGCCTCTACCCTAGATAATTGGCAGAGTGCATAGATAAGACCAGGATGTCCTAGTCCTCCTCCACTTTCACTTCTTGAGTTGGATAATATATTATTATAAATTATACTTCCCACATTAATACTTTTTTGGTTTTGAATACAGAAATTTAGAACTGCTCTATCTCTTGTTACCTCACTATGGTGGTAAGTAGGTAACAATGTAGAACAAATAAAATAGTGCCAATCTTTAGATGATGCATTCAGCATAGAAAGAGGGAAGTTTACCCGTTCTCGCTGCTTCATTTTCCAAACTCCTTTCTCGTCAGTGAGAAAGTCTATCACCTGTTTCAGTGGTCCTTCCGTAGTTCCGAATGTATCATACTCACTGGTGTAGGTGTCTCTTACCTCGTAATAAGCATTTATTCTTGCAGCGCTGAATTCCACAAAAAATCCTCTAACTTTAACCGGTGCATCTTCAGCCTGAGTCAGATTTGCATAGAACTCTTTCACTACTTCCACAGCGGCTCTGTTGGTTATGAAACAAAAAATTTCCCATCCTCTTTCTTTAATTATTCGCTCTACTTCACCTCCAGGACTTTTGAAAACTTGATCCTGAATGCATGTTCTGGCTTGAATATTGTGAAAATATCTCGATTGTGCCCTTGCATTCACAAAACGAGTTTCGTCATATTCCACTCTTCTCTTTTGTCGTGGAGTTATTTTTGATCTGTGAAATTTGCAAAAAATCTGAACTAAACTCCCAAATATTACTAAAATGGCTTCCAATAGTTACTAAAATCAATCTAAATCAAGTTTCATGAACTTCTTCTAATTCTTTTCTTCACATTTCAAAATTTTTCCAAAATCCTCAATGTAGAAGAAATTCATGGTGAAAATAAAAAATTTTTACATAGGAGTGAAGCTCTTACCAAGGGAAGATAAAATCCAGCATCAAAATGTGTTGAAATCGCTTCAAATCCAAGATTTCGCAAACCCTAGGTCGGTTTTTTTAAGTTTTTGAGGAGGGAGACGATGAATAGTGTCGCTTGACCGGTCAAATAAAGGATATTTTGCGATCTCGCTATCGGTGAGATAATTAATTTACCAAGGCCAAAGTTTCAGGAAAATCTCACCGTCAACGGGATTTTCTCGCTGTCAGCAAACTTTTCCTCCCTGTCGGCGAGAGTTCCAAAAATTTTTAATATTTTTAATTCTTTCAATGTTTTAATCTAAACTAAGCCTTGTTCATTATTCTGGTCACTAAATTTAATATATTTATTAATATATATTTTATTAAGATTAGATATTATACTAACACATAAATTCACACAACACAAACATTATAACTTTATAAATGAAATTCATGAACTTTACAAACTTCAAACACTACATAACTAGAAATTAACTTATCAAATTAACCCAAACACATCTAACTCAGCATTGCAATCCACACCACAATACTCTAAATGCTGAGACTAAACAAACAACATACAATCTCAGTTAAACTGAGATTATCTATGTAAAGTTCAAACTAAATCAAAAACTAAATTCAAATTAAAACACATACATATAATATAAATAGAAATCTCTGCTACTCATCTGAATCTAAACTGTTCTCTTCTCTAATGTTTCCAATAGAACGCAGGTGCACAAATAAATTATAGAAAGGCCTGAAAAGGAATTCGATAGTAGAATCTTCTTCAATCCACCCTTTCTGTCTCAATAGTCGTATAAAACTTGCCTCCAGGTGTCCTGTATGGTCAAAGTGCTCCTTCATTCTCCAAACGATGTGATCAAATAAATCAGAGATATTATCAATAGAATTCTTCACATTCTGTAGTTCCTTCTCCAATCCTTTAAGTTTCCTTAAATTGAGGTTCGTTCTATCAGTCAGGGGTTTAACTAAAGGATTGTTTTGGGATGCTTGATCAGAAATAATTACTGTATCATCATTATTATCCAATGTAGGAAACCTATCTGTCAGATCTAGTGGTTTCCAAGGCAATAACACTTTTTCCCAAGCTTTGTAGGAAACTTGGTACTGACTACATAAAGCAAATATAGTTGATGGGTGTCCAAGTCCATGAATTAAACCATGTACAATTAATCCTAGTGCAGACTTCACAATAATAGATCCAACATCAATAGGCAATCCAGATTGAATACAGTAATTTAAAATTGTGCATTCCTTCGAAACCTTGTTTACCCTCATAGTGGGTAATAATTTTGATGAAATAAAGAAATGCCAATGCTTTGAGACGGGGTTTAGAAGGGATGCAGAAAAACTAACGTACCCGTCTTCTTGTAATTCCCAATCATCAGGTTCGTCAGTCAGATATCTGTAGATCTCATTCATGTTGTATCTTGTAGGAACAAAATTTGAATAGTGGCTAACAGGGGTATTCTCAATCGAGTATAATTCATTTATTCCAGAAGGAGTGAAAGTTACCCATCTGCCTCTTACGTAAACACTTTCGTTATGGATCGCATGCAGATTAGAGTAGAATTCTTTGACTACTGGAATGACTACAGCAGATGTGGTATAGCAGAATACCTCCCAACGTCGTTGAACAATCATTTCTTCAATTGTTGTTGTTGAATTCTCTGCCCCTCTGTTTACAAATCCTCTCTCCTTAATCAGTCGCTTTTTCATCAAAACCTTGTTGAATATTCGCTGAGCCTCAGAACTGACGAATTTTTTTCAGTTAAAAACTTTGGATTTTGTGGTTTCAAGTAGTTTGGAGGCCATAATAGATTGTTTTGAAAGGTTCTAGTCATTTCTAAGGATGAAGATGATGTAAGAATGAAGTTTTAAACATTTTTTATAGACTAATGCCCTTAGAACCATCAAAAACCGCAAAATAACTCATTAAAATCATTTTTGAACTATCTCGCCGTCAGCGGTAACGATCTTGCTGTCGGCGGGATATTTAATTAATTAAAACTGAAATTGGGCGCGCCGATCTCGCTGTCGGCGAGATTAGGTAAATTACCCAATTTTTCGCCTGTCTGAATATTTTCTGATTTCTTCGTATAGATTCAAATTTGTGATGATTCTAAAAAGTAAAATGAGTAGATTTCATTTTATATTTTAATTTTTAAATAATATTGGTAAACAGATCCTAATTAATAATTACTATAGGTTGCCTCCCATAAAGCACTTGGTTTAACGTCGTCAGCCCGACCTAATATAATTTAGTAATCAGGTTAACTGAGCATTAAAACCTCTTTAAAATTTGGTCTGATTCCTTCAAAATAAGGTTTTAATCTGTGTCCATTTACTTTAAATCTATGCCCAGTTTTTGGATCTTCAATTTCTATAGTTCCATATGAAAATATTTAAGTTATAGTGAAAGGCCCTAACCATCGAGATTTCAATTTCCTAGGAAACAATTTCAATCTCGTATTATATAACAAAACTTCTTGTCCTCGCTCAAAATTCTTTAGGTTAATCTTCTGATCATGCCATAATTTCATTTTTTTCTTTATAAATTCTATCATTATTATAAGATTCATTTCTTAATTCATCCAATTCATTCAATTGTAATAATCTTTTCTCACCAGCTTCTTTCAGATTGTAATTAAATTCTTTAATTGCCCAATAAGCTTTATGTTCTAATTCAACTGGTAAGTGGCAAGTTTTTCCATTTTATGTTTACTATGCAATATAATAGGTGGGAGCGTTGGAACGAATTTGGATTGAATTAGAGCGAAACATAACTAAATGGAGCAAAGGTATTGGTTGTGGTTTGGCACTTAGGTGCCCACATTTGGGCGCCAAGGTGTTGAATAAACCCTTAGTCATTCCAATCGAGGTTTTATAAGCAGTCCTATATGCCCATAGTGTAGAATCCAGTCTTGTAGACCAATCTAATCTATTAGGGTTTACAGTCTTTTCTAAAATATGTTTAATTTCTCGATTTGAAATTTCAGCTAATCCACTAGTTTGTGGATGATAAGCAGTTGATATATTATGAATAATGTTAAATTTTTCTACTAGTTTGTGAATATATTGATTTCTAAAATGAGATCTTCCGTCAGTGATAATTACTCTTGGCATTCCAAATCTAGTAAAATTATTTTTCATTAGAAACTTCAAAACACCCTTAGCATCACACCGAGGTAAATCTTGTTCTTCAATCCATTTAGAAACATAATCAACAACAACTAATATATATGAGTTTCCAAATGAAGGAACAAATGGTCCCATAAAATCTAATCCCCAAACATCAAAAATCTCAACTTCTAATATAAAATTTAGAGGCATTTCATTTATTCTAGATATATTACCTACTCGTTGGCATCTATCGCAAGTTTTGATATATCTATAAACATCTCTAAAAAGAGTAGGCCAATAGAATCCAGATTGTAAAATCTTATAAGCAGTTTTATCTATTCCAAAATGTCCTCCTAAATCAGAATCATGACATTTCTGAATGATTTGTTATGTTTCTTCATAAGGCATGCATCTTCTAATTATAAGATCCTTACATTGCTTATATAAATATGGTTCATCCCAAAAGTATGTTTTAGCATCATGAATGAATTTTTTTTGTTGTTGCAAAGTTAACATAGGTGGTAAAATATCACTTACAATATAATTTACTATGTCAGCATACCATGGTATTTTCCACTCATTTATATTATATAGCTGTTCATCAGGAAAATAATCAGTAATTTTGTTATTAGTGTCAGATAATTCATTATATTCAAGTCTTGATAAATGATCTGCAATTTGATTATTAGTTCCTTTTTGTTAATGATTTCAAAATCAAATTCTTGCATTAGTAATATCCATCTAATTAATCTTGGTTTGGAATCTTTCTTTTGCATTAGATATTTAATAGCAAAGTGATCAGTATGCACAATACATTTAGTTCCAATTAAATAAGGCCTAAATTTATCATAAGCATAAACAATTGCTAATAGCTCTTTTTCAGTAACTGTATAATTCATTTCAGCATGATTAAAGTTTTAGCTCGAGGAGGCCAAAGTCCTTAGTGTAAAATATTTTATGTCATAAATAAAAATTTAGTATTTGAGAATTTCCAATATTATTATTTAATTTCCATTTGTTGAATTTTTTGCTACTTTGATGTGAATTTCTGAAGATCATGATATAGATTTAAGGTGTTTTGAATTACCTTGATACCCTATATATAAGGGTCAAAGGGAAAAAGGGGTTTACAATTTTCTAATAACCTTTTTTCCTTCAGTAATTTCTTGTCTCTCCTTTGGATTCATTTTATTTAATCATGTATAATGTCTTCCATGTATTCTCCATAATTATTTGGTTTTGCGCCAGTGACTGAAATACTACATTTACGTCGTTTGACACAGAGCTTTTGGAAGACGTTTATGTATGACATAAGTGTAGTGCTCGAGGCAGTGGAACTAAAGGCAAGGACCACTAATCTCTTCGACGATGATATGATCTTCCAACAGGTTGAATTTTGATGGGGGATTTGATTATCATTCTGTTATGAAAACTAGTCAATTCTCAACCAGTACGAAGCCATTACCATACAAATCAAGTCAAATTCAATCGCAACAGTGATGAATTTTTTATCTACTTACAACAGAATGAGATCCCTTGATCTTGGGAGTTATTCTCATACAAGTTCACTTTAAAGTAGAGTCTAAAGATTATGTTGTCTTAAACTCGACCCAAAATTTTAATCTGATCGACTTAGAGAAAAAATTAAGGATTGAATGTTTATGTTCCTCTAGGGTGTCTTTAATCACCACACGGCCAACTGGAGAGTCATACAGAAAGATGTAGTGAGCCCTGCAATGGGTTTTGAGCATGTTTCAACTATCGTGGGTATCTATAAGTCATCCAGTACACTGATCCCATGACAGTGAACCAAGAGTTGGAACATGCATAGTATTTTGCCATGATCCCTACGTTGTGTGTTACTTCAGAAGAGGTAAAAAAGAGATGGTAGATTGAAAAGGTTGTGTGGCTATCACAGAAGGAGCCTTAGATGAAGAAGAGGTAGAGGAGACACCGTTTTTACATCTAGGAGGCAAGAGGATGACCATACGGTTGGGACTGTTTTGGAATTATTTCATGCAGTTTTTGAAACAACAGTTGTCATTCAAAACACTATCATCTGTGAATTAATTTTATTTAGAAAAACCGTATTTGATGAACTTAGGTATATATTTTCAGCTTGTTGACTCTTTAGGTGACTATTTAATTGATGATGAATGGGCTAGTCCAAGTCTAATTAAGTTTTCCAACTGCTAGCCCTTGTGCTGCTAGTTTGGCTTTCCTAAACACTTGCTGTCGTCTATGAATTTTTTCTCTCAGACATTCTTGTTGTAGTATCAAGTAATCCTCCTCTTTAATTCTTCCTTTCAAATTACTGCATTTGTTTGATTTTCTTCTTATATGTCCAGTGTAAGAATCATTGCTTCATTGCTAGTCTTGTGCTAGTCAATGAGATTCTCATCATTGAATATGTGGTTGTGATGACTCTCTAGCTATGGTAGTTGTACTCCACTATCAACAATGACTATATCCTATGAGATAGCGTGTAAGTGGTTTTCCCAATCACTAATTGCATCGTTCGAAAAAGGACAGATGGAAGCAAGTCTGCCCAATTATTTTTTGCTCCTTCAACTTTCTTCCTTAGCTTATTTAAAGTAAATTTGTTGGCAACCTCAGCATGTCCATTCATCAGGGGATGATGTACAAATGCAAATTTTTAGTTGATTCTCTAACTTTCGCAGAATTTCTTTACCACTTATCTGTTAATTGTGTCTCATTGTCGATAATAAGTACTAGGGGTAAGCCGTACGAATAGATGGTGTTTATCCAAATGAAGTTCCATATGATGTCTTAGGTTTTATCATCTTTGGAAAGTAGCTCACGGTAACTAAAAATAATTTATGTTGGTTTTTCAAAGGAGGAAACTACCTTAGGATGTTGAGTCCCTAGATGGAAAAAAGCCAGGGACTGACAATCAACTTAGTTTGTGAGCTGGTTGGCATTGTAGTGGGGCATAATTCTGACACTACTCACATCTTTTGGAAAACCCCTCATTATATTTTGTAGGTGTTAGCCAAAGTATCCTTGTCCCTGATCCTGATGCGTGAAAGTTTATCTCTAGAATGACTCCCACATTTGTCAGAGTATACTCCCAGAGGATCTCTGCCTCTTCGTTTTCCTTAACACATGTTAGTAGTGCTAAAGTGTTCAATCTTTGAAAAATTTTACCTTCATTCATGAGGTATTATGCAACTTCAGACTTGAATCTCCTTAGATCAATGATTTTCCTAAGTATCTTTCTAGTTTCTTGATATTAGAAATATGGATCCATCCAACTCATTGTGTTCTCTACTTCTTCCTCCATGGCTTCTGGTTCTTCAATGCCCAGTTAGAGAAGCTTTTGGGGCTTCTTTTCTTTGAAACAAATACTCTTGGATAAATGGTCAACCATATGATTTTCTTCCCAACTAACATGCTTGATTTCAAAGTTTACAAACTTCATTATCTTCTCCTCTTCCTCATTCGAGTAATTGGTCATCATTTCATCTCTTGCACAAATTCTTCGTTAACTTAATTCACCATGAATTATGAAGATGGCTTCACTAGTAAATGTCTAATGATCATTTCATAAGTTATACATAGACTAACTTTTATTGTTCAAATTATGTATTGTTGTTGGTGACTTCTAACTCATGGACAACAAAATAATAAAGATGTTCTTTGATCAAACTACTCAATTCTAGTCTAATTTCTGCTAACCTGGAGGTTCTATCGATGTGGAAGGTTTAGGTTCAATAGTTAAAAATCGATTCCTTTTTACGGTTTACCTTTTTTGGAGAAGTACACCAAAAGTCCATCATAGCTTGAGCATTGCTCACCATTTGGGGGATGTAGGTGATATTAGACCTCACTTTTGCAAGGGTTCACTCTGAACTGGCATCTATGGGTAAGACATGCCCTGAGTCACCTTGATTAATTCCAAACCACTGAGAACTCTTTCTACAGGTACTAGAAATATTTAGTACTATCAAATTTATATTAAAGAAAGGGATCTACCAACATTGTTCATTGGCCTCATGATGCGATTGGTTTGAATACACGAATTCGACACCACTACTACAAGATATAATTCCCCGGCAACGACGCCAAAAATTTAATGCAACCAGACTTTACTTCTATATTTTTAAATGCAAGATTTTGTTAACTTCAAATTTATATATTTATAATAATATTGTAAAGTCCAAGCAATCAACGTAAGTATACGTATCGTATCAAGTAATATAAGGCTCTAGTGGAGTCATGGTTATCGATTTTATGTTGAAGCAAAGTGAAAGTTTTAACAAGTTAGAATAAAGCACTAGAACTTTCTTCTAACACTACTACTACGTAGAAAATAATAACAACCAACTAAACTACAATTACTTCTAATAACTTTGAAAATAGAATTAACTAACAGACATACTAAACTAAGTATTTGAAAGGTTTATGATATATGAGAAAAGTATCTTTCTTCTTGCAATGATAATATGATGTGTGGATTGATATGGATTAATTATCTAATTTATTGTGCCAAATTGGAGCATAGTTGATTCTTTACCATTAGAAGAGTACCCCCTCCTCTAAATAAGAAAAGAAAATTGACACATTCTAAGTTTAGTTACTAATTCTAGGGCTAGGCTGGGAGGATACCGGCTCTCACTTCGGAGCTCCCACTCACCCTTCACCCGAAGGCTAACCTTTGATATTAGTTACTAATCTTAGAACCAATCTGGAGATTTCAGCCTGTCACCCTGAAATCTCCATATTGAAGTCCTTTAGAACACATTTCCCTATTTATTTGCACGCAATTCCCATGAACTACGCAATTCATCCATAGAAATTGAATGGGTCTTTCATTATTGTTGTAGGACATTAAATCCTTTCAAACTTAATGTTCAATAACATATTTTAACATTTCAATTGGCCAGATAGAAAGTAAATTAAGTTCTAAATGAAAAACCATCACAATTTCTTCATCACATTAAAAGCACATCAAATCCACTTCAAACTATTATCACATCTCTAAGAAAGAAGAAAGACAAAGAAGACTACTCAAAATTCATGGAGAAGTTACAATAAAACATGGATTTTATATATAAAAGAAAAGTCATGCAAACCACTAAAGGAAATACAACTTAACTCTTTCTTTTCCCCAATGCAAACTCCTTGAAGTTCCTTTGAATCCTCTTCTCTTCTTTACAACACTTGATTCTCTCTTTAGAATGGAAAAGAAAAAGCAATCTCTCACTTTACTCCTCCTTCACTCCTTAGAGAAGAATCCCTCTCTTCTACACTAAACCATAACACTAAAAACTAAGAGAAAGTAATGGAATGCAAGAGAACACACACTAAAACTCTCTAGAACTCCCTTAGAACTCTCTTCCCTCATCCAAATTCAGTTATTTAAGAGTTAGGGATGAAATCCCAAGAGTTTCCATAGGCATCCCTTCAAAATTTCGCCAAAACTCTTAGAATTTGAATTCCAGCGACCTTGGGTGCCTGCGGCGCCAGATAGGGCGTCGGCGGCACTCTATCATCCATAATATTTTCTGAGCTCTCTGGATTTCGTCACCGGTGAACCCATTCTGGCGCTGGCATTGCGAGAATACTTTTTGCTCCTTTTCACTCCGAATTCGTTCCTTTTTTATTCTTTTCTCTCCAATCACCTAAAATCATCATACCTGCAATAAATCATGAAAAATACCTTTCTTTAAAGTGAAATATCACAAAAAATAAGTAAAATTAGATAGCATAAACCATATATATTTTTGGTGCATCAAAATCTCCCAAACTTAAACTATTACTTATCCTCAAGTAATCCTTTTACTACATAAAATATAACTCTAGGAAATGTACTTTTCAATTGTAAGACACTAAAATTTTCATTCAGAAGAGTACAGTGGTTAGATTTTCAAAAAAAGTTTAGTAACTTTGGTCAAAATTACAGGCATAAGAATATTCAGTAATCAAGTCTAAGAGTTCTAGTCTTCTAATTATTTCAAGATGAACCATAATTTGTCACATTAAGAGTGCCTTAAAAGATTATGCTAGAAAGGAGTTCATGCAAACTTTACTAGAATGTAGGCTAGTACTTTAAATATAAATTCAGAAGTGAAATCAAGTTTTCTCTTTAGGGTGATTCAAGTGAAGCCAATTTTTGATTAGGCATCTCCTCAAGCTTCTCCTCATAAATATTTTTTTTTTCTTTTTCTTTTTCTTTTTCTTTTTGGGATTGTTTTTCAATCCTTCTTTTCTTTTTTTTTTATTTTTTTTCTGAGGATTACTATATCTGGATAGCCTTTAATGATTTTGAACTTCACTCTTCTCTTTATAAAGTTCAAACTTAAGTCACCTCCTTACTTCATAGTTAGGTACAAGCTTAATTATTTTTCATAAAGTTACAATCTCTTCTTAACACACAACACTTTAAGTCCCTTAACATTTCAAAAATACAGTTTCTTTACTTTAAATAGTTAATTATAATCAAATCCTTTCATACCAAATATCTTACTTCTATAAAATCAACTTTTATTACCAAAAATTTTCATCTTATCCTTCCATAATATTCAAGTGAAATAAAAAGTTTTAGTTATCTTACAATAAGGTTCAACTGCCTGAAGTTATGCTAATAACTTTTTGAAAATATAACAGTTGATAATAAATAAAAGTTTAGTATTTCTTTACCCTCCCCAAAACTTAAAATTTTCAATGAATTTGAAACAGTTGAGAGTAAAAGAAAACTAACCTTTCTGTGCTGGGATCTTGAAATCTTCAATAGCTATCTGGTATTAATCAACATTTATAACTAGCATGCATGAATCGATTAGTAGCAAAATTTTATATATTTGTATGGGTAAAGAGAAATTGATAGTAAACATCTAAACATCCAACATAACACTACAACAGGAAACAAACAATAACACTACTATCAGTAAAACTAACAGTTTTTAAGTTTTAGTTAAACACAACAGTTCAACATGGAAAGTAAATAACACAACATCACACAGTACAACACAACAGGGGTACACATCACATGAAAAGTAAATGTACACTACATCACATCAGTATAACACATCACAACAAGATCAACAAAAATAACAAACGAACAAACTATCTACTAGTCTCCATCACCAGGATCGGCAGTAGGGTCATCAGCAGGGTCAGGTCTATATGGTGTATAGCTGGGCAAGTATGAAATATTACATCGGACCCCCCCTCATAAATCTAACCTGAGCGTCATAATAAGCAATATCAAACTCAACTCTCCTCTGCAGATAATCTTCATTTACATCACTCCTCACCTCAAATACATCCATCCCACCATGGAGTCTATCCATACTAGCACTCTGTAATCGCAGCTGCTCCATGATATCAGATAAAGTTGGTAGCTCAGAAGTAGATGGAACATCATAACTCGTAGTAGGCATATCAGTACTCCAACGCTCAACTCTGGCTCCTACATAAGACTCATAAGTACGAATAATATTCTTTGTGATAGGTCTCAATGGTATAGCCACTTCCTCAGAACTACTAAACTCAACTCCAGACTGAACACAAAGGGCAATAACTAAAGCAGGATGTCCTAATCCTACAGTCGTTTCACCTCTAGCAATCGTTTGAATATTCTTGTAAATAATGGATCCAATATCAATCTTTTCATTTTCTGTATGCAATAGTTCAGAATCACTCTATCTCTAGTAACTTCGCTGTGGTGATAAGATGGTAATAACCTTGCAGAAATGAAATAATGCCATACCATTGAAGCAACTTTCAATGTGGATGCAGGGAAATTTATTAACTATTTTTGACTTACTTTCCACTCTCCTAGCCCGTCAATCAGAAAAGCAATAACTTCTCTCATATTCTCCCTTCCAGTGTCAAAGTTTTCGTACTCACATATGAATGGTTCCCAAGTTGATAGAAAGCATTGATGTGTTGAGGAGTAAACTCAACCATCTTTCCTCTAACAAGCACATACTCAGTCTCAGTCCAGGGTAAATTCGAATAGAATTCTCAAACAACTCCCATAACAGCATTCACAGTAAAAAATAGCAAAATCTTTCCCAGTTTCGCTCAGCAATCAACTGTTCTATAGTTCCACCGGGACTATTAAAAGCTCGATCTTGAATACACTTCTTGTTGTGAAGGATAGAGTTATAGCAAAATTGGGCTTTGAAGTTGACGAATCTCTCCTCATCAAAATCCAATTTCATCTTTTCTCTTGGAGCCATGTGATTTCTAAAATTTACAAAAATATTCCAATAAATCCAAAATTCATAATGTATCAACTCCAAACACTATTCTAAACAAGTAAGAGAAAATTTCATCATGGAAATCTCAACATTTCTTTAAATCTCCAAAAATTCCACCATAAGCAATGTGAGAAATTTCCATGGTGAAAATCTAAAATTTTAACTTAAAGTGAAGCTCTTACCAAGAGAAGTGCAAATCTGATGTCGAATAGCCTTGAAATCTCCTTAAATCCAAGATCTAGCAAGCCGTAGACCTTCATAGTCATGAAAATGGAGGTAGAAGATGAAGGAAAAGGAAAAATTTGCGGGTCTCAGGGAAAAAATTGCGAAATCGAGGGTTTAAAGCTAATTTAGGGGTTTGGGCACCGGCGGCACTCGATAGGGCGCCAGCGGCGCTCGATTTAAATAAATTAGCCAAACTCTCTGGATTTGGGCACCGGCGGCGCTAGTCCAAAAGGTTTTTTCGGTCCAAAAATTTTTTGTAGTTTCGATCGTTTCGACGTCTACAATGACGTTTATTACTTCAATAAGCTTTTACCTCATCCCATAAGCAATAGTTAACACATTTCAATACACAAACAATACAAAACAATGTCATATTTAAAAAATCCAAGTTACATCAAACACACTAAATAAGTTAATTCAAACCAACAATTCTTAGATATTTAGTGCAGCAAGTACTCAACGATAGGCAAGCACTAATATCTAAGCACACACTAAAAGTAAACACATCCCAATCCAAGTTCAAATTCTAAAGCAAGTACTACTCAAACCAAACATAACTAAGCATAGCAAATCAAACACACAACATAATAGTAGAATCCATCTAAATTACTCCAGACCCGTATTAGAACTCTCCTCTCCTCGAATATCTCCAATCGATTGCTAATGGACAAACAAGTTATAGAATGGACGATATGGAAATTCGTCAGATGATTCTTTAGCAATCATCACGTTCTTCTTCATCAAATTGATCAAGCCTATTTCCATTCAAACAGTATGATCGAATTGCTCTTTCATTCTCCAATCTAGATGATCGAACAAATCAGAAATGTTGTTGATCGCATTCATAATATTTCATACCTCTTTCTCCAATCTCTTGATCCTCTACAATATAATTTTGGAACCTTCAGGAAAGTAGAGTTGAATCGGTTGAGAAGTCTCTGTTGGTTGATTAGTAAGTAGATTCATATAATCCTCATCTCTAACGGTCTGGTAGTAATATAGATTGGTTGGATCAATAGGTCTCCATGGAAGAATAACCTTTTCCCAACTTTCATATGGTACCTTTGACTGACTACATAACAAGAATATGGTGGACGGGTGTCCAAGCCCATATTTCGATCCATGCACAATTAATCTAAGTACTGATTTCACAATAAGATTGACAATGTCAATCAGCATTCCAGTTTGAATGCAGAAATTTAAAATGGCGCTTTCCTTGGTCACCTTACTTATCTTCAATGTAGGAAGCAATTTTGTCGAAATGAAGTAGTGCCACTGTTTCGATACTAGATTGAAAGATGCGGATGGGAAGCTTATATATCCATTCTTCCTAATTTCTTATTCCTCACTCTCATCCATCAGATACTGATACACGTCATTCATATTATCTCGAGAGGCATTGAAATTTTAATTGTGGCAAATAGGAACATTTTCAATCATGAAGAGATCGTTGATTCGTGCAGGAGTGAATTGCACGAATCTACCATGCACGAACACAAACCCTTGGTTGATCCCGTGAAGATTCTCATAGAATTATTTCATGACGGGAACAACAACGGTGGCGGTAGTGAAACAAAGGACTTCCCAACGTCTCTCCTTAATAATTTCTTCAGTTCTAGTTGAAGAATTTTCCATACCTCGATTAATGAAGCCCCATTCCTTGATAATTCGACTTTTCACCATCACTTTGTTGAACAAATGCTGGGCTTCAAAACTGATGAACTTCCTCCTATTGCAAATGCGAGATCGAGAGGTTTCAATGGCATAGGAATCCTTAGGAACCGAATGGGTATTGGTGGTTTTCATTTTTTTGAGGTTTAGAAGTCAAAAATGGAGTTTAGGGAGTTTTAAGGACGAAATCTCGCCAAAACCGCCAAAACTCGCATTTTGAAACTTAAAATCCGTCAGGCAAATTTTGGGCACTGGCGGCGCTCAAACAGTCAAGTTCGGTTGGGTATAAACGATAGGGCGCCGGCGGCGCCAGTTGTAAAAAAGTACGCCGAACTTTATTTGATCCAAAATGTTTCAATATCTCGATTCGATCCATCATTTATCAAGTATTTTCAAGTATTTAGGAGTAATTAGGATTAGGAAACAACTATCTAAAAAGCACAACTACAACAAACAAGCAAACACACCACAAAGAAACATATGGGTTGCCTCCCATAAAGCTCTTGGTTTAACGTCGTCAGCCCGACAAACCATCTAGTTAATCGAGATGACTCAGAATTAAAACCTCTTTGAAATCAGGTTAAAACCCATCAAATTAAGGCTTTAATTGATGCCTATTAACCTTGAAAATCTTTCTAGTATTAGGATCTTTAATCTCAATAGCTCTAAAATAATGAACTTTTGCAACTGTAAAAGGTCCTAACCATTTAGACTTGAGCTTTCCAGGAAATAAATTCAATCCTGTGTTGTATAATAAAATTTTTTGTCCATTTTCCAAGTTCTTTTTCAATATCTTCCGATCATGCCATAACTTCCTTTTCTCTTTATAAATCCTATCATTCTGATAAGATGCATTTCTAATCTCTTCCAATTCATTTAATTGCATAAATCTTTTCTCTCCAGCATTATTCAAATTAAAATTTAACTCTTTTATCGCCCAATATGCTTTATACTCCAATTCAACTGGTAAATGACAAGTCTTACCAAACACTAGTCTATAAGGAGACATTCCTATAGGTGTTTTAAAAGCAGTTCTATAAGCCCATAAAGCAGTATCTAATCGAGCAGAGCATTCTACTTTATGAGTATCCACAGTTTTCTCCATGATTCTTTTAATTTCACAATTAGATACTTCTATTAATCCTTTAGTCTGAGGATGATAAGCAGTAGAGATTATATGAATAATATTATATTTCTCAATTAATTTCTTAATTTGATTATTCCTGAAATGGGATTCACCATCAGTTATGATCACTCTCCGCATTCCGTATCTTGTAAATATATTTTTCTTTATAAATTTTGAAACACTCCGAGCATCACATCTTGGTAAAGCAATAGCTTCAATCCATTGCAAGACATAATCAATAGTGACCAATATATATATATTTCCAAATGAAGGAGTAAATGGTCCCATAAAATCTAATCCCCATACATCAAAAATTTCAACTTCCAAATTATAATTTAGAGGTATTTCATTTCTTCTAGATATATTACCTACTCTTTGACATCGATCACATGATTTAATATATCTATAAACATCTCTAAATAGAGTAGGACAATAAAATATATATTGTAAAATTTTAAAAGCAGTTTTATCAACACCAAAATGACCTCCAAAATCAGAATCACGACATTGTTGAATAATCAAATTTGTTTCTTCTTGTGGCACACATTTCCTAATAATCAGATCCTTGCACTGTTTATATAGATAGGGCTCATCCCAAAAATAGAATTTTGCTTCATATTTAAACTTTTTGAGTTGTTGCCTTGTTAAATCAAGTGGTACAATATCGCTTACAATATAATTCACAATATCAGCATACCAAGGCAAATTTCTTTCCATAATAATATAAAGTTGCTCATCAGGCAAAGTTTCTATAACTTCTTTTTCAAATTCAGATAATTTATCATTTTCTATCCTGGACAAATGATTAGCTATTTGGTTATCAGTTCCCTTCCTATCAACTATCATAAAATCAAATTCTTGAGAAGAAGTATCCATCTAATGAGTCTAGGTTTTGCATCCTTCTTTTGCATTAAATATTTGATAGCTGAATGGTCTGTATGCAGAAAACCTTTAGTTCCAATTAAATAAGGTCTAAATTTTTCAAAAGTAAATACTATAGCTAATAATTCTCTTTCGATTATGGTAATTAATTTGAGCCTCATTAAGAGTTTTACTAACATAGTAAACAACTTTGAAAACTTTATCATACCTTTACCCTAATGCTACTCCGATTGCATAATCACTAGCATCACACATCAGTTCAAATCATTTCTCCCAATCGGGTGAAACAATTATAGGTGCAGTGATTAACTTTCTTTTAATAATTCAAAAGCTTTCAAGCATTCATCATTAAAATCAAACTTTCTATCATTTTTTAAAAGTTAGCACAAAGGTTTAGTAATGTTAGAGAAATCTTTAATATATCGCCTATAAAATCCCGCGTGTCCTAAGAAACTTCTCACCTACCTCACAGTAGTGGGTGGCGGCAATCTCTCAATCACTCTAAATTTTAGCAGAATCGACCTCCATACCATGTTCAGAAATTTTATGCCCGAGAACAATTCCTCCTGCAACCATAAATTGACATTTCTCCCAATTGAGAACTAGATTTGTTTTCTCACAAAGCTCCAAAACTTTTGCTAAGTTCTCCAGACAAATTTCAAATGAAGTCCCAAATACAGAGAAATCATCCATAAAAAAATTCTATTCCATTATCTATCATACTACTGAAGATAGAGATCATACATGTTTGAAATGTTGTAGGCGCATTACATAGTCCAAAAGGCATTCTTCAAAAAGTAAAGGTTCTATAGGGGCTAGTAAATGTTGTCTTTTTTTATCCTCAGGAGCAATAGCTATTTAGTGGTAACCAGTATATCCATTCAGAAAACAGTAGTACCTATGTCCAGCAAGTCTATCTAGCATTTGATTGAGAAAAGGAAGAGGAAAGTGATCTTTTCTGCTGGTGGCAATTAATTTTCTATAGTCAATACAAATTCGCCATCCATTAGTTTGTCTTGTGGTTATAATTTCATTATTTTCATTCACTTCAACAGTCACTCCTCCCTTTTTCGGTACACAATGTATTGGACTTACCCAAGCACTATCCGAAATATGATAAGTAATTTCAACATCCATAAATTTTAAAATCTCTTTCTGAACTACTTTATTCATTATAGGGTTCAGTCTCCTTTGCGGATCAACTCTCGGTTTATGTTCATCATCTAAAAAAATTCTTTTCATACAAATTGAAGGACTAACTCCCTTAATATCTACCAAAGTCCATCCAAAAGCTTTCTTTTATCTTTTTAAAGTTTCCGATAGTTTTTATTATTGATAATCATTTAACTCCGAAGATACTTTAACTGGCATGGTAGAATATTCTCCTAAAAACATATACTTTAAATGATTAGGGAGAATTTTCATCTCAAGTTCAGGAGGTTTTATGATAGATAGAATTAAGCTTTTATTTCCACCTTCCATAATGTCTAATATTTTGAATCTCTCCTGAACATACTCCAATTCTTCATTCTTTTCATTATCTGAATTTTCATCATCTTTAATTTCTTCTTCAAATATTTTTTTATATTCTTCTTCTTTTTCAAATATATTCTTGAAATGATTGTTTCTCAGATAATCACAGACCTCCATCCTAAAACATTCATTATCTTTTTCCATTGAGGGATACTTCATAGATTTTAAAATATTAAAGGTCACCTCTTGATCGTTAACTCTCCTAGTTAATTCTCCTTTTTAAACATCGATTACCGCTCTTCCAGTAGCAAGGAATTATCTTCCTAAAATGATTGGAATTTCTTTATCTTCCTCCATATCAAGTACAATAAAGTCCACAGGACAGATAAATTTATCCACGTTTACTAACACATCTTTCACCACTCCTTTAGGGTAAGTAATGGAACGATCGACCAACTGAAGAGTCACAGATGTAGGAGAGATTTCTCCTATTCCCAACCTTTTGAAAGTTGTTAAAGGCGTAAGATTAATACTCGCTCCCAGATCACATAAAGACTTTCTGAAAATGTTTTCACCTATAACACACGGAATAGTGAAACTACCAGGATCTTTAAGTTTTTCAGGAAGCTTTTTCTGAATTATTGCACTACACTCTCCGCTAAGTGCAACAGTTTCATGATCTGTAAACTTTCTTTTCTTTCTCAAAATATCCTTCATAAACTTGACATAGTCAGGCATCTGTTCTAATGCTTCAAGAAAAGGAATATTTATCGTTAATTTCTTAAGGATCTCCAAAAATTTTCCAAATCTGTTATCCCTATTTTGTTTCTTTAATATTTGAGGAAATGGAGGAGGTGGTTTTTCAACAATTATCTTCATTGGCTCAAGAGGATAATCCAAGTCTGGATAAATCTTGTTTGAACCTTTTTCAATCTCCACCTTCTCCTTTGCCACTTCAACTTCTTTTTGCACTCTAGTTTCCAATTCTTTTCCACTCCTTAATTGAATAGCCTTAAGTTTTTCCTTGTTTTGATCTTTTGGATTGATCTCCAGATTGCTTGGAAGTGTTCCAGAAGGTCTATTATAAAGTGCAGTGAAAATACGTCCTAATTGATTTTCAATATTTTTCATAGCAACACCTTGAGCTTGTAATTGGTTTCCCATATTCAGAATCATTTCTTCAGTAGACAACTTCTTATTCTTAAATTGTGGGTTACTATTGAATCCAGGGGGATAAGATGGTCTAAAGTTAGGATTTCCTTGATTGTTCGAATTTCCAATTGGATTCATAGAGTTGTTAGCCTAGTGAGGGTTAAAATTCGCATTATTATTATTTCAATTGAAATTTGGGTGATTCTTCCAACCAGGATTATATTAATTCAAATAAGGATTGTTAGGTCTATTAATAGCATTTAAAGTCTCATAAGGCATTTGAGATTTTGTTATCTATCCAAATGAATTTTCCTCCAACACTTGAGGTGGTTGAGTATAATTCATTCCATATTGATCTATTTTTTTAGAAAGGGCTGCAATTTGAGAAACTAACACAGTCATCATATCTAAATCATGAACACTAGCTACTCTCTTAGGATTTACCCGTTCAGAGGTCCATTAAAAATTATTAGTAGCCATTTCTTAAATTAATGCGTATGCTTCATCAAAAGGTTTTGACATTAATGATCCACCAACAGGAGCATCTATAATAGATCTTAATGATCCCTTTAATCCATTATAAAATGTTTTAATTATTAACCAATCTGGTAAAGCATGATGTGGGTACTTCCTAAGAAGATCTTTAAATCTCTCCCAAGCTTCATATATTGACTCTCCTTCAAACTGAAAAAAAGATGTAATATCATTTCTTAACTTAGCAATCTTTGATGGAGGGAAATATTTTGATAGAAACTTTTGAGATAATTCTCCCCAAGTTCTAATAGATCCAGGTGCTAACGAGTTTAACCACATCTTAGCTTTATCCCTTAACGAGAAAGAAAAAAGTCTACGTCTGACAGTGTCACTAGACACTCCATCATATTTAAAAGTAGCACACAGTTCTAAAAAACTAGCGAGATGTAAATTTGGATCCTCATTAGGTGTTCCAATGAATTGATTATTTTGTACCATTTGGATAATAACAGGTTTAAGTTCAAATGAATTAGCAGCAACATCAGGATTTTAAATAGTTACATGAATTTCATCTGTTGTTGGGTTAGCATAATCTCTTAAAGGTCTTGGAAAATTTCCAATATCATTTCAGTGATTATCTTGAATATTCACCATTTCACAATAATTTTTTATTTGTTTTTGTTGTTTTCTAATTTTTCTGACAATACGCTCTAACTCTGATTCGTAAGGCACTAAATCTATAGATCCACTACTACACATATACAATCACACAAACACTCTTTTTTTTTACTTTGACTTCGTTACCTCCCCGGCAATGGCGCCAAAAACTTGATGTGATTGGTTTGAATACACGAATTCGGCACCACTACTACGAGATATAATTCCCCGACAACGGCACCAAAAACTTGATGCAACCAGACTTTACTTCTATATTTTTAAATGCAAGATTTTTTTAACTTCAAATTTATATATTTATAATGATTTTGTAAAGTCCAAGCATTCAACGCAAGTATACGTATCGTATCAAGTAATACAAGGCTCTAGTGGAGTCTTGGTTATCGATCCCACAGGGAGGTTTTAAGTTGAAGCAAAGTGAAAGTTTTAACAAGTTAGAATAAAGCACTAGAACTTTCTTCTAACACTACTACTACTATGCAGAAAACAATAACAACAAACTAAACTACAATTACTTCTAATAACTTTGAAAACAGAATTAACTAACATACACACTAAACTAGGTATTTGAAAGGTTTTTGATATATGAGAAAAGTATCTTTCTTCTTACATTGAGAATATGATGTGTGGATTGATATGGATTAATTATCCAATTTATTGTGCCAAATAGGAGCATGGTTGATTCTTTACCTTTAGAAGAGTACCCCCTCTTCTAAATAAGAAAAGAACATTGAGACATTCTAAGTTTAGTTACTAATTCTAGGGCTAGGTTGGGAGGATACCAGCTCTCACTTCAGAGCTCCCACTCACCCTTCACCCGAAGGCTAACCTTTGATATTAGTTACTAATCCTAGAACCAATCGGGGGATTTGATACACCTAAAATATATAGTATTTTTATGCACATTTTTATACCTATTTTTAATGATATTGAACTTTAATGGAAGATATTTTGTGTTTTTCTTGCAGGTATGATGAAAATGGATGGTAATGATGAATGGAGCAAAATTGGATCAAATTTGGAGCAAAAAAGAATGAAAAATGAAAATTTGGCACTGACGGCTAAGCGCGGCTGGGCCAGCGCTTAGCCACCACAATTAAAAATCGAAATTGAAATGAATTTGGCTCCAATTTCAAAGGGGATGGGATGCAACTCTTGGTGGTAACTTCCATAACTTCCTTTGGGTGGTATGTTTGATTGAAGTGGTGCATTCTTTGGTAGATACATTAAATCTGGACACATTTTAAAGAGACACCAAGACACCTTTTGGTTTACTATTTAAAGAGAGTCTTAGGAAAGATTAACGAGCCTTTCCTTTGCATTTTGAAGGGTTCTTCCATTGCATTTTTACAGAGTTTTTATTTTAGTTTTAATTAGGAGTAGGAGTAGAGAGTAGAAAGGAGAAAAGGGTTGGAGTGAAGTCTTCTTCTTCCTACTTCTTTTCTTTCTTTTTAGTTTAGTTTTTATTGAAGTCTGAAGTTATTCTGAGTCATTGGAGTCTGGAAATCCGCTCTGAGGAGTAGTTTAGTGAAGAGTTAAAGTTTCAGAGGAACTTCTTGAGTCTTGTGGAGAGAATTTTCAGATAAGTGTTTACTTTTGTTCTTACATTTAGTTTTTTTAATTAATACTTGTTTCTGTTTGTTGTTTTTCATATGGTTTTTAATTTCAAATCATTGTGTTTTTGTATTTTTCTCAATGCATTCTAAGTAGTTTACTTTATCTTTTTCTTTCTTAAATGGAGATGTAATTAGTTTATGAAGAATTGTTGTGGAAAGTATAAGTGTTTAAAATTTGGAAGAAGTTGTGAAGATTGATTCTAACAACTTTGTTTACTTCTTAATTTGGCCTGTTAAGTTGTAGAATTTCTTAAGATTATGTAAGATCCAATGCGGTATTGTTTTATAAAAGTTAGTAAGAATCACATGCAATTATATGGGTGATAATTGTAGTCCATAAAATTGAATGTAATATTAGAAGATATTTTTATGGAAGGGAGTAAAATTAGAGGATTTTAGAGTGACAAGCTAAAAACCCCTAATTTGGTTTGAAGTTTTGAGTTTTGTTATGAGAAGTTAGCCCCCAGGTGGTGGGAATCGAGGGAACTCTAGAGTAAGAGACTGGTATCTTCCCTGCCTAACCATGTTGAAAATGATTAAAAAATTTCAAATTAACCTATTTTCTTTATAGAACTAAGTAAGGGTAAAGAACACATTTGCTTCTATCTGTCACAAAAAAATTTAAAAACTTCCACAACAATACTTTAATAATTATTACTACTTCATAAAAGAAAAGAAAAAGATATTCTAGTTAATAGTATTTTACATATAGTGTTATCAAATATTATAATTTTAATTTCTTGCTTAACATTTTATTAAGGAAATTTCAATAGACATCAACTTTTCAAAACTTTTCAAAATCAATACATACTTTCAAAAGCCATAAAGATGTAAAAATATAATTTTTTGATTTCTTTAAAGATTTTACATTTTCCCTGTGGGTTCAATATCTCGGGTCTTAATCAGAAAGTCCTATATTACTTGATAAACGATACGTATACTTGCGTAGTATCCCATATTATAAAAATCATAATTTTCATATCTAAATCATCAGCAAATATATTTGGTGTGGAGTCAAGTTTTTGGCGCACATACATATATTCCTTGCGGCTCAAGTTTTTGGCGCCGTTGCCAATTTTCATATCATATTTGTAAGCACATATATTTATTGGTACAGAGCCAAGTTTTTGACGCCGTTGCCGGGGAAAACAATTAAATTGCATTTTAAAGAGAATTAAGAAATTTTAAATTTTTACTTTTCTTTGTTTTTGTTAGTGTGTAGTGTTTTGTTTTGGTTTATTGTTGTATGCGTAGTTCAGGTTCTGAAGGACTTGTGCCTTACTATTCTAAATTAGAAAGAACTATTAGAAAAATAAAAAAATTAAAAATACAGAAAAAATTAAAAATATTCAAGAAATGACAAATTGTCAAAATCAAAATGTAGTCATCCATCAAGAATTAAGACCTTTAAGAGATTATGTTAACCCTACAGTAGGTGAACTTCATGGCAATATTCAAAACCCTGTCGTAGTCGCTAATTCTTTTGAGCTTAAACCCGATATTATCCAAATGGTGTCTAATAATCGATTTGGGGAGCAAAAGTCGAATATCCTAATTTGCATCTTGCTAATTTTCTAGAGTTGTGTACTACTTTTAAATATGATGGTGTTTCGGATGATGCTATTAGACTTAGACTTTTTCCTTTCTCACTAAGGGATAAAGCTAAAATATGGTTACATTCATTAGCACTTGGATCAATAAGAACTTGGGGTGAACTGTCACAAAAGTTCCTTGCTAAATATTTTCCACCATCTAAGACTAATAAGTTGAGAAATGATATAACATCTTTTTGTCAGTTTGAAGGGGAATCAATATATGAAGCATGAGAAAGATTTAAAGATCTCCTCAGGAAATGTCCACATCATGCGAGACTAGATTGGTTAATAATTCAAACTTTTTATAATGAATTAGTTGGATCTCTTAGATCAATCATCGATGATGCTGCTGGTGGATCATTAATGTCTAAACCATTTTCTTATGCTTATGCTTTAATTGAAGAAATAGCTACTAATAATTTTCAATGGCCTTCTAAAAGGTTAAATCCTAAAAAGGTATCCAGTGTTTATAAGAATGATGCTTTTACAATGCTAGAAAATAAGTTGTTGTTGTATCAAGGAAGATAGACCAATTTGAGATGAATTTTTCTCAGCCAAATCTCACGATTGAAGAAAATTCATTAGGCCAAATGGTTGATTCTTATTCTTCACCAGAAACTCTAAATGTTGTAAGTAAACCTAACAACCCATATTCCAATTATTATAACCTAGGTTGGAAGAATCATCCAATTTTTAACTGGAATAACAATAATCAGGCTTGTGTTAATCAACAATGGGGGAACCACCAAGTAAACCCATTGATGAATTGGAACAACCAAGATAATAATAATAATAGATTAACTTATCCTTCAGGTTATAAAAATGTTTTACAAAATAAGGAGAAGAAGTTGTCTATGGAATAAGTAGTATCACATATGGGAAATCAATTGCAAATTCAAGGAGCAACCATCAAAAATATTGAAAATCAGAAAATGAGACAGTTGCACTTAGTGAGGAGTGCAGTGCGATAATTCAGAAAAAGTTTCCTGATAAACTTAAAGATCCTGGTAGTTTCACAATTCCATGTGCAATTGGAGAAAGATTCTGTGGAGAAGCTTTATGTTATTTGGGTGCAAGCTTTAACCTTATGCCTCTATCAATATTCAAAAGACTGGGACTAGGAGAAATAACCCCAACTATTGTAACTCTGCAATTAGCAGATCATTCGATCACATATCCTAAAGGAGTTAGAGAAGATGTTTTGGTTAAAGTGGATCAATTTATTTTTCCTGTGGATTTCATTGTATTAGATATGGAGGCAGATAAGGAGATTCCCATAATTTTGGGGAGACCTTTTCTAGCTACAGGCAGAGCTATGATAGATGTCCAAAAAGGGGAATTAACAATGAGGGGTAATGATCAGACTGTTACATTTAATATTTCAAAATAGATGAAATATCCTGCTAGAGGTAAAGAATATGAGTGTTATAGGATGGATGTTATTGAATATTTACGTGAATGTCATTTCAAATCAACTTATGAAGAGAAAGATGAAAGAGAAGAATTGGAATTTATGCAAGAAGAGGAGTTATTTGATTCTGAAGATTTTCAAGAGGAAGATTTAAAGTACGTTCATGAAAGTTTTGAATTGTTAGATATGACTAAAAAAGATGAATCTTATGGTCCATCAATTGAAAAAACTCCTGAACTTGAGCTAAAAATGCTTGTTGATCATTTGAAGTATGTTTTTCTAGGTGAATCCTCAACCTTGCCGGTTATAATTTCCTCTCAATTAACTGAAAAGAAGAAGAGAGTTTGCTTGAAATTTTGAAGAAGCACAAGAAAGCCTTTGGATGGACAATTGCTGATATTAAAGGAATCAGTCATTCAATTTGTATGCACAGAATTCTTATGGAAGATAATTGCAAACTCCGGGCTAATACCCAAAGGAGATTAAATCCTATCATGAAAGACATTGTTAAGAAAGAAATTTTAAAATGGTTGGATGCTGGAATTATCTACCCTATTTCAGATAGTGCTTAGGTTAGTCCTATTCACTGTGTTCCTAAGAAAGGAGGAGTCATTGTGACTGTTAATGAGAAAAATGAAATGATACCAACAAGGCAAGTTACAAGGTGGTGAATATGCATTGATTATAGAAAATTAAACCTTACCACAAGGAATGATCATTTTCTACTCCCTTTTCTAAATCAAATGTTGGATAGACTGGCTGGGCATAAATACTTTTGTTTTCTGGATGGATATACGAGTTACCACCAAATTTAAATTGCTCCTGAGGATCAAGAGAAAACTACGTTTACCAGTCCTTATGGTATGTTTGCTTTTAGAAGAATGCCCTTTGGTTTATGTAATGCCCTTGCTACATTTCAGAGATGTTTGATGACTATTTTTGTAATTTAATTGAAAAATGGAATGAAGTTTTTTATGGATGACTTTTCTGTGTTTGGAATTTCATTTGAATCATGTTTAGAACATTTATCTAAAGTTCTAAAACGCTGTGAAGAAACTAATTTGGTGTTAGTTGGGGAAATACCAATTTATGGTAGCAGAGGATTGTTTTGGGATATCAGATTTCAGAAAAAGGTTTGGAGGTAGATCCTGTAAAAATTCAAGTTATATCTAATTTACCTTGCCCAACCAGTGTAAGGGGAATTAGAAGTTTTTTAGGACATGCTAGATTCTACAGGCATTACATAAAAGAGTTTTCAAAGAGTACAAAACCTTTATGCCGTTTACTAGAAAAGGATTCAATTTTTAATTTTGATGATGATTGCCTCAAAGCCTTTGAAACCTTAAAAGAAAAATTAATCACTGCACCTGTAATAATTTCACCAAATTGGGAAAAAACTTTTGAATTAATGTGTGATGCTAGTGATTATACTATTGGTGCTATTTTAGGACAGAAATATGATAAAATTTTCAAAGTAATTTATTATGCTAGTAAAACTCTTAATGAAGCTCAAATTAATTATACCACTACTAAGAAAGAGTTATTAGCTATAGTATTTGCCTTTGATAAATTTTGATCATATTTAATTGGAACTAAATGTGTGGTGCATACTGATCTTTCTGCTATTAAAAACTTAATGAAGAAAAATGATGCAAAATCGAGACTGATAAGATGGATTCTTCTTTTGCAAGAATTTGATTTTGACATAGTAGATAGGAAGGGTTCTGATGATCAAATTGCTTTTCATTTGTCCAGGCTTGAAATTGAAAAATCTCTCTGTGATATTGAAGAAATTAATGAACATTTTCCTGATGAAAAACTGTTCACTGTTAAAGAATTGCGTGTTCCGTGGTATGCAGACATAGTAAACTTTATTGTTAGTAATATTATACCCTATGGTTTGACATACTAAGAAAAGAAGAATTTTCTGTCTGATGCTAAGACTTATTTTTGGGATGACCCATTTTTATATAAACAAGGAAAGGATCTTATAATTCGAAGATGTGTACCTTTGGAAGAGACTTATGAAATTATTCAAAAATGTCATGATTCTGATTGTGAGGGACATTTTGGAAGTGATAAGACTACATATAGAATATTAAAATCAGGATTTTATTGGCCTACAATTTTTAAGGATGTGAATGTTTATATTAAAAATTGTGATAGATGTCAGCGTGTAGGCAATATTTCTAGAAGAAATGAGATGTCCCTCAATTATATGTTGGAAGTTGAAATATTTGATGTTTGGGGACGAGATTTTATGGGACCATTTACACCATCTTTCGGAAATGTTTATATTTTGATAGCAGTAGACTATGTTTCTAAATGGATTGAAGCTGTTGCTTTACCTCGATGTGATGCTCAAAGTGTTGCAAAGTTTTTAGAAAAGAATATATTTTGCAAGTGTGGAATACCTAGAGTAATCATAACTAATGGGAGAAGTCATTTTAGAAATGCTATTATTGGGAAATTAGCAAAGAAATATCATATTAGTCATCGCATCGCTACTGCTTATCATCCATAGACAAGTGGTTTGGTTGAATTATCCAATCATGAAATTAAAAGAATATTGAAAAAAACTGTTAATCCAAATAGAAAGGATTGGTCAATCAAACTGGATTATGCTTTGTGGGCTTATAGGATCGCTTACGTAACACCTATAGGAATGTCCCCATATAGGTTGATTTTGGAAAAGCTTGTCATTTACCTTTTGAACTTGAGCATGAAGCATATTGGGCTATTAAAGAGTTCAATTATAATTTGAAAGATGCTGGTGAAAATAGATTATTGCAATTAATTGAGCTTGAAGAAATAATGAATGAATCTTATGAAAATGCTAAGATTTATAAGGAAAAGATGAAGTTATGGCATGATCGGAAGATTCTTACTAAAAATCTTGTACCAGGACAAAAAGTTTTAATGTATAATGCTAGATTAAGAATATTTTCGGGAAAACTTAAGTCCAGGTGGATGGGTCCATTTCTTGTGATAAAAGTTTATTCTTATGAAGCTGTAGATATTCAAGATCCTAAGAGTAGAAAAATATTTAAAGTTAACGGACATAGACTTAAACCATATTTTTCAGTCAATAAATCTAAATATGATAATAATTTGATGCTGGGTCACTCAGAATGAGTTCTGGGTATGTCAGGCTGAAGAATTTAAAACAAGCGTTTTGTGGGAGGCAACCCATAATTATCGGTGTGCTTTGCTTTATGTATGTTTTGTGTGCTTAGTTTGCTTTGTTTGGTTTGTTTTTATGTTTTTAGTGGTAGTAATTTGGATTTTGTAAACTATAGTAGAGTTTATTTGACCTTATTTGATGACTTAGAGAAGTCAGAATGTAAATTTGGACACTTAGCAGACCTGTGCTAAATTGAGCACTGGCGGCTAAGCGCCGACTGGCTGGCGCTTAGGCGCCGGAGTTACAAAAAACTTGAAAAATGAGGTTCTAGAAGCTTAGATAGTGGGGGAGAAGTTTTGGAATTTATTTTGGAGTTTTAAAACGTCTTGGGATAGATTTAGCACTTCCCAAGTCTATAAAAAGGACCATATTTAAGAGAAACACTTGCCCCAAGTCCTATTTTCATTTCCGAGTCTTAAGAAGAGAGTTTTGAGTGCATCATGTCTTCCTGGGAGAACGAAATGAAGAAGAAGCAAGATTCTGACAAAAGTAAGTTCATTAGTGATAGTGCTAAAGAATTATTAAATGGTTATCTTGCTGTTAGTATTCAAGATATTGCAGAAATGATTGCAAATATTGAAGCCCGAGTGACTTCAATGGATGCAAAGATCAATGAAACTAATTTGCAGTTGGAGCACATTGGATGGAAACTCAAGATGCAATTCAGTCATTCAAGGTATGTGGAAGAAGCAGATAAGGCGATGTTTGTGAAAAACAAATGGATTGAAGAAGAAGATGTAAGAATGAACAATTATCGCCCGTTCTATCAAATTTATATTCTAGAAGGGTCAAATGAGAATAATAGTGGTCCTAGATATAATCTGCCTAATGGAGAATGGAATTAAGAATGCTTTTTTCTTATTTGTTTAGTGTTCTTATGTGTTATGTTTAGTGTTTATGTTTGGTATGATTAGTGTTTATATTTAAGTATTAATTAAGCCTGATGATGTGATGGTTACATCCTAGAGATGTATACTTACTTGTTTGAGATTAAAGTCTCTTGTATTTAGAGAATTTCATCCTTTATGTGTGGATAGAAATTCTAGAGTTGTATCAAGTGTTATGTTTGTTTTAATATAAGTTTGTGCTTTTGTGAAATTTGTGTGGAATCAATGGATATTAAATTTTGATTTGGAGTATTAGAAGATTTATTTGGGGAGAAATAATTATTTTGGAGTAATTAAGGGTGATTAACCAAGTGATTTAGTGCATATACCAATATTGTGAATATTTGGGTATTGGCGGCTAAGCGCCAAAGTGCCGGCGCTTAAGCGCTAGATTTCGCGGCTAAGTGCTGATAGTTCGCGCTTAGGTGCCAGTTCGCGAAAATTGGTTCCCAGCAGTTAAAAACCCGAAAAATGCCATTTTTAAAATCGCCGCATCGTCTTCAACGTTCGGTCTATCACGAAAGAGAAGCTAGGGCATCATATTGTGGATCATTTAAGAGCCGATCTCAACAAAAATTGTTAGATTTGGATTCCTTGAGGTAAGAGCACTACTCCTAAGTAAAATTTTTTATTTTCACCATGTATTTTGAGTACATTTTGAAAAATCTTAAAATCACTATTCATGATGAAAATTTGAGAAAAAACTTGAGAAATTGCTTGGATTTAGTGAAAATATCTTTTGGAATATATTTTAGCAAGTTTAGTTCGATTTTGGAATTTATGGTGAATTTTTCATGAATTTTTAGAGATGGCTCCAAAGTCAAAGCGTGCAAAAGAAAAGACAAGATTTGATTTTGACAAATGTTTTAGTATGAGGGCTGAGGAACGATACGTCAATGCAATGTATTCACGTAAGTTGATTCCTGAGTGAGTGTTTAGTAAACCGGGAGAGGTGATTGAAGAAGTGATTGCTAAAAGGAAATGGGAGAATTACTATTGCTTCTCCGTTGTTGCTGTTGTTTCTGTGGTTCGAGAATTTTATGCAAATTTGCCTGCTGCAGAAGAGAATCAACTGATGGTTAGGAGGCATGAGGTCAACTTTTCTTCTGGGGCAATTATGGACTACCTCCTGACATGTTCTGTTTTTATTCTAACTATCATCCTACGGAAGGAGAATTAGATGAGATCATGGAATTTATGACTGATGGAAGAGGATTATGGAAAATAACTAATTATAGAAGAGTGAACTTTCCTGCTTCCAAATTGAGTGCCATTTCTAAGGCATGAAATTATTTTATCTCATCTAAGTTGTTACCTTGAAGCCACACTAGTGAAGTAATGATAGAAAGAGATGTGTTAAACCATTGTATTAAGCAAGGGAAGCCTATTGACATTGGAGGAATAATTTATGATTATGTTTTGAATAGTGCTAGATCAACCACTACTGCAGGTATGGGATTTCCTTCCTTGATTCATTCATTATGTGAACGATCTGGAGTTAAGTTTGAAACCTGGGAAGAGGTACTTCAACCATTGAGACCAATTACCAGTGTCAACGTTGGTGCTTACACTGTACATTCGCAGTTTGGTTGGAGAGGAGGATTTGGTAGTGGCTTCTCACTCGCTTCGTCCACTCGCATCTACTTCTCGTACTTCTACTTCGCGTGCGTCATCATCTACTGATTCACAGACTGGTTTAATAAGAAAGATTTTGAAGAAAGTAAGTCTTACTCAAGAGCATCTATATGATATGGATGGTAAGATGGATAATGTAGAAAGATATATTGTGAAACAAGATGAGTATGAGGAGAGTTATCAGCAATATTTGGATAGACTGATTAGAGGTGATCAGAGTGCTGAGATGCCCCCTCATCCATTCTACATACCTTATGTGCCATCTAGAGATTGGAACGAGTAGGATGATGATGAGGATGAGGATGATGAGTAGATTTGTGTTATTTGTTTTTGTTGTGGTGTTGTTATTGTTGTTGTTGATGTTTATTTTGTTTAGTGTTTAGTTTGATCATTGTGATGTGATATGAACCTTGATAGTATGTAAGACTGTAGTTTGTATTATTTTTCTGTTATGCATATTCAGATGTATTGTTGTTGTTGTATTGATGTTTTATATGTTGCTTTGTGGTAGTGATGTGTATTAGTAAATGTTTTAATGTGTATGTTATGTCAGAGTTTTTAGTAGTGTGTACTTTAATTCAAAAACTGTTAGGAGATTATAAACCACTATTGGGAACTTCTACTTAGGAAATTACATGTTTAAAATTTTTCAAATTCCACTATCATCTGTTATCTGTATCAGTGTGTTATTTTAGTTGGTGTGTATTTGCTTTGAAAACCTCCACTACTGTAGAAGTTTTTTTTTTGAAATTTTTACTTTTCTTTGTATAAAAAAATTGTTTAAAAAAACTAAATTTGATTTCATTTTACTCCTGTTATTTAAATTGTTATACTTGCATATAAGGATATTAAAAATTCCTGCAAACATGATATGTCAGTTTTTATTTCTCACCCATGTATCATTTCTTATGCTTAAATGTTTTATCTTAATTAAAAATTAAAGTTTTGGGGGGAATTTTAAAAACAAAGATTTAAAAAAAAACCCTAAAATTTTATTTGATTCTCAAGAATACTTAAAAATAAATCTTATTTTTGATTGAGAACAATTATGTACATGAAGTTATATTAGGGGAACAAAAATTTTGAATATAGAAATGAATAAAAGAATTTAGTTAAAATTTATAGTAATCTTGAAAGACTTAAAGTTAAAATTTTCTTAATGAAGAGGTGTTAAATAAAGTTAAACTATCTTTAGCAAGAAGTTTTGTATTTTTGGATAAATAAAAGGTTTGACTTTTATTATTCAAAGCTTAAATTTCTTTTATTGAAGAGTAATTTTCAAATATTATTATTATAATTTTTAAGTGAAAGATGTATATCTGACCTTTATTTTAAATGGAAGGGAGGAAAAGCTTGAGGATTTAAGGGCCTAATCAAAAACTAGTTTCATACCTAAAGTTTAAGATATAAGTTCAGAGAAAATCTAAAGCTTAAGGTTGTAATATAGTAAGTAAAATTATTTTCAAATAAAGATTTTTAAGTGAGAAAAATAAGTGTTTGAATCCTATATTTTGAAGAATTTACAAATATTTCTGAATTAGATAGAAACTTATATTTGTCATTTTCCTTTTCTTAAGAACTTTCTAAACTTTAAGTTGGTTTTAATTACTGAAATTTTTTCTAAATTGGACTATTCCATTTCTAGAACAAAATTTTGTTATCTTCCTAAGAAACTCATAACATAATTTGCATGCTAAAATGTTCTATTGGATTAACTATCACTTGAGGACAAGTAACATTTTAAGTTTAGAGGATTTTAATACACCTAAAATATATAGTATTTTTATGCATATTTTGATAACTATTTTTAATAATATTTCACTTTAATGGAAGATATTTTGTGTTTTTCTTGCAGGTATGATGAAAATGGATGGTCATGATGAAAGGAGCAAAATTGGATCAAATTTGGAGCAAAAAAAGAAGAAAAATAAAAATTTGGCACTGGCGGCTAAACGCCGCTGAGCCAACACTTAGCCGCCACAGTTAAAAATTGAAATTCAAATGACTTTGGTGCCAATTTCAAAGGGGGTGGGATGCAACTCTTGGTGGTAACTTCCATAACTTCCTTTGGGCGGCAAGTTTAAATGAAGGGGTGCATTCTTTGGTAGATACATTGAATCTGGACACATTTTGAAGAGACACCAAGGCACCTTTTGGTTTACTATTTAAAGAGTGTCTTAGGAAAGATTAAGGAGCCTTTCCTTTGCATTTTGAAGGATTCTTCCATTGCATTTTTAAAGAGTTTTTATTTTAGTTTTAATTCGGAGTAGGAGTAGAGAGTAGAAAGGAGAAAAGGGTCGGAGTGAAGTCTTCTTCTTTCCACTTCTTTTCTTTCTTTTTAGTTTAGTCTTTATTGAAGTCTGAAGTTATTCCGAGTCATTGGAGTTGGGAGATTCGCTCTGAGGAGTAGTTTAGTGAAAAGTTAAAGTTTCAGAGGAACTTCCTGAGTTTTGTGGAGAGAATTTTCAGATAAGTGTTTACTTTTGTTCTTACATTTAGTTTTTTTAATTAATACTTGTTTCTATTTGTTGTTTTTCTTATGGTTTTTAATTTCAAATCAATATGTTTTTGTATTTTCTCAATGCATTCTAGTAGTTTACTTTGTCTTTTTCTTTCTTAAATGGAGAAGTAATTAGTTTATGAAGAATTGCTGTGGAAAGTATAAGTGTTTACAAGTTGGAAGAAGTTATGAAGATTGATTCTAAAAACTTTGTTTACTTCTTAATTTGGCCTGTTAAATTGTAGAATTTCTTGAGATTATGTAAGATCCAATGCGGTATTGTCTCATAAAAGTTAGTAAGAATCACATGCAATTATATGGGTGAGAATTGTAGTCCATATAATTGAATGTAATATTAGAAGATATTTTTATAGAAGGGAGTAAAATTAGAGGATTTTAGAGTGACGAGTTAAAACCCCCTAATTTGGTTTGAAGTTTTGAGTTTTGTTATGAGAAGTTAGCCCCAGTGTGGTGGGGATTGAGGGAACTCTAGAGTGAGAGACTGGTATCTTCCCTGCCTAATCATGTTCAAAATGATAAAAAAATTTCAAATTAACCTATGTTCTTTATAGAACCAAGTAAGGGTAAAGAACTCATTTGCTTCTATCTGTCACAATAAAATTTTAAAACTTCCACAACAATACTTTAATAATTATTACTACTTCATAAATGGAAAGAAAAAGATTTTCTAGTTAATAGTATTTTACATACGGTGTTATCAATTATTATAATTTTAATTTCTTGCTTAAAATTTTATTAAGGAAATTTGAAAAGACATATCAACTTTTCAAAACTTTTCAAAATCAATACATACTTTCAAAAGCCATAAAAAAAAAGTAAAAAGATAATTTTTTGATTTCTTTAAAGATTTTATATTTTCCCTGTGGGTTTGATATCTCGGGGCTTAATCAGAAAGTCTTATATTACTTGATAAACGATATGTATACTTGCGTAGTATCCCATATTATAAAAATCATAATTTCATATCTAAATCATCAGCAAATATATTTGGTGTGGAGTCAAGTTTTTGGCGCACATACATATATTCCTCGCGGCCCAAGTATTTGGTGTCGTTGCCAATTTTCATATCATATTTGTAAGCACATATATTTATCGGGGATCAGGATTTCAGCCTGTCACCCTGAAATCTCCACATTGAAGTCCTTCAGAACACATTTCTCTATTTATTTGCATGCAATTCCCATGAACTACGCAATTCATCCATGGAAATTGAATGGATCTTTTATTATTGTTGTAGGACATTAAATCCTTTCAAACATAATGTTCAACAACATATTTTAACATTTTAATTGGCTAGATAGAAAGTAAATTAAGCTCTAAATGAAAAACCATCACAGTTTCTTCATCACATTAAAAGCACATCAAATCCACTTCAAACCATCATCAAATCTCTAAGCAATAAGAAAGACAAAGAAGACTACTCAAAATTCATGGAGAAGTTACAAAAAAACATGGATTTTATATATGAAAGAAAAGTCATACAAACCACAAAAGGAAATACAACTTATCTCTTTCTCTTCCCCAATGCAAACTCCTTGAAGTTCCTTTGAATCCTCTTCTCTTCTTTACAACACTTGATTCTCTCTTTATAATGGAAAGGAAAAAGCAATCTCTCACTTTACTCCTTCTTCTTCACTCCTTAGAGAAGAATCCCTCTCTTCTACACTAAACCCTAACACTAAAAACTAAGAGAAAGTAATGGAATGCAAGAGAGCACACTCTAAAACTCTCTAGAACTCCCTTAGAACTCTCTTCCCTCGTCCAAATTCAGTTATTTAAGAGTTAGGGATGAAATCCCAAGAGTTTCCATAGGCATCCCTTCAAAATTTCACCAAAACTCTCAAAATTTGAATTCTAGCGACCTTGGGCGCCGGCGGCGCCAGATAGGGCGTCGACAGTGCCAAATAGGGCGTCGGCGGCGGCAAATAGGGCGCCGACGGCGGCAAATAGGGTGCCGGCGGTGCTTTATCATCCATAATATTTTCTGAGCTCTCTGGATTTGGGCGCCGGCGGTGCCAGAATACCTTTTCCACCATTTTGCTCATTTTTGCTTCTTTTAGCTCCGAATTAGTTCCTTTTTTATTCCTTTCGCTCCAATCACCTAAAAACATCGTACTTGTAACAAATCATGAAAAATACCTTTCTTTAAAGTGCAATATCACCAAAAATAAGTAAAATTAGATAGAATAAACCATATATAATTTTGGTGCGTCACCTCATTAGAGGCCCCAAAATCTAAAAACCAGACCAAACCTTAAATGTGCCTCTTTTGACCTCAAAATTTGGTGACACCCTAGACTGGTCGGAACAATGATAGCAAACCCTAATTTTGACCAAAATTGACCAAATTGACCATCGTACACCAAATGGACTCCACATTGACTATTTTGCTGTTTGGGTCAACCCATGATCATATGGTCACCACATTAACCATATGATTAATCCAAAGCCCTATGGTCACCATATTGACTATTTAGTCAGCTCTAAACCCCTGGTCAACATTTTGACCATAAGATTAAAGTAACTTTATATGCCCCATATGTTGGCCACCTCATGACCAATCTCATGCCCAAATGAACCCAAATGGTCAAACTTATGATCCTATGGTTAAATCATTTTCATGGAAATGATTTAAATAAATAAATAAATAATTAATTAATTAAACCAGTTCATTAAGGCTTAGCCCAAGCCCATCCATGAAAACCCAAGCAATCCATGGGGGCCTAAGCCCCAGAGGCCCAAGCCCAAAATTTTCTCGACCCATCTTTATTGGGTTACCCATGATCCAATTACACTCATTATGACATGGGAAACCACTTGAAAATTCATTAAGCCCCTATTTTTGACTTTTTCCATGTCATGATAAAGAAAAGGCATATGTGGCATCTCAGGTAGCTGACTGGCAGCTGCTGTAGATACGAAGTAATAAATTCTTGCAAATAGTTTCAATTCAGTCACAGATTATAATCCATTTAATAAGGTAGAAGCCGATTTATACACAAGTATACATATCATTCAAGTGATACATGGTTATAGCGGTGTCCTGGTTATCAATACCAAAGGGAGAAAGCATACCTTAAAGCGTAACACAGAAATCTAATATTCAATTTGCAAAGCACTTAATGTTTTACCACAAATGCTACAGTTTAATGATGCTAGAGATTTTAAAATCACTAAATTACTTTCTATGCTTTAAATTAAAGTAATACTACTATAATAAGTTTTTGTAATGCAAGGTTCAAATTTAGAGAAAGTGTCATTCCACATACAATGATATTTTGGTGAGTGAATAATATAGATTAGTTTAATATTTATATTGTGCCAAATATGAGGTAGGAGCATACTTATTCTTTACCCTCTTCTGAGTGTTATAAAGAACATTGACTAATCCTAGGTTTAGTCTCTAAATCCATGGCTAGGCTGGGAGGATACTGGCTCTCACTCCAAAACTCCAACATCCCTTCCCCTGAAGGCTAACTCTCGTTTTAGTTTCCAAACACTAGGACCAAATTGAAGATTTTAGTTTGTCACCCTAAAATATCCAATTCTATGTCCAATAAACATATTTCCTTATTTATTTACACCCAACCCCATGAACTTCACCATCCATAGAGTTTGAATGTAATCTCCACTTTTGTTGTAGAAAGCATAGCCCTTTCGGATAGTATGTTTCATAACGTATTTTAACAAATTGATTGGCCATATTGAAAAGTAAATTAAGAACGAAGTGGAAAATCATAACAATTTCTATTCTTTCTTATGGCACATCGAATCTAAACTATCCCATCATCGATTATCATTGCAAGGAGAAAGACAATGAAATCTACTCAGAAGATTGATCAAATATGAATGAAATGGAAGCACTTTGGTTAAGCCATGAAGCCATATTAAGCCTATATGAGCCATGAGAGGACTCATTTGAGGCATTCACTATGTTGTTCCTAACCCTCTTAGCCAGGGGCTTAGGGGTTAAGGTCCATCCATATGAATCACCTAAATGAGTCAAGGAGTCAAGTTGGGTTTGAGTGTGGTTTTAGGATTTGGATTGTGTGTGTGTGAGTGTAGAGTATGAGTGTAGTGAGTGTGTAAGTCAACCCTCAGCAGACCAAGCTACCCAGGGTGGTCCTAAGGCCAAAGAGTCCTATGGGGAACTCATCCTTTAAACCTCACTTATGATTTCAACCCTCTAGGTGATTAGGGGTCTACAATCAAGCTTGTGGGGTTTGCAGGGAGACAAGAAGTGGTTTAATTTTCTAAAGGATGGGTCCCAATTCTAGTCCTCTAAGATAGTCAAAGGAAAAGCCTAAGGCTAGATCCTAAGCACTAAAGAGGGAAGAGAAGACCTCATCAAAAATGAGGTCAACAAATGGACCCCCAATAGGTGTGGTGTGCTAACCAAGCATACCGCGCATATTGGCATTGACCGAAGAGATCAACAGAACCAAAACACATGTCCAAGTAAAAGACTTAGGACGAAGTATAAGAAATTTCCACTGGGGAGTATCAGGTAAATCTCTAAGACTGAAGATTCCAGAACTCTCACTGGGGAAGAAGGAGGTGAATTTCATATCACAAGATTTCAAAAGATTGGATCTTAGATTCGTTTCATTTTCTGTTTCAAGTTTTCAATTTTGAGTTTGAATTTTGATTTGAGTTTCAATTTTGATTTTATGCGGAGAAAAGAGTAAGGCTAAGGCCCACCCGAATGCATTTGTATGCTGAGAAGAAAGCAGGACTGAACCTATTCCAAATGCTGAGGAAGAATAGGACAAAGCTTATCCGGAATGCAGAGTGCTTTGATTTCAATTTCTTGTTGAGAGGATCAAATTTTGAGATTGCTGAGAAAGGAGTAGGACTGTGCCTATCCCGAGTGCTGAGAATTGCTGAGAAGGGAGTAGGGTGAAAGCCTATCCCGAATGCTGAGATTGCTGAGATGGGAGTATGGCGAAAGCCTATCCTGATTGCTGAGATTGCTGAGATGGGAGTAGGGTAGAAGCCTATTTCGAATGCTGAGATGGGAGTATGGCGGAAGCCTATCCCGAATGCTGAGATGGGAGTATGGCGGAAGACTATCCCGATTCCTGGGATGGGAGTAGGGCGGAAGCCTATCCCAAATGCTGAGATTGCTGAGATGGGAGTAGGGCAGAAGCCTATCCCGAATGTCGAGATTTATCGAGATGGGAGTAGGGCGGAAGCCTATTCCGAATGCTGAGATTTGCTGAGATGGGAGTAGGGCGGAAGCCTATCCCGAATGCTGAGATTTGCTGAGATGGGAGTAGGGCAAAAGCCTATCCCGAATGCTGAGATTGCTGAGAACATATTGTTGAGATTTATGAATGCAGAGATTGAACATATTGCTGAGATTTATGAATGCAGAGATTGAACATATTGCAAAGTGCAGAGAATGATTGTAGAAGTTCATGTGGATTTGAAATTCTTTTTAATGTTTGGATTTTTATGAAAGAGAGTTCTTATTTATTTTCCTTTTCTTTTCTGTTCTTTGTTTGAAGTTCATTTAACTTTAATGGAGTTTACCCGTCAATTTGCACAAAAGAGGTGAAGGCAAAATGTGACATGGTCACTTTCATTCCAATCTTGTTGAAGATACATCATACAACTCGATCTGAAATATTCTTCATACAATCCATGACTCAAAACGGACTATGTATGATTCTCGTTGATCCATCTAAAAGTATCTGCTAAATCCATGTCTAAATAGTAAGGTACATGGTCAATAACATCACCTTCCAAGCCACCCTTGGCAGGAATGCCGCATGGATGTGCTTTGAAGGTGTGATATCTCCCATGTAACTCACAGCTCGTATGGCCGGAGACTCTCCAATTATGGATCTGGTTGGAAATGGTATGGTGCCTTTCTGGCGTCCATTCTTCTAAAGGTGACAGAGATCCGCTCCACCGGTACTCCTGGTATGCAATGTTTTGCAATATCCGCTCCATTTCCTTGTAGTATCATGACGGAACCTACCGGAAGTGGTATCTCCACTGGCCCTCGGAACTTGCCCGGGCCTGCTATCCGGAGGTCAGATCCGAACATGATATTGCACTGGTTGACGAATGAAACTGTGCAGAAAGGTCTGACAAAGTCGTGGTGGTCTATGTGTGGAGGTATGCAGTCGCCCTTCTGATAGATGTTGATGATGAACTGTTGGGTATACAGTCTGCTGGCAGTACCCTCCACGTTATCATTCTTTTCACCATTCTTTTAATTATTCTTGGCATGGGATCCACCTCACCGTGACGGAGTATCCTTGGTGGATTCCCTTTTCTGTCTTCTGCGAAGTTATCGCAACATCCGCATTGTATTGTGACTCTTCCTTTCCCTGACATCCACTTCCGGAGTTCTGAATAAGTCTTTTCTTGTAGACGACCTACTCGACCCATCTTCTGAAGTTCTACAATGCAATCCATAATCTGCTGTTGCTCGTATTCTGAGAATACACCTTTATGTAGCTCGATGCCTTCCAGGATGTTGATTCTTCTACCTCCAATCCTTTCAAAGTATTCAACGGTCTTCTTTTCAACTAGCTGCATTTTCTCCGACTCATATTCCGGAATTATCCGAAGTCCTCGGTGTACGGTAACGTCATTGTGGGATGTATGGTTCAACCCCAGCACGCTCTCCTGCATGTCTCGGCTCCTCGGGGATAGTCTCTGTAGGGACATCCTCCGGGGTTGCTTTCGCAACAAGACTCTCCGGGTCTGGTACATCTACTCGGCGTTGAGGCACCAACTCCATTTCTGTTCTTCCTGGTATTTCTTTCATCTGTTCCAACCTTTTTGGAGTTGGCTTTCTTCTTTCTGGTTCCTGCCGAACTGGTCTCCTTGGACAATTTGCACTAACAGTACCCACTGTCTATCCATGTTGATCTTCTGCTAACTTGATCAACATCTTGCAATACAACGATTCTTATTTCGTCGCTGGGTAGCAGTGAGAGTAGCTCTTCTCACTCCTTGAATTTCTGTGGGCGCGGCACTGACAAGCCCACCTTCTGCTGTAGCAAGCACGGACATAATTTTCTTATCTTCTGCGGCGTTTGTTTTTCTTTTCTTGTTGTTGGATTGGTGGCTCGGGCCACCCACTTTCATCACTCGTTTCGTCGTGAAGTTCTTCTCGATCATCTGGGATCCAATCATTTTCTTCGTATTGTAGGCCAGCTGGTGTGAAGTCCGACTCAATCTCTATCACTGCTCCATCCTTCACCCTCTTTTCATCGAGTGCAAGACTCACACCATTTCTAAAGTTTAGGACCAACCGCCCATTCGACATTTCCCTGCTCAAAAGACAAGGAAAGGATCAGGCGCTGTACTAAGAACAAGAACATTAAGAAAATATTTATCACCGAAGATTTTTATTTACATATTTTAATTTTTAAGGAAAGTAGGAAAAGATGAAGAAAGATCAGGAACAAGATTTGATTTGAACGGAAATGTAAAACTTTATTATTATGATTTCACGTATTTAATTTTTTTAGTACATTTTTTTATTTATTTTTTGTGTTTTTGGGTTCGAACCCAGTCACAAAGTGATTGTCTCAACCATGTTTCTAGGGATAGGACTCTATTTTAGAGGCCACCCTTTGAAACATCAGGTTCGTAATACTTTTTTAAATATCGTCCATTGATTGGAAGCATTTGTCATTTTCCTTGGCAATTCACAAGTTGGTAGGAGCCTCCTAAGTAGACTGCCTCAACTATAAATGGCCCTTCCCAAGTTGGTTCAAATTTGCCCCTATCTTGCGATGTGCAAGAATAGGTCTTCTGAGAACAAGAACTAAATCACCAACTTTGAAAGTTCTTGGGCGGACCAGTTTATCATGGGCTTGGATCATCTTAGCTTGGTACAGATCCAAATTTTGTTGCGCTGCAAGTCTTTTTCCTTCCAAGTTTTCCAGTTCTTCCAGTCGTAATCTAGCATTTTCTTCTGTGGTAATTTTATTTGCAACTGCAATCCTGAGTGATGGAAGCTGGACTTCCAATGGTAACACTGCCTCGTACCCGTACACTAAAGTGTAAGGTGTAGACTGAGTAGGAGTCCTGAAGGTTGTCCTGTAGGCCCATAAGGCTTCTAACAACTTCTCATGCCAATTTCTATTGTTGTCGTCCAAAGTTTTCTTTAAGATTTGAACGAGAGTTTTATTAAAAGCCTCGGCCAAGCCGTTTGCTCTTGGGTAGTAGATTGTTGAGTATCGCCAGTCGATTCCATGTCTCCTGACAAAATTGTTGATTTTTGTACTTCTGAATGCAGACCTATTATCTGAAATGATTCTGCGCGGTACCCCAAAACGGTAGACGACTTGGTTCTTAAAAAACTGTAGCACATGGTGTGCCTTTACTTCTCTAAGTGGAACTGCTTCTGCCCATTTAGAAAAGTAGTCTGTAGCTGCAAGGATGAAGCGATGTCTTCTGGGGATCTTGTAGATTGTTACATTTGGAATTTGTTCCAACAGTTTCATGGCATACTGAAAGTATTGCTCGAGTCTGGGCTTTAAAATTCTGTATTGTCCGGCGACCTGTTGTATGATCAACTGAGAATCTCCATAGATGTTGATATCTGTCATTCCCATCTGAATAGTCAGTTCTAGTCCTGTTATGAGGGCCTCATATTCTGCCTCGTTGTTTGTGCACGGCTCTGTTAAATGGTAGGAGTATCTTAACATCCCCCGCTCCGGTGTTATAAAGATTAGTCCGATTCCCGCCTTACCGGGCACTATCGTTTGCATTTCTTTGTCTTTCTGTGCTGAGGATGCTCCGTCGAAGTATAGTTCCCAACGTCGATCATCAGTGTCTTCTAGGTTCATTATCAGTTCATCTGGCAAGTCGTCATTGAGAGGCGATTCTGCCGGCAAAGGGTGTGCTGCAAGGAAATCTGCTAGGATTTGTCCCTTTACGGCACGAAGAGGCACGAAAGTTATATCGAATTGCAATAGTATCATTGACCACTGGCAAGCCTTCCAGAAAGTGTTGGATGGGTCATCAAATATTGCAATGGATTAACTTTCGAAATAAAGTTGACCTTGTGAGAAAGCATGTAATTCCTGAGTTTTTGTGCAGCAAAGATTAGGGCCAAACAATGCTTCTCAATTGGAGGATATTTTACTTCCGTCGGAATCAGACGACGGCTTAAATAGTAGATAGTATTTTCTTTTCCCTCATCATTGACCTGGGCTAGCAGGGCTCCAAGGGAGTCATCTACAGTCGCGGTATAAAGTATCAACTGTCTACCTGAGACTGGGGCTACTAAGATAGGAGGTATCATTAAGTATTGCTTGATGTCCTCGAAGGCCCGTTGGCATTTCTCTTCCCAAATGAATTTGGCGTACTTTTTAACTAATGCCGAGAAGGGCTGACACCTACCTGACAAGTTCGAGATAAAGCGTCGAAGATATGCCGACTTCCCTCGAAAGGATCGTAGTTGTTTTAAGGTTTTGGGAGGCGGCATTTCTAAGATAGCTTTAATCTTTTATGGATCAATTTCGATCCCGCGATGTCGGACAACAAATCCTAAGAATTTCCCGGAGGTGACGCCGAAGCCGAAGGCGCATTTTAAGGGATTCATCTTAAGGTTGTATCGCCTTAGTCGCTCGAAAATAATTCTCAAATCATACAGGTGATCTTCCTTCAGTTTGCTTTTGATGACCACATCATCCACGTAGAACTCAACTTGGTTGTGAATGAGCTCATCAAAAATCTTTGTCATTGCTCTTTGGTATGTTGCTCCTACGTTCTTTAGTCCGAATGGCATTACTATGTAGCAATATACTCCGATAGGCGTTCTGAAAGCTATGAGCTTTTCGTCTTCTGGTGCCATCTTTATCTGGTTGTATCCTGAAGATCCATCCATGAAAGAGAATATTTCATGTGTCGAAGCGATGTAGATCATCAATTCTGGGATTGGTAGTGGAAATTCATCCTTCGGACATGCTTTGTTCAAGTCTCTGAAATCTACGCAGATTCTGATCCGACCATTCTTCTTTCGATCGGTACCACGTTGGCTAGCCAAGTAGGGTATTGTTCTTCACGGACAAATTTAGCGTCTATTAGCTTCTTAACTTCAGTTATTACTTGTTGTTCAATTTCTAGACGCATTCTTCTGGAAGCTTATCTGATTGGAACGGAAGTAGGATCCACTCCTAGCCTGTGAACTGTGACTTCTGGAGCTAATCCTGGCATTTCATCTTAACTCCAAGCAAAATAGTCTTTGAATTCCATTAATAGCTTGATCATTTCCTCGGAATCTTCTTTATTGAGTAAGGAGCTAACAAAGGTTGGTCTAGGCTTTTCGTTAGTACCTAAGTTAACTTCCATTAACTCATCTATTGTGGATTTGATTTCTTCTTCAAATTCTGGTGGAGCATCTCCAATTTGCAGATCTTCAAGATCTTCTGTAGTTTCTAAACAGTCTTCATTAGGTTCGCAAGTGACAACCAAACAAAATTCTGTATCGTCAATTGAACCTACTATGCCAAATCCGAGACCATGTTTTGAATTGGGAGGCCGACCGACATTATTCCATAATTTTTCGAAGTGTTGTGCTCGGCCTTTTGTCCATTGTCGAGGTATGACACCACGTTGAATTAAATTTTGAACACGAGGAGAGTACCACTCAAAAGGTAATTCCATTAATTCGGAAGAAGTGACATCTTCAAATTGTACATTGTTTTCAGTATTGGAAGAAGAAGTGCCACGGTAAAATTTGATTGGCTTTGCACCACTGCCACGTACTTCTTTGACCACCATACCCTCGATCTTATTAGACTGGATCGGGGTCAGGGTCATAGTGTGTACATAGTGGTTAATCTTCTTGTACATCAATTTGTATTCTTCGTTCTTCTCATCTTCGAGAGAAATCTCGAATTGTGGTTTCTTCCAGTTTATTGTAGCTGCTCCTTTCTTGACTTCCTCTTCTTCCTCAGAGCTGTTTTCCCAATCAACGTTGATCATCGGCTTTTTCTGTCCAACTGTCCCAGTGTCTCTTCCATGACCTCATCCCTGGCTTCGACCTCGGATGCGAGTTCTAGAGAAACCTTCACCATCTCGCCGTAAGGGAGTGGTGAGTGACTGTTGGGCTAGAACTTCAGGTTCTTCATTGTCTCTAATTTCTTTTGCTTCATTTGGCACGGTGTTTCTGGAGAAGATTGTTTTCTTTGGAGGTGCGTAATAAGCTGCATCTTCATGGACTCCAATCTCATGTACGGAGAAAGGTTGCAAATCACCTTTAATGCACTATTCTCCTCCTTCGTAGTATTTTATGCACTGATGCAGAGACGAAGGTACCATCCGGTTCTCATGTATCCATGGTCGGCCCAGTAGCGTATTGAACGATGTTTCAGAATCAATTATATGAAATTTTGCGGTTGTCTTTGCTAAGTCACCGGTCTTCATTAATAGTGTTATTGATCCAAGTGCTCTTTCTCCTTTCTGGTCGAATCCTCTTAGTAACATCTTGTCCGCTTCAAGCTCGCGAGCATCAATTTCCAAGTATGCTAGCGTCCGGAGATTCATTATGTTGGTTGATGCTCCTGGATCCACCAATACTCTAGAGAGCATAACTTTTCCGATTATAACTGAAATGTACAATGGTCGGTTGTGATCGGCTGTCCCAAGCAGTAGATCACTGTCTGTGAAGGTAACACCTCACTGTTCCTTTAATGAGCAAACCTCGCCTAAGGAATCTCTGGCCATCCGAGCTAAACAAATCTGCGGATCAAGTAAGGCCTTGATCGAGCTTCCCTCATCTCTTTTGATAAGATGAGAGCGTCGTAGATGCTCGGTTTGGTCGGTAGTTTCCTAAGATGGGCTAGCACGTTATAGTCCACTTTGTTATCATGTGTCTCAGTTTCTTCCCGAATGGGCAATTCTTCTGCTGGGGTTGATTCTTCCTGAACAACCACCTGCTTTCCTTTGTCTTTTAGACCCATTCTTGGAGGTAGAACCCTTCCGCTCCTTAAATTGACTTCTGTGATTTCTTCTGAATCTGGTGCTGAATTTACAGGTGTCTCCTTTTGAATTGGCATAACAGGTTATTTTGGAGTTGCTTCGGAATCTGAAGGCTCTAACTCTATTGTGATTGGAGTTCCTTGGAATTCACAAATAGATTCATTGCTTGTTGAACTTTCATAGCCTTCTTGATGAATGTCTTTTTTGTCATCGTGATTGTCGAGGTTGTGTATGATTTGAGAATTATTATTGGTATCAAAATCGGGATCCGGATTAGATTGGTTGTCGTTAGTTACGTAATCGTTAGAAACAGTCAAAACGTAGCCAACGCCATAACTCTTTTCATTATAAGATCCCGCCAGAGAGAGCAAATAATCATACAGAGTCAGAGGTTCGAGGAATTTTCCCCCGAATCGGAAACAACCATCCTAGGATAAGCAGCCCCTAGCCTAGCCTTGGGAGCCTCGGTCTTTTCTTCTTCTTTGATCTCCTTCTTTTCTATGATCTTTTCTTCCTGGGGCAGTTCTTCAATTGCAAGCGATAGCGCCGGCTCGATAGGTTTTAAACTTTGAATTGAAGCACGTGCCGAAGCGGCCTGGATGCGATCCAAAATTTTCTTCGATGATTTCATCCAAGCGGTACTCTATCCATCATCATTTGTGTAAGGTTCTATCGGAACAACGGGATCCGTTGAAATAACATTGACAGAACCTCCCTTCTGGGGTTCTTTCATGTATTCCTTCGGGATTGTTATGTTCCCTTTTCAGAGATTGTTGTCAATCCAACTCTTGAAGGTGATGCAATCTTCTATTTTATGTCCAAGCATCTGGTGGTAAGGGCAGTAGTTGGGATGGTCCTTCTTATTAACTTCTTCTGGCTTCTTGGGTTCTGGCAGTCAAAAATCCGAAGTCTTCATCAAACTGCGGAACATCTTTGGCACTGCCTCATTCTTGAATGGGTATTCTCTATTTATGAGCTCCTTTAACGTGCGCTGTGGGCGAGGCGGTTGCTCATATTGTTGGGTTGGCTGATAACCGGGTTGAGGCTATTAGTAGTTCTGCTGAGGTTGTTGATAGCTGGACTGCGGCTTCTCCGGCTGTATTTGCATTGGCTGTTTACCCTTATCAACTGCCGCAACGATCCCGGATTTGTTTTCGAATGTCTTCGTAGGCTTCTGCTTGTCTGTTTTATCGATAAAACTTAGTTGTTTTGCTTCCTCTTGCAAGCTCCGGCCTTTCTTAACAACTTCTCGAAAGTCTTAATTGTGAATCCCTTAAGGAGAAGTGCTATCAGGCCGTGAATGCTTTTAAGCAAGATACCGACTGCATGTTGTTCTTGTAGCTGTGGCTCACACTTCATGCTTAGATTTCTCCATCGAAGTATGTAATCCACTAAAGTTTCATTCGGTTTCTGTTTCTCCACCACTAAGTCACCGATGGTGATATGGTGTTGAGCTCCGGCAAACCGTTTCACGAAGAGATTTTCCAATTCTGTAAATTTCTTTACCAAACCGTTTGGTAACTCTGCATACCAATCAAAGGTGATCCCTGACTGGCTGCTGACGAATTGTCGGTAGAGTAAAGCGTCACTTCCACCGGCGTTACAACAACCGGCACGAAAATGTGCAACATGCCGTCGAGGATTTCCGTACCATCAAAAGTCTTGAACGAGAGGTGGTACGAAGCCTTTGGGTATTGTATCGCATCGAATTCTTCGGGTAAGGTCTACCCGTCTGAATAGATGCTCCGCTCTTAGAGTGTGCTAAGGCTTCTCGCACCTGCTGTTCCACCATGTTCTTGATGTCCTTCTCTAGAATCATGTTCTGAGTAGAATCCTTCTTTGGCTGATCGTCTCCGTTAACGGATGTAATCTCTTTTCCTCCGTCTGTAATATGAATAACTTCTGGAGGTGTTTCTCTTTGGGGTTTAACCTGACTCTGAAGAGTGGCTAGAGCTGCAGCCATCTCTTCCATCCTTTTTGCCATTTGAGAGATTGTATCATCCTTTTCTCGAATTTGTGCTCTTAATGCTTCCGGTTCATCCCTCTCTGCAACTGCTGGAGCACCTTGTGAAGCTGACGATGCTCGTGTCTCGACCATGTTGATCTCCACATATTCATCATCCATGAACTCCGACGAGTCAATTTCATCTCCAAACTTTTCTTCCCTTTCTCTTGCTAACCATTGAATGTCAGTTCTCAGCTTTTCCATAGCGTCCTCCAATGGTCTTTTTCGTGCGGTTTCGCAGTTATCATGTGATGGCTGTTTGATTTCCTTCTTGGGAGTCCCCTTCATTGCGGTGGCACTCTCTTCGGACTCGAGTCTCCTGACGAGACTTTCCTTTTCAGGTCGTTGTTTCAGTCTTAATTGGCCAATAGTAGGACGCTATACCATCCTTCTAGCGACGAAGGCCCAGGACCGGATGGTCCGTCGTGCCGAATGCTCGGAAGGTGGTATGCTCCCTGATTTGTAAACCTGAAACAACAACAGGTGGACTAGCTTTCATCTTCTTATTCGGCTTTTCTGTGGCGATAACGGGTTCTACTCGCGGTCCAAGACGAGACTTGGCTGGCATCCGCCCTATTCTTCTTAAAATCTATAATACAGGACATCTCTCTTTCTTTGCTAATTTTTCTATCACAGTCTGCAGTCGGGCAAATGGTGTAATCCTAGCCCTTTTCTTTCGGCTGTTGCTATAGTATGCAGGTCGAGACATTTTCCTCGTCAGCTGTGGCGGAGAGGGGATGGAATCTACTTCCTTCCAAAAGCGGTGTGTATTCAGGCAATGGTATATACTCAGGTAGTGGTGTATATTCAGGGATTTCTTCCAAGAAAGCAACTTCGGCGGCTCCGGCCTTTCGGCAATCTTTCCGCCTCTGTTTCTTCTCTCGAGTCCGTGTTAGGGGTGGAACCCTTGAGCCTGGACCTAACTTCGAAAATAGAAGGTCTTGCACGGAAGTCCGTACCCTCCACGCGTAACATGTTCGTTACAAATTCGAACTTCCTTCCCCTTTAGTTTGGCATAAGCCGGGGTAGGTGCGGAGACGACTAGACCGGTGGGGGTAGAGACAACGATCCTTCTACGAACGAGTAGTATTCCTCTCGAGCTGGAACCCTTAGCGAGGAGGGAACTCTTGGGCGACTTCGAGTCGAATTCAATCAAAGGTCATTCGGCTTCGGATACTTTGTCCGTAAGTGTGAAAAGGGTAACGTCAGTGATCTTGACATTTGTGTTCTCGAATCCTTGTCCGAAACGGATGATCCCATTGTTGGGCAGCTCAACCTTGTAAATAACGAAGTCCAGTCCATTGGTGAAGGAGAAATTCAGCTTTGGGGCAGACATTTTCTGCAAGGTAGATTCTGATTGTCAGTCCCAAGTTATGCTTCTTCTCATTGGGACGAAAAGAAAGGAATCGAAAAGAGTCCGAACACATGTTTGTTCATGTATTTATAAAAAGGAGTTATAGTTTAAAAGAGTCGTTCATTAGAGGATTTGTTTATTAGGAACAAAATATTCAAAGGTGTAGAGAAGGTAAGGAATCCGATTCAGAATTGGAAAGGAAGAGAAAGTCTTATGCAAGACTTCTCGACTCGAAGGATTGCTCCTAAACTAAAACCTATTGGGGCTCCACCCCACCTCAGAAAAGAGGTAAAAGGATCTCGGAACCTCTCCGTTTAGGGGTGTCTAAACAGTGGCTCCTAAATCCGAGAGGAGTTGGCTATACTCGTTCAAGACAGAAATGAACGGGGGTATTCCAACGGAAGAATGGTAGTCTTGGTCCACTAGGGACATGGGCTCACTACCGATTTATGAAAGCAAAGCCATCTAATCAAAATGGAGAGAGGAACTATTCCCCAAAGGAGTCGCCAGAAGTTGTCGGCATATTTTTAGGTTATGTGTTTTGAAAAGGGGTCGCCTACAGAAATTGTCGGCGAATTTTCATATTTTAAATTTAATTTAAATATATATATATAGTTTAAAAGATAATTTGTTTTTGAAAGTAATTTTAAGTTTAAAAGTTTTAAGATAAGAAATCAAACCGATCTCACATCCCAAATAGTTTATATAAACGAGCACCACACCACAAACCGTGTATCTATCCCGAAGAATAGACACACTGCTTGATGATGGGGCTCGATTAAATAAACTAGAAGATTTGTGACATCCGTTTGGTCTGCGAACCAATTTTATAAGCCGACAAGTTCCCCTGCTTAATATAAATGAATTAAGCAGGGTTTATATTACCTAGGTTCTTAAAGTTCCCTATAAGGCCAAGCCCCTATAGTTAATTACATCCTAAGTGACGGGAATCACTTAAGAAAACTCCCGATAATGATCAGTGACTTTGCTCTCAAGAATTTCAAAGTTTAAGGTTCTCAAAGGATTGGATTTTGGAATTTTCAAAAGGGAATGGATCAAATTTGGAACAGTTTATTTTAGGAGTCCAAAGGAAGAGAAGTAGGAGAAGCTGAGGATCCAAGAGGAATCTTGGCAATTTCCCAAACTATCCTATTGTTCGGCTTCGAGTTTAAGAAAATCCTAATATTATCTGAGATTTCAATCTTGCCAGTTTTAATTAATTTGGACTTATATTTGTATGATAAAATCATACGAATAGCCTCGAAGATGTGAGAGTTTATGTCGTACCAAACGACTACCTCAGAATCCTAAGACTGGTTAGAGCTTAATTTATATGATATGATCATGCAAAAGCCTTAACAAAAAGGTTGAGGATTTATGTTGCACTAAGCAAACTACCTCGAAATCCTATGGCTTGGTTATTTAATTCTAGGAACGTTTAACTGATGTAGAGTTGTTTTGCCGACGAAGATGACCGTGCTGCCCACCATGCTCCAAGCTCCTTGTTGTTGCAGAGGTTTAGGTTTAGAAGATTGTAATCAAAAGAGAAGAGAAAAGTTTGGTTTTAGGAATCTTAAAGTCCAAGTGTTTTTAGTGTTTTAGTTAAAACAAACCTTAAAGTTATTAGAACATAACCGATTAAGATCCCACGGTTCCGTAATCCTGGCACCGTTATTTTCATTGAATTCACTTAGTCCAGATGAATTTACTAAACTCAACTGAATGAGTTCCACACTTTCATTTAGACCGTGGGAAATCCCGTTAGCAACACGTGTGTTACATCATCCGAGGTATTCCCAATCATTCAACGAGACGTTTTAATTTAGTTGCAATTGTAGTTTTGTGTTTTGTTTGTGATTAAATTTTGAGTTGTTTTTATATTTTGAAATGTTGTGGCGATGATTTTTCTCTTGCAGTGACTTTTAATTTAGTTTTAGTTTCAATTCAGGGACTACCCTAAAGGTTTTGGTTTTCATGCAACAGTTGTTTATCATGCAAGAAAGGTAAAGTGCATTTGCAATAAAGTAAATTGCAATAAAACAAAAGCGTACCTGGAGGGTCTTCCCGTCATCCCAAGCTGCACTTAAAACACATGTTAAGGCATTTAAATATTTCAACAAGTACCTAGGAAAAGCTAAGGGGAAGGTTTAGGTTATCTATCAAAGTCCTAATCCTATAGCTAGTCACCTCCTATGACGTATAGGTTCTTGGATTTTGGTTTAAGGACGATTTTCTTCATTAAAGAATAATTAAGTTCAATTATTCTTATAAACATCCTCTCATATTGAGGAAGTGCTTAAGACAAATCTTAAACATTTTTTCAATATTTCTAGGATCGTTTCAAGTCCAAGAGAATTTAATTATACAAGTGAATTAATCATCCGGGAATTTAAGTGTTATTCTTTTGCTCAGTGAACTTAGGACATTTGAATATCCTATAAGTGAGGTAACACTTCACTTGATGTTTCATTTAAGAGTTATAATAATAAGAGCTTTAAAAGGGCAAATCAAGTTATTAAGTATTTTGATGTTTAAACTTAATGATTCAATTTGAATTTTCTTTTTTTTTATTTAATTATAGAAAATTAGTTTAAGTTTGGAATAGTGTTCAGGTTATTTTAGGTTTAATTCTTAATAATTTCATTTAGGTTTGTTATTAAATGATTTCAATTTAATTTAATTCCATTTAATTTAATTTAATTTACTTTAATTTAAATTTAATTTCAATTTAATTTATTATTATTATTTTTTAAACTTAGTTTAATTTAATTTAATTTAATTTAATCTAATTTTTATTTTAATTTTAATTTAATTTAATTTAATTTATTTTTAATTTAATTTAATTTATAATTTAGTTTAATTTAATTTGATTTGATTTGATTTTAATTTAATTTGATTTAATTTACTTTAATTTAATTTAATTTTAATTTAATTTTAATTTGGATTATTATTTTAATCTTTTAATTAAGAATTAAGTATTATTGAAGTGATTTATTTAGGGATTTTTAAATTAAAGAATAAACATCTTCTTAAATAATATCCCTACTTTATAATTTCAATTTTTTATTATTCTTCCAAATTTAATTAATTAATTAATTAAGGTTTACTTTAATTATTCTTAAAATGATTGGTGGGTTTCTACCCTTAACCATTTAGGTTTCAATCATCCAAAATCAGTTTAAAATCAAATATTTTACCCTTCCCTTTTGATTAATCCTAAAATTTTAATTAAAGGTTGAAAATTTTAATTACCATTTTGCCCTTCAGGCTTAATAATTCTATAACTCACAAAATTAAGCTCAAATAAACTTGAAATTTTTATGTGACCTCACTTACATGTCAATTAAGACATTAGAGGAGAAAATGTGATTTTTCTGTATTTAATTTATTTATGTAATTATTTTTAATGGAAAATAATTGGTTTTCAAGGAAAATTCAATAACATGACCAAGGAAATGTTTATGTCCTTAATAAAATTATGGAATGTTCCTAATGACCGGAGGACCACTTGGACCAATTTTGGTGATTTTTTGAATTAAATTTTATTTATTAGAATTATTTTGAATTTTGAGGTATTAATTAATTTTAAAATAAAATTAAAGTTGAAAAATGGATTTTATATTTTTCTTAAATTTCTCTGACCTTAAGGAGTCTAGAGAAACAAATTTTATATTTTTCTGATTTTTCTTTGATTTATTAGAATTATGTTAGTGAAAAAGTTGGAAAATACATTTTTTAATATTAAAAAATACATTAAGCCTTTAAAATTCAATATCTTACCCTAGGGACTTAGGGAAAATATTTGGTTTATTCCTAAGTGATTAGACATCAAAATGTGACATTTTTGGTGATTTTTGATATTTTTGTGATTTTATTATTTTTTAATTATTAAAAATATTAAAATAAGCTTAAAAATCAACCTTTTTATAAAATTGCAATTTTAATTTTTTTAAATTCCTCTGATATCAGAGAAGCTCCAAAACCATTTTTGTGAATTTTTTAAAAGTATTTTGTGAGTTATGAATTTTTTAAAGTTTAATTTTATTCATTATTACTTAAGAGGCTTAATCAACCCATTTGGCAGGGTTAATCAAGTCCAATTGTTTTCAAATTTTTATGTGGTGTTCTCCTATCCCTAAAGGACAGTGGAGAATTGTTTTTAAGTTAATTTGATGAATGGTTAACCCTAATTAATTAAAGCTCACTTTTGGGTATTTAGGCCAATTAGGTTTGTTCAAAGTGAATTAACTCAAAAATTATTTTTCCTAGGCCTCTCTCGTCACAAGAAACATCACCAAATTTTCCTAGAATTTATTTCTCAACATGCTAATTATTGGAATTAAAATACTCAAAACAAGAACATGAATTTGAAAAATCAATAACTTCTCATAGGATGGCCTCTGACCTTGGAAAATTCAGGGAATGTTCCCAAGTTCAGAGGCTTCAAAAGCCCTATGGTCCCATGCCATGGTGAATTTCCTATATGCATGGAGAATTAAAACAATGCAGAGAGTATGATTTCTTTTCCACATTATTCTCCTCTATTCACTGAGCAAGAGGGTATTTTTATTTTATTTTTAGGATTTTTCTACACAAAGTTATGAATTTTCAAAGTTCTGGTAATTAAATAAATAAGAAAAATCCTAATTTCCTACTTATCCACGCGGCGCCGCGTCAACCTCGGAGTCTCCGAAGCTCCACGCGTCGTCTTTTGATTCGACGCAGCCATCTGACTAGGATGCCACGCGGCCGCACAGTTCATGTCCCGTTGCTCCATCCGGCGTGATCCTGACCGTCCACTCGATACACACGCGATCCGACGGTTCCTGGTCATCGTCTACGACTGGTGTGAACCTGTGACCGTCAACCTTCTAACCCTAATTTCTCACTCGATTCTCAACGGATTTTTGTGTTCTTATGCTCTATGGATTCGTCTTAAGAGACGAACACATCCATATGGTAAACATGCATCGAAATCGATTCAAACTAAATAGAGAATCTCCGGAAGCTCGGGAAGAAGAGTGAGTCCATACCTTTGCTCGTAGAAGTGAAGCTTCGATCCGAGAGTTGTGTCAAGTTCGATTGGGTCCAAGCAAGCTCCGCATGAAGTCCTCGGCCCGGTGAATTGTCTAGGTATGAAAGTGCCCACGACTCGATCACAAAGCTTGGAGGCTAGAAGCAATGGCCGGCCCTGGAGAGGGGGCTTTTGCCGGTAAACTTCTTCTCTTGGTCCGGTGAAGGTGTAGGACCAATCAATTCTGGGGATTGGCTCACCGCGGTGAAGTGTCCTGGTTTTGGGCTTGGATTTCAACTCTGAAATTGAGCCCACAGAGAGGAAATGACAGGGGGATTTCAGTGGGGATCAAGTTCTCTATGTGTAGAGAGTGGTCTGAGATGATTTTGGCAGTGTTTCAGTAAGTTTTGGTTCAGCACCTCCTTTGGCCGAGAAGTGGTGGTGTTTAAATAGGAGAGGGTGGAGGGCCTCCCAGGGGGGTTTGAAGGCTGGGATCAGCTGCTCTGGTGAGAAGAAGAGCTATGTTGTCCATTTGGGTTGAGACAAGTCAGCAAGGTGGAATTCCAAAATTTGGCTCCTCCCAAGGTCTCGCCATGGTGTTTTCCGGGATCCGAGCGGCTGGCCGTAGGCATGGGTCACACTCGAGTCCAGTGGGCCGGTGGTCGGAGGTTTGTGCAATCAATCGGGCTTTGCCATGTGTAAAGGGGATGGCTTGGAGTGGAATGGGGAAGAGACCATTTTGGCTTGGTTTGGGTCAACCCATGGAAATAGGCTTGGTGCACCTCTCAAAGACTCGATTTTGAGCCGAGGAAATCATTTAGGTCAGCTTAGAAGGGGTGGTGAAGTCTCCATCCATGGTGAGGTGGCTAAGCATGGTTTAGTGTGTGACATGCTTAAGGTAAAAAAAGGTTTAAAAGGGTTTAAGAAAGAGATCCCTCTCTTGCCATTAATGGTTTGGGTGAGGTGGAAAGTAGATTCCATGGCTTTCATGGCTCCCATGGGGCTCATGCATGGCTTCATGGCTCATATATGGCTTGGGAAAAGTTGTCTCACTTGCATGAGAAAGGGTATTGGAATTTTTTTATGGATTTAAGGAGAATTGTCATAAGGCTTGATTTGGATTTATTTGGTGATGGATTTTAGAACTTAGGAAGTGTTTTAAATCAAATGGATGATGATAGAAGATTGTCATGTAGGCTTTGAGATGGATTTTGGGCTTTTTGAAATCATTTTGGATGGGCTTTTAGGAAGGCTTAAGGGGATGAACCTTTAAGTCTAAGAATGAATTCATGGATGGGAATTTTGTAGAAGTTTGGGTCAAATAATTGTTGGGTTTGGTTTAGGGGTGTGTCATGAGTGATTTGAAATAAATTTGAGGTGGTTTGGAATTGAATTGGGTTGAATTTGGGTTCATTTGGTACATGGGCCAATGTAGGTCAAATTGGGCTAATTTGGGCCAATGTTGGGCTAAGGTTGAAATTGATGTAAAATTAATTTTGGGGAATGTTTATGGGAGTGTTTCAAAGAGTTTTTAACTTTGGTTGGGTTTTGGTTTTGGGACTTGGGCTTATTTGGGTTAGGTTTGGGTTTAGGTCAAAATTGGGCTTTTTGGTTTTGGGTTGAATTTGAGTGGGGTTTGGTCCAAATTTTGGGCAAATTATGTTATTTTTTTGTTTATGGGGATGTTAGGGAAGGTTTAGAAAAGGTTTGGGGTCAATTGAAGTTGAATTGGTTTGGTTTGGGCTATGTTTGGGTCATGGGTCCAAATTGGGCTTTAAGGTCAAAAGTGAAATTGGATCCAAATGTCAACCAAATTGGACTTGTATTTGGTCAAAATTGAAATTTTAAATATTAAATTGAAGTTTAGAATTAAATTGGACCAAAATTGGGGTCAATTGGGTAGGTTTGGTTTGACATTGGGTTCACTTGGGTTAAGAATGGGCTAAATTGGGGGTTTTGGTAAAAGTGGGGTAAATTGACAAAATTGGCCCATGGTGTAGTTGGACAAAATAAAATTAGGAATATTTGGGATTTTTTGAAATTTTCTGGAAATTTTCTGAATTTTTGGATTTTTTGGCTAAGAGGGGCATTTTGGGTATTTGGAGGGTATTGGGGGGTATTTTTGGAATTTTTGGTATTTTTGGCTATGGATGATCAATTTGATTGGTTAGGAATTTTTCAAGGTTAATTTTGGGTAATTTTGGGTGATTTGGAAATTTTGGAGGATTTGGGCAATTTTAAGGGTTTTTGGTAGGTTTGATAGGTGTAGGGTCCCCGGGGTCAAAAATTGAAATTTTGAAAAAAAGAAGATTGATCAAATATGAGTGAAATGGAAGCACTTTGGTTAAGCCATGAAGCCATACTAAGCCTATATGAGCCATGAGAGGACTCATTTGAGGCATTCACTATGTTTTTTCTAACCCTCTTAGCCAGGGGCTTAGGGGTTAAGGTCCATCCATATGAATCACCTAAATGAGTCAAGGAGTCAAGTTGGGTATGGGTGTGTTTTGAGGATTTGGATTGTGTGTGTGAGAGTGTAGAGTATAAGTGTAGTGAGTGTGTAAGTCAACCCTCACTGCGACCAAGCTACCTGTGGTGGTCCTAAGGCCAAAGAGTCCTATTGGGGAACTCATCCTTTAAACATTCACTTTTGATTTCAACCCTCTAGGTGTTTAGGGGTCTACAATCAAGCTTGTGGGGTTTGCAGGGAGACAAGAAGTGGTTTAAATTTCTAAAGGATGGGTCCTAATTCTAGTCCTCTAAGATAGTCAAAGAAAAGCCTAAGGCTAGATCCTAAGCACTAAAGAGGGAAGAGAAGACCTCATCAAAAATGAGGTCAACACCACCTGTCCTAGATTTTCACCATATGTTGATCCTAAGGATGTGGAGTTCTCTTTTGGTGATGACGATGACGAGGCTACAGATAGTGATTAGTAGCAGGATTTACCTCTGAGATTTGCTGAGTTTGTTGTTAGTTTAGTTTTTGTTTGCTAGTACTGATTGTTGTTTGATGTTTACTAGTTTAGATTTTTTATGAGACTTTGTATGAATTATTTGATGTTGAGACTATTTTAGATATTTAGTTGCAAACTGAAATTTGAATAAATTTGTGTTTATTTTTGGTTTTAGCCTACTGCTTAGTATTTTAGAATAGTTAGTAACATTATTTTATTTCTGTTAGTAATATAGTTATTTAATTCAACTACTGCTATATAAAATTTTTTAGCCTGCTTACTTTTATATGCTCCATTATTTCTGTAATATTCATAAAAAGCATGTGTAGAAGTATATTATATTTCTTTCTAGAATTTTTGTACATGCTTATAAAATTCCTTTTTAAATTATACTTTTCTTTCTCTCATACTTTATTATTTTCATGATATACCAAAACTTAAGTTCGGGGAAAGAGAAAATACATGCAAATTTAAATTTTATTTATCCTTAATAAAATAATATTTTCTATAAAAAAAATCTTAACATAACATAAGGAATGAAGAATCTATTTAATATCACTTAAATTTTTGAAATTATAAATAATTTAGTGGACTTAACCAAAATTTTAATAACTTTGATTGATTTTAAGAATAGAATTATTTAACTTAAAGAAGAATAAGATTAAGAAATTTTTCTATTCTAACAGAAATAATTGAATTTTAGAAGTATTAAGAAATCAAAAATTATAACTTGAAACAGAAAAGATTGAAAATCTTTTTGAAATTCTATTCATGTTATAATAATTAATTGAAAATGTAAAAGTTTGAAAATATAAGTTAAAGATAGTGAAGTTCAAAATCATTAACAAGCTACCCAGATACAGTAATACTCACTGTGAAAAAAAAAGAAGAGAAAAACGGAGAAGCTTCGAGGATATGCCTAATCAAAATTGGCTTCACTTGAATTATCTTATATGAAGAAAACTAGTTACATACTTTTACTTAATTTTCATGCATGAATCTTTATTTAAGAAAGACTTTTCATGAAAATCTTTTTCTTGTAAATAATGTATGTGATCTTAATATAATAAACTTCTATTATTTTCGAAATGAATGAAAATTTTTTGAAGTCTTATGATTTGGTAATTGAATATTATTTAAATTCTAAAAATTAAACATAGTGAAATTTGGTTAATGATTTACTAAAGCCTTTATAAGATCAAAAATTACAAGGAGTCTTAAATATTTATCTTTCATTCCAAATGTTATACATTTTATATAGTAAAAAGGGTTACTTGAGGACAAGTAACATTTAAGTTTGGGGGATTTTGATCCATGAAAAAAATAACCATTTTTTTGCCTTAATTTTTATCAAATTTTTAAGGATATTATACTTTAATGAAAGGTATTTTTATGTTTTTGGATATAGGTAATGGAAAAATGTTCAAGAAGAAAAAAAAAGTGAAAAAGAGCAAAAAGGAGCAAAAAGGAGCAAAAATGAGCAAAAATGGAGCCAAAATGCAAATTGTCAAAATTATTGGTCTGGCGCCTAGGCGCCAGAATCCGGCCCCTAAACGCCAGGTCGATACGAGATCTGTCAAGATTTTTGACGACTTTTGGACGGTTATTTTGACGGTATTAGCGGTTATTGGACCTTCTAGAAGACTGGCAGTTGTTCCTGGTTTATAGGACATGTGATACAATGTATTTGGACGCTTGGAAATGGTTTTAATCGCGAAGAGGTGCGATCCAAAGTGAAGAGGTGCGAAGAACTGGACGCAGAGTCCAGCGCCTAGGTGCCATATTCCGGCACCTAGACACCATACACACCTTCTAGAAGATTCATTGAATGTGGACACATTTTGAAGAGGTGCCTCAAGGCAACCCTTGAAGCCTATAAATAGGAGGGTACTCCTTCAAAGAAAAACGCCCACATAAGGCCCCCATACATCCCCCTATCTAGAGCCCCATCTAGAGGGAGAATTAGAGAAATACTTTAGGGCCACTTTTATTAATTAGTGAGTTTATTTAGAGTGTGTATTGAGAGTTTAAACAAGCTTGGTGCTTTTGAAGTTTATTTGCTTTGGAGTCGAAGAATTCGTGAGGTTCAGTAAGAGAAACACTTGAGATAAGTATTTGTAATTTTATTCAAAGTTTTATTATCATGTTTTGTTATTTAAATTCAATGTGTTCTGAGTAGTTAGTTTACTTTCTCCTTTCAATTATGAAAAGTTAAACAAGATAATACAAAATTCGATGGAGAATTAAAAACTATTTATATTTTAAAACATTGTGATGATATTAATACTGGATCTTCATTTACTTTACAAATTGATCACTTGTATTGTTAAAATCTGTTGAAGAGTTTTGATATCTAGAAAGAGATGAATTCTTAACTAGTAGATATCACATGAATCCTTGGGTAGTCGAAGGCCTTGTGTGGGTTATTCAAGGTGAAGTGCAAATAAATAATAAGATATTATATAATGGGCGTAGAATTAATAAGTTTTTAGAATGACAGACTAAATTCTTGTGATTTAGTTTATAGAGAAGGAAAGGGTCATTAGTAGGGCCAACAATAGCCACCCTTGGACATCTAGTAGTGTGAGCCTAGATTAACCCATTCTACTATCAATACATCCGGACCTGATCTATAGGCTAGCCAATACTCGTTACACTTGGATCAAAGGGTAAAGAATATGAATTCTTCTATTTGGCACAATACCATAAATTTATATTCTCCACGAATATTATCATTAACTTAGAAAATCTTGGATTAATTGAAAGGAAGAAAGAAGTGTTCTTATTGCTATTTACACCAATCATTTCATTACTGCTTTATTATTGCATCTTTCATTACTGCTTTATTATTGCATCTAGTAAATTAAAATTATCAAATTTATAAACTATAAAAGAAATACATAAAAATAAAATTAAAATATTTAAAAATCCATAACTCACTCCTCGTGGGATCGATACTGGGGTCTTTGTTTCAAAGCCCTATATTACTTGATACGATACTTATACTTGCGTAGTACCCCTAGTGTATAAAATATTTTCAATAAAATTATATTTGTATACACTAGTTGCTATTATTATCTATTACATATATTTGAAATCATTAATTATTATATTTGTCATCAGCGGATTGCGGGTCAAGTTTTTGGCGCCGTTGCCGGGGATTGAATTTTTAGTACGCATATATATAGCATTGGGTTAGCCAGCTGGCCTAGTGCCCGAAAAATGTCAAAACCGAAAGCCACCTCCCTCTTGGCCAAACCCAAACTCCACCCTATGGCCAACTCAACCCAAAATTGGCACCAGAGCTCCTCTACACTCCACCTAGGCAGCTCTTTGCACCTGAATTGAAGCCTGGCAGCCACCCCCAACCATGGCTATTTAAGCCACCACCCTTCACGACCAAGAGAGAGTGCTGAAAATTTCCTAACAAAAATCTGCCAAAATCTCACCAGAGCTCCTCCATACCTCTCTAGGATCATTCCAGTCATTTTCCCCTATGATTCCCACTGCCTCAGCTCGATTTTAGAGATCAAATTTGGCCAAAAACTATGACACTTTCCAATACACCTCCACACGTCACCAAATCTCAATTAACTGCACCCACACCTTCCCAGCAGTGAAAGAAGAAGGTCCCCCATCAAAGCCCCATCACAGAAGGCCTTTGCACCAGACTTCAATCAAAGCTCGAAATCGGGTCAGGTCATTTTCATACTTAGACAATTCGCCAACGCAAGAGGCTTCATTCCTGAGCTCCTGGGGCTCTAACGAAGGTGTAGAGCATCTCTGATTGAAGCTTCACTTCTTAGAGCCAAGGTATTACCTCCTCCTTCTTTCTGAGCTTCTCTGGGTTCTCCATGTAATTAAGGTTAATTTAAACTGTGATTAGTCATATGGATATGTTCTCCATGCTTAGACGAGTCCATAGGATCAAACCCAAAGTGATTTGGTTGAGTCTAGGCTGAGATATTAGGGTTTTAGTGTGGACAACTCTCGGGATGAACCAGTTGGAGATGAAGTTCAGGCCCCGTTGGATCATCTGTGTATTAAACGGAAGGCTAGGATGGCGCTGGATGGGAAGATGAAACAGAACCGCTGAGCCACGTAGAACTGACTCAGAAGGTGGCGTCCAACTAGAAGGAGACGCTTTTGTTTTTGACCCGCCATAGGTTTGCATGGCGCCGACGTGGTTAAGTAGAAAAATCCATATTTTCTGAATTATTTAAATCACCAGAAGTTTAAAAATTCATATCTTGGCCTAGAAAAATTAAAAAAAAATAAAAGAAAAATACACTGTTGCTCAGTAAACAGAGGAGAACAATGTTGAAATGGTTTGAAATATTTTTGATGTATATTTTATTTCTAATGATTTAAATACTAATTTCAGTCTTTTAATTCTCCATTGGCCTAGACATTTCCCCATGGCTTGACCTTTGGGGGTCTTTTTCTATCTTTCATGAGAGATCATCCCTGATTTTTCCAAAGTCAGGGGGGTTCTCAATGAGAAGATCTCTATTTTTTAAGTTATTGTGTCTGTTTTGGTATAAAAATTATAATAATTAAAATAATAATAAGAAAAATACAAAGTAAATTTTGGTAGGACTCTTTTGATCAGAGGATTAGGATAATTATTTCATGGCCTAAATCACTAAGATGTGCACTAATCATCAACTTGAACTAAAAAAATACTTAATTAATTTTATACTTTCTATCTTACTAGGATAATTATTTCATGGCCTAAATCACTAAGAGAGGATAATTAATTAAAATAAAAAAATATCAAGACATCTAAATTTTAAATATTTCTAAAACCTGACACTTCTCTCTTCTCCTCAATTGACACTTCTTTAAACTAAACTGCTACAACGAGGAGCTTGGAGCATGCATAGTGGGCAGCACGGCCATCTTTAACATCAAAACTTATCTACAGCAACAGAACATTTCCTTAGTTTAAACAACAAGCCATAGGACTTTGAGGTAGCTTGCCTAGTGCAGCATAAATCCTCACCTTTCCTTTAGCCCTTTGTACAGCCCTGTTGTGCAATATAAGCCCTAATTCACTTTAGGATTCTGAGGTTCTTGTCTGATACAACATAAATCCTCCCATCTTCCAGTTAGTTCACATAATCAGATATTATACAAATGTAATCCCTATAATTAATTGACAGGATTGAAATTTAAATAACTCCATTTTCAAGATTTAAAGCCAACTATAGGATAGTTTGGGAGGACATCAAGGTTTCCCTTGAATCTGTGTTCTTCCCCAAGCCTTCCCTCCTTTGGATTCTGATAAAATGAAATGTTCCAAAAATTTGAGCCATTCACCTATTAAATTTCCGACTATCACATTTTCTTGGAAAATTTTAACTTTGGAAGTCATGAATATAAATATTTCCTGATCTATATCAAGAGTTTTCTTAGGTGACTTCGGCTATCTAAGATGTAACTAACTATAGGGGCTTACCCTTATAGGAAACTTAAAGACCCCGATTAATATAAACCCTATCTAATTCCTTCATATTAGGTCTCAGTCAAAAATGGTTCGCAGATCAAATGGATGTCTTAAATTCTTTAGTTTATTTGATCAAGCTTCACCTCAGGCCTTGTACTTATTCTTCAGGAAAAATACATGTTTTGTGGTGACATGCTTGATTATTTAAACTATTATTTATGTGAGATCGGGTTGATTTTATATTCTCCAAAATAAAAATATTTATATATATATATATATATATATTAAATTAAATCAGATTTCTAGTTTATAAAATTAAAACCTTTTTCAAAACAAAATACCCAAAAACATATTTTTCAACGAAACAAAAATTTAAAACGGCCGACATGCTCTTACCTCAAGAAGATCAATTCTAGCAATTTCCACTTGAAATGGCTAAAAAATAGCAAATTTTGGTGATGCCCTAACTTTGTAAGCCACGAACTTCAAATGAAGAAGACGATGGGGGTGAAAAAATTATGATTTTTTAGGTTTTCAAAACATGACAACCAAATTTCACGAACCGGCGCCTAAGCACGAAAGTTCGGTGCTTAGCAGCGAAGCACTGACGCGTAAGCACGGGGTCTCAGCGCTTACCAGTGAACTCATTGCATTCAAATTTTTTTTCTTTTTTTTGTTAAATACACATTTTCACTCACTTAATCAACCCTAAATTTTTTTAATAACTATATCATCTCCTTATAATATTCTTATCTCCAGAAGTACGCTTTTATAGATTTAAAATGGATTTAACACAAGTTTTACACAAACATAAAACTCTTTACTAAATAAAACAAATATAAATTACAAGTACAAACCACAAGTCTTTAATCAAAGATCTTTGGATAAGATCTCATCTTTTCTACTCTTATTTAAACACTTAAACAAAACACAACAAATTTATAACACACAACAAATTATAGAACACTAAACACTAATACTTAACACGACTGACTAACACTTAACATAACATAACACCTTAATTTCATTCTCCATTAGGTGGAACATATCCAGAACCTTCATTAGATTTGATAGAATGAATGATGGTTGAAATCTCTTACTGAATTTTCTTCTATCCACTTGTTCTTCAAAAACATCACTTTATCCGCTTCTTCAACATGAATAGTATGACTAAATTGCATCTTTAATTTTCATCCAATATGTGCTAAATGTAAGTTAGTTTCATTTACCTTTGCTTCGATTGACGCAACATCGTCCTCAATCTTTGCAATCTTTTCTGATATTCCTTGAATACTAATGGCTAGAAATTAGTTGTATAACTCTTGTGTACTCTCACAATAAAATTCTTTTATTTGAATCTTCTTTCTTCTTAACTTTACTCTCCCAAGAAGACATCTTTCTAACTTAAACTCTTCTTTAAGGCTCTTAGAGTAGAAATTAGGAATGGGATGAATGTCCTTCAATATGGCTCCTATTTATAGGCTTTAGATGCTTAAGAACTGTCCTCCCACATTCAATATCCATGAAATCACATCCCATTCAACTTACCCATGATAATGGCTTCTAGAATCTCATTTTTCACGTTTTTCATAACTCAAGCGCCAATTGCTGGCCCTTAGCCACCTATGCTCAATTTAACACAGGTCTGCTAAACATACGAATACTCATTTTAACGCATCCAATTTATCAATTATGGTCTCATTAATCTCCACTAACATAATATAATAAAAATACTAAAATATAATTCTTAATTCAAACCAAACATCAAACACACAAACAAACTCAAAACAAAGCACACTGATAACTATGGGTTGTCTCCCACAAAGCGTTTGGTTTAATTTCATCTGCCCGACATACCCACTATTTATTCTTACTGACCCAACATCATATTCTCATCAACTTTAAGCTGATCTACTGAGAAATAAGGTTTCAACCGATGACCATTCAATTTAAATATTTTCTCACTTCTAGGATCTTTAATATTCATAGCTCTATAGGGATAAACTTTTATTACAATAAATGGGCCCATCCACCTGGACTTAAGTTTTCCAACAAATAATCTTAATTTTGGCATTGTATAGTAAAATTGTTGTCCTGGCTCAATATTTTTATTCAAAATCTTACAATCATGCCACATCTTCATTTTTTTCTTTATATATATTAGCACTTTCATTTGATTCATTCTTTATCTCCTTAATTTATCATCCTTCAAATTATGATTGAACTCTTTAAGGGCCCAATATACTTTATGCTCAAGTTCAACTGGTAAATGACAGACTTCCCCAAAAATTAGCTTATATGGGGACATTCCCATAAGAGTCCTATATATTGTCTTATAATCCTACAAAGAAAAATCCACTTTGATTAACCAATCCTTTTTTTATTAACAGATTTTTCCCAAATTCTTTTAATTTAATGATTGGATAATTCAACCAAACCACTTGTCTGAGGATGATAAGCAGTAGCAATTTTATGGATGATATGATATTCTTTACTAATTTCTTACTTTTCTAAAATGACTTCCCTCATTAATTATGATTGCATTTAGCATTCCAAATCAATAAAATATGTTCTTTTTTAAAAACTTTGCAACACTTCTAGCATCACATTGAGGTAAAGCAACAGCTTCTATCTATTTAGATACATAGTCAACTGCTAACAATATGTATAAATTTCCAAAAGATGGTATAAATTGTCTCAAGAAATCTAATCCCCAAACGTCAAATATTTCAACTTCCTACATATAATTGAGGGGCATCTCATTTCTTCTAGAATACTTACATGATGACATCAATCACATTTTTCTATATAAGCATTAACATCGTTAAAAATTGTAGGCCAATAAAATCCAGATTGCAGAATTTTATATGCAGTTTCATCAACACCAAAATACCCCCAAAATCAGAATCATGACATTTTTGAATAATTTCATAAGTTTCTTCTAACGGCACACATCTTTGAATAATTAGATCATTTACTTGTTTATATAAAAATGGGTCATCCTAAAAAGAAGACTTAGCTTCACATAAATTTTTTTTCCTCTGTTGTTATGTCAAATCATAGGGTATAATGTCATTAAAAATAAAGTTTACAATGTCAGCATACCATGGAGCATGCTAATCCCTAAATATTTACCCTTACATTTTAGATATGAAATTATACTTTAATTATTTATAAAATTAGATACTATGCAACTATATGTATCGTTTATTAAGTAATATATAACTTTTTAATTAAGCCCCACGATATCGAACCCACAGGGAAATGTCTAAAAATTTAAAAAAATAAGAAAAATAACTTTTTACGTTTTAAAATGATTTTGTAAAGTATTTTTTAAAATATTAAGTTTTTAAAATTTGTTTTTGGTATTTTCTGAATAAAAAGTAAAGAAAATAATTAAAGTTAACAAAACTTTAAAATAGTATGAAAAAAAATGAGAATAAAATATCTTTGTCCTCTATCAATAAATTTGTAATAACTATGGAATTTCATTGTGGAAGTGTCTAAAATGTGTTGTGCCAAACAAAAGCAATTATATTCTTTACCCTTACTTGGTTCTATAAAGAACATTGGTTAATTTGATGATTTGAAATCTTGTAGATGGGTTAAGCAGGAAAGATACTAGCTCTCACTCTAGAATTCCCTCGATTCCCTCCACCTGAGGGCTAACATCTCATAACAAAATTTTTCACATCAAACCAAATTAGGGGGCTTTAGCCTGTCACTCTAAATTCCTCTAATTTTAATCCCCATTATAAGCTTAACTTCCTATTTATTTGCACCCAATCATATGGACTACAATTATTATCTATATAATTGCATGTGATTCTTTCCAATTGTTGATTGAGATAATACCGCAAAGGATCTTACATAATCTCCCAAAAAATTTTAACATCTTTGACCAAATCAAGAAGTAAATAAGTACAAGGTAGTGAATCATCACAACTTCTTCCAACATTGAAATCCTATGCTTCACACAACATCCTTCCATAATTTAATTACTTCATCTTTTAAAAGGAAAAAGATAAAGAAAACTACTCAGAATCCATGGAGAAAACACAATCACAACTTGATTTGAAAGTAGAAATCATAATGAAAACACAACAAGTTTTACTTACAAACCAAATGTAAAATGAAGATAAACACTTATCTGAAAAACTCTCTCCACAAGACTCATGAAGTTCCTTTGAAACTTTGTTTTCCCCTTACAAGACACAATAGAGGTTGGCGCCCAACTATGTTGACTCCAAATCTCTATTCTACTCTTAATAAAAACTAGATACAATTGATAATAAAAGTGGTGTAGAAAGGTGTACTCTCTCTAACATAAACTTGACTCTTAGCACTAATCGCACCCTCCAATAACAACCCTTTTTCTTATCTTCAAGTCTTCTTTTTAAAATTTTCCAAAAGGTGCCTTGGTGTCTCTTCAAAATGTGTCTAGATTAAATGTATCCACCAAGGATGCATCCATCCATTTAAATTTTAAATGAATTTTGGCGTTGATGAGAAGATAGTGAAGTTTAAACCAATGGATGCTTCAAAAACCCCCCTTCAAATTTGTGCTAAGTTTAAATCAATTCATCACTTTAAATGTAGCGCCTATGTGCCAGCCATCCGGCGCTTAGGCATTAGAGGCCAATTTTGCACATCTTTTAATTTTTGCTCCAAATTTAATCCTTTTTTGATCCTTTTATTATAATCACTCATTTTAATCATATCTGCAAGAAAAACATAAAAATATCTTCCATTAAAGTGCAATATCATCAAAAATAGATATAAAAATGTGCTTAAAAATATTATATATTTTAGGTATATCAAAATCCCTCAAACTTAAAATGTTACTTGTTCTCAAGTGACACTTAATCACTTAGAAAATCTTAACATGCAAATTATGTAAATGAGTTTCTTTAGGAAGGTTTCAAAATTTTGTTCTAGAAATGAAAATAGTTCAATTTATTAAAAATTTTAGTAAATGCGACCAACATAAAGTTTAGAAGGTTCTTAAGTAAAGGACAATGAAAAATATTAGTTCCTATCTAATTCAGAAATAATTGTAGATTTTTCAAAATATAGGATTCAAACATTTCATCTTTATCACTTAAAAATTTTTATTTTGAAATAATTTTACTTACTATATTATAACCTTAAGCTTTAGATTTTCTCAGAACTTATATTTTAAACTTTAGGTATGGAACCAACTTTTGATTAGGCCCTTAAATCCTCAAGCTTCTCATTCCTTTTTACATACTATTTTTCTTTCCTTTTTCCGTTTCTTTTTTCTCTTTTCTTTTATTTTTTTTTCTTTTTTTTTTATAAGGCAAGGATTACTATACCTAGATAGGTCTTTAATGATTTTGAATTCCACCTTTCATTTACAATAAAGGTCTGATATATATCCTTCACTTACAAAGAAAAATAATAGTGTTGAAAATTTTTTCTCATTAAAAGAAATTTAAGCTTTGAAAAATAAAAGTCAAATCTTCTATTTATTCAAAAATACAATACTTCTTACTAAAGATAGTTTAACTATATTTAACATTTCTTTACTAAGAAATTTTTTAACTTTAAATTTTTCATCATTACTATAAATTTTAACTAAATTCTCTTACTCATTTCTATATTTAAAATTTTGCTTCCCTAATATAACTTCATATACATAATTATTTTTAATCAAAAATCAAATTTTATTTAAGTATTCTTGAGAATAAATAAAATTCTAGTTTTTTTTTTTTAATTTTTTTTAAAATTCCCCCCAAACTTTAGTTTTAAATTAGGAAAAAACATTTAAGCATAAAATGATAAATGGGTGAGAATTAAAAAATAAAATAACTTGCATGTAGGAATCTTAATATTCTAAATATGCAAGTATAACAGTTTAAAAACAATGAGTAAAAAGAAATCAAATTCAATTTTTTAGTTTTTCATAAAATAGAAACTTCAATATTTCAAAGGACTTCTACAATAGTGGAGGTTTTCAAAGCAAACACACACACCATAAATCACATCATACTAGAAAATAAATGGAGCAAATTTTAAAAAGTTTAAACATGCTATATAAATAGTGGTTTCTAATAGTGTTCTAAATTCTTCTAATATTTATAGAAATTAAATTAGACACTACTAAAAACTTAAACACTATAAACACATAAAAACATTTCCTACCACAAACACATCACATATTATATCATAAAACATTAATCCAACACATAAACATTTGAATGTGTATAATAGAAATAGTCTAACTATAATCTACACAACATCAGAGTTCATAGCAAAACGCATCACATCACATATGAAAGTATCAAAATAAAGCATCACAACACATAAGAAAATTACAACACAACATCACAAACTTACTCTAGAATCAATTTATGTGATGCAATTGCATCAACGTAACGATTCTCCGCTTTAGAACTGAAAAATTTGTTGGAATCAAATTTTTCTTTTCCTTTCGATCGCTTTGACTTTGGATCCATCTCTAAAAATTCACCAAAAAATTCGACATAAATTCTAAATTTAAACTAAACTAGTTAACTCAACTTCCAAAGGAAAACTCCACTAAATCCAAGCAATTTCTCAAATTTTCTCCATGAATAGTGATTTTTAGATATTTTATAAATGTACTCAAAATACATGGTGAAAATAAAAATTTTTTACTTAGGAATAGTGATCATACCCTAAGGAACTCAAATTTAACAAATTTCGATGAAATCGGCTCTAAAATGATACATATAGTGATGCCTTAGGCTCCGATTTTGTGAAATCAAGAGGTTGAAGTGTGATGGGATGTTAAAAATGGCAAATTTCAGGTTTTTAACTGCTAAAAATCAATTTTCACGAATCGATGCCTATGCGCAAGGATATGGCGCTTAGCAGCGAAATCTGATGCTTATGCGCAGTTGGTTTGGCACTTAGGCGTCAGTGCCCAATTTTTGACAATTAAGTTAATTCCATCAAAAATCAGAGTTAATCACCTTTAATCACTTCAAATAATTATTTATCCCCATAAACTCTTCTAATACTCCAAAAGTACACATAAATTTCCAATGATTCCACACAAATTTCACACAAACACAAACTTATATTTCATTAAACATTAAAACACATTAATACAAACTACAAATTTCTATTCAAACACTTTGGAAATTCTCCACATACATAAGTTCAAACACATGTAATTAAACACTTACATACATCATTGAGATGTAACAAACATATGTAAAGTGCAACAAACACAAACATTAATTAAAATCACACTTAAAAACACTAAACACACATAATCAAACTACAAGATCACACATAATTTAATTCAAATCTCCATTAGGTGGAATATATCCAGAACTACCATTAGTTCCATTTGAGCCATCCGGAATGTAAATCTGATAAAACTGACGATGATTAAAAGTTCTTACATCTTCTTATATCCATTTGTTCTTCAGAAACATCTCTCTATTCGCTTCTTCCACATGACTTGTATGATTGAATTGCATTTTGAGTTGCAATCCAATATGTGCTAAATGAGTATTAATTTCATTTACCTTGGCATCAATAAACTCCACATCGGCCTCGATCTTCACAATCCTTTCTGCTATTCCTTGGATACTCACAGCCAGAAATCTATTATATAACACTTACGCATTATCACAAATGAACTTCTTCTTCTTAGCTTCCTCATTCTTCTTAACTTCGCTCTCCCAAGAATATATTTTGCACTCAAAATACTCATTCAGAAGATTCAGGACTGAAAATAAGAATTTGGGCTAGTACTTCATAAATTCAGGGTTTTTTATAGACTTGGGAAGGCACAAAACTGACCCTAGACGTGTTAAAACTGTTTAATAACTCCAAAAACTACTCACCCACCATTTTGGCTTCTAGAACCTCATTTTTCACATTTTTTTTAACTATGGCGCCTATGCGCCAACTAACCGGCGCATAGCCGCCAGTGCACATTTTTGTACAGCTCTGCCAAATGTTAAAATCTTCATTTTTATTCCTTTAAGTCATTAAATAAGCTCAAATAAACACTTCTATAGCATAAAAAACTCCAAAATGCTACCACATTTCTCAAATCAAACCAAATAAAAGCATACAAAGTAAATATAAAGCAAAAAAACACCGATAAATATGGGTTGCCTCCCACAAAGTACTTGGTTTTACATCATCAGCCTGACATACCCAAGGCATATTTTGAATGACCCAATATCAGATTCTCATCAGGTTTATATTGATCGACTGAAAAATAAGGTATAATTCTATGATTGTTCACTTAAATATTTTTCCAGTCTTAGGATCTTGAATATCCACAGCTCCATAGGAATAAACTTTCATCACAATAAATGGGCCTATCCACCTAGACTTAAGTTTTCCAGCAAAAATTCTCAATCCAGCATTATATAGCAAAACCTTTTACCCTGACTCAAGATTTTTAGTAAGAATCTTATGATCATGCCACAACTTCATCTTTTCTTTATGAATCATAGCATTTTCATAAGATTCATTCCTTATCTCTTCAAGCTCATTTAATTGCAACAATCTCTTTTTTCCAGCATCTTTCAAATTATAATTGAACTCTTTAATAACCCAATATGCTTTATGCTCAAGTTCACCTAGTAAATGACAAGCTTTTCCAAAAATTAGCCTATATGGGGACATTCCTATAGGAGTTCTGTAAGCATTCCTATATGCCCACAAAGCATAATCCAATTTGATTGACCAATCCTTTCTGTTTGGATTGACATTCTTTTCCAATATTTTTTTAATTTCACGATTGGATAATTCAACCAAACCACTTGTCTGCGGATGATAAGCAGTAGTAATGTGATGGTTCATATGATATTTCTTTACTATTGTTTCCATAATCGCATTTTTAAAATGACTTCCCCCATCAGTTATGATTACTCTTGGTATTCCAAATCTGTAAAATATATTTTTATTTAAAACTTTACAACACTTTGATCATCACATCGAGGTAAAGCAACAGCTTATATCTATATAGATACATAATCTACTGCTATCAACATGTATGTATTTCCGAAATATGGTATAAATATTCCCATGAAATCTAATACCCAAACGTCAAATATTTCAACTTCCAAAATATAATTGAGGGGCATCTCATTTCTTCTAGAAATATTGCCTACACATTGACATCGATCACAATTTTTAATATAAACATTAACATCCTTAAAAATTGTATGCCAATAAAATCCAGATTGTAAGATTTTATATGCAGTTCTATCAACTCTAAAATGTCCCCCATAATCAGAATTATGACATTTTTGAATAATTTCATAAGTTTCTTCTAAAGGCACAAATCTTCGAATAATCAAATCCTTTCCTTGTTTATATAAAAACGGGTCATCCCAAAAATAAGTTTTGGCTTCAGATATAAATTTCTTCCTCTCCTAGTCTGTCAACCCATAGGGTAAAATATCATTGATAATAAAGTTTACAATGTCGGCATACCACAGAACATACCACTCATTAACAGTGAACAATTTTTCTTTAGGAAAATTTTCATTAATTTCTTCAACATCACAGAAAGATTTTTCAGATTCAAGCTTAGGCAGATGATCAACAATTTGATTATCAAAACCCTTCCTATCTACTATCTTGAAATCAAATTCTTGCAAAAGAAGAATCCATCTAATTAATCTTGGTTTTGTAACTTTCTTGTTCATTAAATACTTAATAGTAGAATGATCAGTATGCATCACATATTTAGTTCCAATTAAATATGATCTAAATTTATCAAGGGAAAATACTATAGCTAATAACTCTTTCTCAGTAGTGATATAATTATTTTGAGCTTCATTAAGAGTTTTTCTAGCATAGTAAATCACTTTGAAAATTTTATCATATTTCTGACCTAAAACAACTCCAATAGCATAATCACTAGCATCACAAATTAATTTAAAAGGTTTTTCCCTGTTAGGTGAAACTATAAGAGGTGCAGTGATTAATTTTTCTTTTAAAGTTTCAAAAGATTTTAGGCAATCATCATCAAAATTAAAAATTACATCTTTTCCAGTAAACGACATAAAGGTTTCAAAATTTTTGAAAAGTCTTTAATATAGTGCCTGTAAAATCCAGCATGTCCCAGAAAACTTCTAATGTCCCTTACATTAGTTGGGCAAGGTAAATTAGAGATCACTTAAATTTTTGCAGGATCTACTTTCATACCATTTGTTGATATACGATGTCCCAAAACTATTCCTCATGCTACCATAAATTAACATTTCTCCCAGTTAATAACCAAATTAGTCTCTTTGCAGCATTTTAAAACTTAGATAGATGTTTTAAACATGATTCAAATGAAATTCCAAACACTAAAAAGTCATCCATAAATACTTTAATTCATTTTTCTATTAAATTACAGAAATTTACCATCATACATCTCTGAAATGTAGCAGGGGCATTACATAAAACAAAGGACATTCTTCTAAAAGAAAATATACCATAAAGACTCGTAAATGTTGTTTTCTCTTGATCCTCTGGAGCAATTTGAATTTGGTGGTAACCAGTATATCCATCCAGAAAACAAAATTATTTATGCCTAGCTAGTCTATCCAACATCTGATCTTGAAAAGGAAGTGGAAAATGATCTTTCCTGGTGGCAAGGTTTATTTTTCTATAATCAATGCATATTCTCCATCTTGTAACTTGTCTTACTGGTATTATTTCATTATTTTCATTAACAGTCGCAGTAACTCCTCCTTTCTTAGTAACACAGTGAATATGACTAACCCCCCATGCACTATCTGAAATAAGGTAGATAATTCCAGCATCCAACCACTTTAAATTTTCTTTCTTAATAACTTCTTTCATGATAGGATTTAATCTCTTTTGAGGGTGAGCCTGAGGTTTGAAATTATCCTCCATAAGGATTCTATGCATACAAATTGAAGGATTTATTCTTTTTATAGCAGCTATTGTCCATCCAAAGGCTTTTTTATATTTCTTTAAAATTTTAAGCAAACTCTCTCCTTATTTTTTAGTTAATTGAGAAGAAATTATAACTGGCAAAGTTGAAGAATCACCTAAAAAGGCATACTTCAAATGATTAGGAAGCATCTTTAAATCAAGTTCAGGAGGTTTTTCAATTGATGGACCAAAAGATTCATCTTTTTCAGTCATGTCCAAAATTTCAAAATTTTCATGAACATAATTTAAATCTTCCTCATGAAAATCTTCAGAATCTTATAATTCCTCTTCTTGCTTGTGTTTCAATTCTTTACTTTCAGATTTCTCTTCATAAGTTGACTTGAAATGGCATTCACTCAAATATTTGATAACATCCATCCTATAACATTCATCATCTTTACCTCTTGCAGGATATTTCATTAACTTTGAAATATTGAATGTAACAGTTTGATCATTAAATCGTATATTTAATTCCCCTTTTTACACATAAATCATTACTCTGCCTGTGGCTAGGAAAGGTCTCCTTGAAATTATAGGTATCTCTTTATCTTCTTTCATATCCAACACAATGAAATCAACAGGAAAATGAAATTGATCTACTTTCACCAAAACATCCTCTATAACTCCTTTAGGATATGTGATTGAATGATCAGTTAATTGCAAAGTTACAGTGGTAGGAGTTATTTCTCCTAATCCCAGCCTTTTGAATATTGATAATGGCATAAGGTTAATGCTTGCACCCAAATCACATAAAGCTTTTCCAAAAAAAATTATCTCTGATTGCACATGGAATTGTGAAACTTCCAGGATCTTTAAACTTTTCAGGAAGCTTTTTTTGAATTATTGCACTGCACTCTTCACTAAGGGCAACAGTCTCATTATCTTCAAACTTCCTCTTTTTGTTGAGAATATCCTTCATAAATTTCACATAGCTTGGCATTTATTTTTAGGCTTCAGCAAATGGAATGTTGATTGTAACTTCTTAAATATCTCCAAGAATTTTGAAAATTACTTATCCAATTTTTATTGTTGAAGTCTCTAAGGAAATGGAGGTGGTGGCTTTTCTAAATCAACTTTAGGTGGAGAAATAGGTGTTTTCAAACCTTTCGGAGCGTCCTCTTTTGGTTTTTCAATTTCTTCTTTCTTAACTTCAGTCTCTTTTTGAACTCTACCTTCCAACTCTCTTCCACTTCTCAACTGAATAGCTTGTACTTGATCTTTAGTTTTGTGTCTTGGATTTATTTTTGTATTACTAGGAAGTGTTTCTTGGGATCTATTACTTAATGAATTGGTAATCTGTCCCAAATGATTCTCAATATTTCTGATTGTAGCTTCGTGACTTTGTAATTGATTTTCCATTTGTAACACCACTTCTTCAATAGACAACTTCTTCTCCTTAAATTGTGAAGTATTGTTAAAACCTGGATGATAGTTTGGTCTATAATTATTATTTCGTTGGTTGTTCTAGTTTCCCAATGAGTTTACTTAGTTGTTCCCCCATTGTTGATTATTACCAGTTTGATTATTGTTATTGCAGTTAAATTTTGGATGGTTTTTCTAACCTGGGTTATAATAATTGGAATATGGGTTAATAGGCTTTACTAATAGCATTCAAAGTTTATGGTGAAGTTTGAGAATCAACCATTTGTCCTAATGAATTTTCTTCAATCATGGAAGTTGGCTGAGAAAAATTCATCCCAAATTGGTCTATCTTCATTAAAATTGCAGCAACATGATTTGCTAGCATTGCAAAAGCATCATTTTCATGAATGTTGGCTACCTTTTTAGGATTTAACCTTTCAGGTCATTGAAAATTATTAGTATCTATTTCATCAATTAAAGCATAAGCATCAGCAAACAGTTTAGACATCAATGAACCACCAGCAGTGGCATCGATAATAGATCTAAGAGATCCAACTAATCCATTATAAAAGGTCTGAGTTATTAACCAATCTAGTATAGAATGATGTGGACACTTTCTTAAGAGATTAAAACTTTCCCATTCTTCATATATCGATTCCCCTTCAAACTGACAAATAGATGTGATATCATTTCTGCATTTTGCAATCTTTGATGGTGGAAAATATTTAGCAAGGAATTTTTGTGCTAAATCACCCCAAGTTCTGATAGATCCAGGTGCTAACAAATTTATCCAAATCTTAGCTTTATCCCTCAGTGAAAAAGAAAAAAGTCTAAGTTTAATAGAATCATCTGAAACACCATCGTATTTAAAAGTAGCACACAATTCTAGAAAATTAGCAAGATGTAAATTAGAATCTTCAATTGGTGCTCCCCCAAACTAATTATTAGATACCATCTGGATAATAACAGGTTTAAGTTCAAATGAATTAGCAGCTACAGTAGGGTGTTGAATACTACCATGAAGTTCATCCACTGTAGGGTTAGCATAATCTCTTAAAGGTCTAAATTCTTAATGGATTTCAACATTTTGATGATCTTGATTTGTCATTTCTTGAATATTTTTATCTTTTTCTGAATTTTTAATTTTTTAATTTTTCTTATAGTTCTCTCTAATTTAGAATCGTAAGGCATAAGTCCTTCAAAACCTGAACTACGCATACAAAATTAACAAAATAAAATAAAACACACTAACAGAAACAATGAAAAGTAAAAACTTAATTTTTCTTGAATCTTTACATTAAATTTTAATTAATTTCCCTGGCAGCGGCGCCAAAAACTTGATCCCCGAATATTTACCCTTATGTTTTAGATATGAAATTATACTTTAATTATTTATAAAATGGGATACTACACTAGTATACGTATCATTTATCAACTAATATAGAAATTTTTAATTAAGTCCCTAGATATCGAACCCACAGGGAAATGTCTAAAATTTTAAAGAAATAAGAAAAATAACTATTAACCTTTTAAATTATTTTGTAAAGTATGTTTTACAATATAAAATTTTTCAAATTTGTTTTTGATATTTTCTGAATAAAAAGGAAAGCAAAAAACTAAAATTAACATAACTTTAAAATGGTATGAAAGCAAATGAGAATAAAATATCTTTTTTCTCTTTCATTGAATGAGTAATAATTATGAAATTTCATTGTGGAAGTTTCTAAAATGTGTTGTGCCAAATAGAAGCAATTATATTCTTTACCCTTACTTGGTTCTATAAAGAACATTGGCTAATTTGATGATTTGAATTCTTGTAGATGGGTTAGGTAGCAAAGATACTAGCTCTCACTCTAGAGTTCTCTCGATTCCCTCCACCTGGGAGCTAACATCCCATAACAAAATTTTTCACATCAAACCAAATTAAGGGGCTTTAGCCTGTCACTCTAAAGTCCTCTAATTTTACTCCCCATTATAAGCATATCTTTCTATTTATTTGCACCCAATCATATGGACTACAATTCTCATCCATATAATTACATGTGATTCTTTCCATTTGTTGATTGAGATAGTACCACAATGGATATTACATAATCTCCCAACAAATTTTATTAATTGACCATATCAAGAAGTAAATAAAGTGAAAGGTAGTGAATCATCATAAATTCTTCCAACATTAAAATCTTGTACTTCACACAACTTCCTTCCATAATTTAATTACTTCATCATTTAAATGGAAAAAGATAAAGAAAACTACTCAGAATCCGAGAAAACACAATCACAACTTGATTTGAAAGTAGAAATTATAGTGAAAACACAATAAGTTTTACTTAAAAACCATATGTAAAACAAAGATAAACACTTACTAAAAATCCTATCCACAAGACTCTTGAAGTTCCTTTGGAACTTTGCTTTCCTCTTACAAGACACAATAAAGGTTGGTGCCCAACTCTATTGACTCCAAATCTCTATTCTACTCTTAATAAAAACTAGATACAATTGATAATAAAAGTGTTGAAGTGGAAATGTGTACTCTCTCTAACATAAACTTGACTCTTAACACTAATCACACCCTCCAACAATAACCCTTTTTCTGATCTTCAAGTCTTATTTTTAAAATTTTCCAAAAGGTCCTTTGTGTCTCTTCAAAATGTGTCCAGATTCAATGTATTGAGCAAGAATGCATCCATCCGTTCAAATTTTAAATGAATTTTTGTGCTGATAGGAAGTTAATGAAGTTTAATCCAAAGGATGCTTCAAAAACCCCTTCAAATTCGTGCCAAATTTAAACAAATTCATCACTTTAACTGTGGTGCCTATGCCGACCATCCAGCGCTTAGGCGCCAGAGGCCAATTTTGCACATCTTTCAAATTTTGCTCCAAATTTGATCATTTTTTGCTCCTTTCATTATAATCACTCATTTTAATCATACCTACAAAAAAATACAAAAATACCTTCCATTAAAGTGCAATATCTTTAAAAATAGGTATAAAAATTTGCTTAAAAATACTATATATTTTAGGTATATCACATGCCACTCATTAATAGTGAAAAATTTTTCATCAGAAAAGAGAGATTTTTTATTTTCAAGCCTAGACAGATGATCAGCAATTTAATTATCAACACACTTTCTATCTACTATCTTAAAGTCAAATTCTTGTAAAAGAAGAATCCATCTTATTAGTCTTGGTTTTGCATCCTTCTTTTTCATTAAGTATTTAATAGCAGAATGGTCAGTATGCACCACATATTTAGTTCCAATTAAATATGATCCAAATCTATCAAAAGCAAATACTATAGCTAACAACTCTTTTTCAGTTGTTGTATAATTAATTTGAGCTTCATTAAGAGTTCTACTAGCATAGTAGATTACTTTAAAAATTTTATCATGTTCTTCTCCTAAAAGAGCTCCAATAGCATAATCACTTATATCACACATTAATTTAAAAGATTTTTCCTAAATTTGTGAAACAATAACTGGTGCAGTAATTAATTTCTCTTTTAATAGCTCAAAAGCTTTTAGACAGTCTTTATCAAAATTAAAAATTCATCTTTTTCCATTAACTGGCATAGAGGCTTAACTATTTTTTAAAAGTCTTTAATATAACGCCTGTAAAATCTAGCATGTCCTAAAAAACTCCAAATCTCCCTTACATTTGTTGGGCAAGGTAAATTAGCGATCACTTAAATTTTTGCAAGGTCCAATTCCATACTTTTTTTCTAAAATTTGATGTCCTAAAATAATTCCTTCTGCTATCATAAATTGACATTTTTCCCAATTAAGGACTAAGTTTGCTTCTTTACAGCATTTAATAACTTTAGATAAATGTTTTATACATGATTCAAATGAAACTCAAAACACTGAAAAAATCATCCAAAAACAATTCAATTCCTTTTCCAATTAAATCACAGAGAATTGTCATCATATATCTTTGAAATTTAGCAAGAGCATTACATAAACCAAAGGTAATTATTCTAAAGCAAAACTACCATAAGGACCGGCAAACATTGTTTTCTCTTGATCCTTAGGAGCAAGTTATATTTGGTGATAATCAGTATATCCATCCAGAAAGAAAAAATTATTTATTCCCACCTACTCTATCCAACATTTGATCAAGAAAGGGAAGTGCAAAATGATCTTTCCTGGTGGCAAGATTTAATTTTCTATAATCAATACAAATTCACCATCCTGTAACTTGTCTTGTTGGTATTAATTCATTTTTTCATTAATAGTTACAGTAACTCCTCCTTTCTTAGAAACTTAGTGAATAGGACTAACCCATGCAATATCTGAAATAAGGTATATAATTCCAGCATTTAACTACTTTAAAATTTCTCTCTTAACAACTTCTTTCAAAATAGGATTTAATCTCCTTTAACGATCAACCTTATGTTTGCAGTATTCTTCCATAAGGATTATGTACATACAAATTGAAGGACTGATTCCTTTAATATCAGTTATGGTCCATCCAAAGGCTTTCTTATATTTCTTTAAAGTTTCAAGCAAACTCTCTTCTTCTTTTGTAGTTAATTCCGAGGAAATTATAACAGGAAAAATTAAGGAATCACCTAAAAAGACATATTTTAAATGTTCAAGAAGTAACTTCAATTCAAATTCAAAAGGTTTTTCACTTGATGGAGAAAAAGAATCATCTTTCTTTGTCATGTCCAAAACTTCAAAACTTTTTTGAATATAATTTAAATCTTCCTCATTAAATCATCAAAATATTGTGCTTCCTCTGCTTGCTCGTATTCCAACTTTTCACTTTCAGATTTCTCTTCATATATTGCTTTAAAATGGCATTCACTCAGATATCTCGTTACATCCATCCTGAAACATTGATCATCTTTACATTTTACAGGATATTTCATTGATTTTGAAATATTAATTGTAACAGTTTGATCATTGATACACATAGTTAATTCACCTTTCTACACATCTATCATCTCTCTTCCTGTAGCTAGGAAAGGTCTCCTCAAAATAATAGGTATCTCCTTATCTTCCTCCAAGTCAAGCACAATAAAATCAACAAGAAAGATAAATTCATCTACTTTTAGTAAAACATCTTCTATAACTCCTTTATGATATGTTATCGAACGATCTGCTAACTGCAGAGTTACAGTAATCAAGGTTATTTCTCCCAATCCTAGTCTTTTAAATATAAATAACAACATAAGTTTAATGCTTACACCTAAATCACATAAAGCTTTCCCATAAAATATGTCTTCGATTGCACATGGAATTGTAAAGCTACCAGGATCTTTAAGCTTTTTCAAAACGTTTATCTGAATTATCGCAGTGCATTCTTCATTAAGTGCAAAAGTATCATTATCTTTAAACTTTCTTTTTCTGTTGAGAATATCTTTCATAAACTTCACATAGCTTGGCATTTATTCTAAGGCTTCAGTAAATGGAAATATTAATTGTAAGTTTCTTAAAAATTTCTAAGAATTTTTAAAATTGCTTATCTAATTTTTGTTGTCAAAGTCTTGATGAAATGGTGGTGGTACTTTTCTAAACCAATTTTTAGTGGAGAAATAGGACTTTCCAAACCTTTCTAAGCGTGCTCATTTAGTTCTTCAATCTCTTCTTTCTCTACTTCAATCTCTTTTTGAACTCTATCTTCCAACTCTCTTTCACTTCTAATTTGAACAGCTTTTACTTGCTCTTTATTTTTGTCTTTTGGATTTATCTCTATATTACTCGAAAGTGTTCCTTGGGATCTGTTACTTAATGAATTGTAGCTCTTTGACTTTGCAATTGGTTTCTCAATTGTAACACCACTTATTCAATAGACAACTTCTTCTCCTTAAATTGTGAATTATTGTTAAAACCTGAAGGATAAGTAGTTCTACAATTATTATTCCCTTAGTTTTTCTAATTCCCCAATGGGTTTACTTAATTTTTCCCCCATTGTTGATTACTATCACCCTGATTACTATTATTTCAGTTAAAGTTTGCATGATTTTTCCAAACCAGGGTTATAATAATTGGAATATGGGTTATTAGGCTTGTTTATGGCATACAAAGTTTCTAATGATGTTTGAGAATCTACCATTTGGCCCAATGAATTCTCTTCAATCTTTGAAATTGGTTGAGAAAAATTCATTCCAAATTAGTCTATCTTCATTGAAATTACAGCAACTTGATTTGTTAACATCGCAAAAGCATCAAGTTCATAAGTATTGGCTACCTTTTCAGGATTTACCCTTTCAGGAGGCCATTGAAAATTATTTGTAATCATTTCTTCCATTAAAGCATAAGAATCATTAAACTGTTTAGACCTCAATGAACTACCAGCAGTAGCATCGATAATAGATCTAAGAGATCCAACTAATCCATTATAAAAAATTTAAATTATTAACCAATCTAGTATCGAATGATGTGAACACTTTCTTAGGAGATCTTTAAAATGTTCTCATGCTTCATAAATAGATTCCCCTTCAAATTGGCAAAAAATGTAATATCATTTCTTAGCTTTGCAGTCTTTGATGGTTGAAAATATTTAGCAAGAAATTTTTGTGATAAATCACCCCAAGTTCTGATAGATCCAGGTGCAAACGAATTTAACCATATCTTAGCTTTATCCCTAAATGAGAAAGGAAAAATTCTAATTCCAATAGCATCATCCGAAACACCATCATATTTAAATGTAGCACACATGTCTAGAAAATTGGCAAGATTTAAATTTTGATCCTCAGTTGGTGCTCCCCCAAACTGATTATTAGATACCATTTGGATAATAACAGGTTTAAGTTTAAATGAGTTAGCACAGCAGGATTCTGATTACTACCATGAAATTCATCTACTATAGGGTTAGCATAATCTCTTAAAGGTCTATATTCCTGATGGATTTCAGCATTTTGATTATTTTGATTTTTCATTTCTTGAATATTTTAATCTTTGTCTATATTTTTAATTTTTCTGGTTTTCTTATAGTTCTTTCTAATTCAGAATTGTAAGACACAAGTCCTTCAAAATTTGAACTACGCATACAATATTATAAAACACAATAAAATAAAATCACACAACAAAAACAACAATTTCCTAAAATAAATCTAACAAGTTTAAATAACACTTTTAAAAGTAAAAGTTAATTTTTCTTAAAATTTTCTTTTAATTATTATTTTAACTTTCTTTATTTTCTTTCTTTCCCCGACAATGGTGCCAAAAAATTGATCCCGAAATATTTAAGCTTATGTTTTATATATTAATCGATACTTCTCTTTAATGATATTATAAAATGGGATACTGCGCATGTATACGTATTATTCTCAAGTAATATAGGACTTTCTGATTAAGCCCTGAGATATCGAACCACAGGGCAATTGTTAAATAAGGAAAATAGAAAAATATCTTTTTACTGTTTAAGAAAGATCTTACCAAAAAAAAGATAATATTCTAGGAAAAAAATTTGGTTTTTTTTGTTAATTTTATAATTTGAAATGAAGTAAACAACTTATTTAACTAAATTTTTGTAAGAAGAAAGCAAATGCAAATAAAAAATTATTTTCCTTATTATGAATCAGTAACAAGACATATAATTATATTGTGGAAGTATCTAAAATGTTTTGTACCAAATAGAAACAATTATATTCTTTACATTTACTAGATATAACTCTCACTCTAGAGTTTCCTCTTCACCCTCCACCGGGGGCTAACATCTCGTATCAAAACATAAAAAAATAAATTGAATTGGGGACTTTAGCCTTTCACTCTAAAGTCCTCTAATTCTACACCCATCAAAGTATGTTTCCTTATTTATTTACAGTCAATCATATGGATTACATTCTCACCCATATAATTTCATGTGATTATTTCCAATTGTTGACTGAGAAAATACCATATTGGTTCTTACATGTTCTCACAACATATATTAACATCTTAATTGGACAAATCAAGAACTAAATGAAGTGCAAGGTTTTGAATCATCACAACTTCATCCAACATTGAATTACTATAATTCACACAACCTTCTTCCATAACTTTATTAATTCATCATTTTAAAGAAAAAGATAAAGAAAACTACTCAGAATTCATGTAGAAAATACAATCAAAACTTGGTTTAAAAGTAGAAATCATAGTGAAAACACAAGAAGTCTTAATTAAAAACCAAATGTAATAACAAAGATAAGGACTTATCTATAAATACTCTCCACAAAACTCTTGAAACTCCTTTGAAAACTTTGCTTTCCTTACAATACTCCTTAGAGGTTGGCGCCCAACTCTAAGGATTCCAAATCTTACTTCTAATCTTAATGCAAACTATAGTAAAGTAAGTAGAAATGGTGAAGTGTAGTACTATAATAACTCTCTTACACGATAAATACAAACCACACTCTCCAATGACAATCACTTTTCTGATTTATAAGCTCTCCTTTTATAATTTTCCAACAGGTGCTTTCCTATCTCTTCAAATTGTGTCCAAATTCAACAAATCCTCTAAGCGATGCATCCATTCAAGAGTAATTTCAATTAATTTTAGCGCCAATAGAAAGTTACATATGTTTGTACCAAGAGATGCCTCAAGCACCTCTTCAAAATGGCACCAAAATTTTGATAACTCCTCTTTAGTAACTACCGTGCGTAAGCGTAAGGTCTCGACACTTAGCTATGAGGCTTCTGGTGTGTAAGCTTCAGGTCTGGCCGCATAGCCTGTTGACCTCATTTTTGATGAGGTCTCTTCTTTTCTCACTCCTTAGTGTTTAGGATCTAGCCATAGGATTTTCCTCTGACTAATCTTAGAGGACTAGAAATGGAACCCACCATTTAGAAATCCAAACACCTCTTAACTCCCTGCAAACCCACAAGCTTGATTGTAGACCCCTAATCACCTAGAGGGTTGAAGTCAAATGTGGAGGTTTAAAGGATGAGTTCACATAGGACTTTTGGCCTTAGGAATACCACAGGTAACCTGATGCAGTGAGGGTTGACTTGCACATACACTACACTCTCACACACATTCCAAGTCCTAAAAACACACTCTCACCCAACTTGACTTCACGACTCATGTAGATAATTCGTATGGATGGTCCTTAACCCTCAAGCCGTAGGTAAGAGGGTTAGGAACAACATAGTGAATGCCTTAAATGAGACTTCTCATGGCTCATATGAGCTTAATATGGCTTCATGGCTCAACCAAAGTGATTTCATTCTACTCACATTCAATCAATCTTCATTTTCCCAAAATTTTAATTTTTGACCACGGAGCCCGGACATTAAACTACCGAAATGCGCTAGAGCTACCCAAAATTTGCAAAATTACCTAAATTACCAAAAATTCCTCAAAATCAGTCCTAAACATTTCCCCCCACTCAAATTGGTCATTCATAGCCAAAAAATACCATAAATTCCAAAAGTACCCCCCAATACCCTCCAAATACCCAAAATGCCCTTCTTAGCCCAAAAATTCCAAAAATTCCCAAAAAATTCTAGAAAATCCCAAATAATTCCAATTTCATTTTGTTCAACTACACCATGGGCCAATTTTTCCAATTTACCCCACCTTTACCAAAACCCCCAATTTGACCCATTTTTAACCCAAGTGAACCCAATGTCAAACCAAACCACCTCAATTGACCTCAATTTTGGTCCAATTCAATTCTAAACTTCAATTAAACATCCCTAATATCAAATTAGACCAAATATAATTCCAATTTTATTGACATTTGAGCCCAATTTCAATTTGAAGCCTAAGGCCCAATTTTGGCCCATGACATAAACCTAGCTCGAGCTAACTTGATTCGACCCGATTGGCCCCAAATCTTTTCTAAAACCTTCCTAACACCCCCATAAACAAAACACTGACTTTATTTGCCCAAAATTTGAACCTAAACTACACCCAAACCTAACCCAAAACCAAAATTTCTTAAATTGACCTAAGACCAAACCTAACCCAAATGGGCCCAAATCCCAAAATTAGAGCCCAACCAAAGTTGAAAACTCTTTGTGACACTCCCATGAACATTTCTCAACATTAATTTTACACCAAATCCAACTTTAGCCCAACCTTAACCCAAGTTAGCCCAATTTGGCCCACTTTGGCTCATTTAACTAAAAAGCCCAAATTCAACCCAATTCTACTCCAAATCACACCAAATTGATTCCAAACCATTCATGAAACATCCCTAAACCAATTGCAACATTTATTTGACTTGGTCCTTCACAAAATTTTGATCCAAAAGCCCATCCTAAAATCCAAAAGCCCACTTCCCTAAACCATCTTGAAAGCCCATCCAAAGTGAAATCCAAAGCCCGAAACCCATTCCAAAGCCCACATGACAATTCCTTCTCATGATCCCTTTAATTGGAATCAATTCCTAAGTCCCAAATCAATCATAAAATCAACCTAAATCAAGCACCATCTAAATTTTTCACTAAATTGCCAAAATCTCCAAATTCCTTTTTCATATAAGTGAATCCACTTTTCTAAGCCAAGGATGAGCCAAATGGAGCCACATGCAAGCCATGGACAAGCCACATGAAGCCATGGGGTGTTTGACTTGTCACCAAGCCATTAATGGCAAGAAGAGGGAGTCCTTTCTTAAGCCTTCCTTAAGCCATTTTAACCTCTTTAATGCAACATCATAACCTAAAATTAACTTAAACTATTTTGATGGGGACTTCACCACTCCATGGCAGCTGACCCAACTGATCCCTGATCACAGAAAAATATGTTAAGAAATTCATACCTATTTTCTATGAAATTGCACTATAAAGAAAGGTATTTTCTTTATTTTATTGCAGGAATGAAGATTTATAAGTGATAAAAGCAAAAAGCATGAAATGGAGCAAATTTGGATCAAAAAGGAAGAAATTCATGCAAAATAAACTATGTCACTGACGGCGAGATCGAGCCCACCGACGGCGAGATTATTAAGAAAATTTCTAAAGGATTTATAACTACCTCGCTGACAGCGAGCCCGAGCCCTCCGATAGCGAGATCGTGCGATTTGGAGACCTTCTAGAAGCCCCGCCGACGGCTAGGTCGTTTCTCACCGACGGCTAGATTGTTCAAAATGTCAGATATATTGAACCTGGACGCTTTTTTGAAGAGGTGCTTAAGTACCCCTTGGACCTTTGTCTACCTCTATAAATAGAGAACGAATTTGTGTGTCTAGTGTGTCTCTTTTTGGTGTACTATATATGTGTGTGTTTATTTAGAGAGTATTAGTGTCTACTTGGTGTTTATTTTAAGAGTTTTTAGAGTGTAATTAGTGAGTTTAGAAGTGTCTTGTCTTGGAAGGAAAAGTCGAAAGGAACTTGAGGATACGCAGGGAGGAAATTAAGATAAGTATCTTTGTTTATTGTTGTTAACTTTAAATGAAATCCATGCTTTGCTTAATTCCCATGCATTCTGAGTAGTTTTCTTAGTCTTTCTCCTTGTTTATGAAATTATGTGAATTGAGGAAATTAAATAGAAGTGCCTAAAATATTAAAATAAATTTTGATAATTTTTACTTAAAACTTAATTTACTTTTAATCTGGCCCATTGAATTGTTAAAATATGTTGAATTATCAACTATAGTAAATATTACATCCAATATTCAGGGAAGTCAAAAGCCTTGGAAGGAGGATGCAAATAAATAGAGAAATATTATTTATCGGACGCAAAATTAGACATTTTAGTGTGACAGACTAAAATATTCAATTTGGTCATATTGTTTGAGAGCTGAAGTGTAGATGTTAGCCCTCGAGGTGACGGGAACGTGGGAGCTGCGAAGTGGCGAGCCGGTATCCTCCCAGCCCGAGCCACGGATTCGGTAATCAAACATAGGATTAGTCGATGTTCTTTACACTCGGACCAAAGGGTAAAGAATAAGAATGCTCCTATTTGTCGCAATACAATAAAAGAAATTACATTTAAATTCATCATTCACTTAATTTTCTAAAAACAAGAGAGAATGATACTTTTTACGAAATCTTTTAAATCAACTTTATTTTAAAGCATTAGTTTACTTTAGTTTGCTTTAGTTAATTATTCTAAATTTTCGTATACTATATTAGTAAGTAATTCCTTTAAATTTAGCTGATACAAATCTGTTAACAACTTCCCTGTGGGATCGATAATCAGGACTCCATTAGAGCCCTGTATTACTTGATACGATACGTATACTTGCGTAGAATCCACATTATACATTCATAAAATTAAATATATATATTAAAACGGGATCAAGTTTTTGGTACCGTTGCTATTAACATAAATTGCAATCATTTAAAAAGTGGGTCAATCCCCTTGGCCCAAAATCAGACCATGGGGAGGTGAACCAAGCCCAAATACATGGGTTGACACATGTGAACCCAAAATCACTCTTCTCCATTTACCACTTAAATCCAATCCTTTACACTTGGCATTGGATAATTGCTTACACAAACCTCACGCCTGGTCCTCCGACCTTGAGGGTGACGACCTCAGTCGGCCAGCCACCACGGCCTCTGAAACCACCGGGTTGAGAGGCTTGATTTGAATCAAAATTCGATTTAAACTTGCTTAAGATGTCCCATGCCCAATGGCCACCTTATGTCTCGTTCTTCCCTTGGCCGAGGCGATTGATCCAAGCCATTAAACCCCCACAGGAGGCCCTCCGACCACCTCTATCCAAACCCACTCACCTCTCGGCCAAACAAAGTGTTGAACCGGACCTTAAGGAAATCTGCCGAAATTGCTCCAGGACCTTCTCCTGACACTAGAGCGAGATGATCCCCGGTGTTCCTTTACCCTAATCCCCATTATCGAGCTCAATTTCGAGTTGAAAATCCACCCGAAAACAGGACACTTCACCACGGTGAGCCAATCTCCAAATTGATTGGTCCTACACCTTCACCGAGACCGGGAGGAGAAGTTCCCCGACAAAAGCCCCCTCACCGAGCCAGCCATTGCTTCTAGCCTCCAAGCTTTGTGATCGGGCTTGGTCACTTTCATACCTAGACAATTCCCCGAGCTGAGAGACTTCATCTAGAGCTTGCTCGGACCCGATCGAAGGTAACACGACTCTCGGATCGAATCTTCACTTCTGCGAGCAAGGTATGAACTCACTCTTCCTCCGAGCTTCCAGTGATTCTCCATTTTGTTTAAGTTAATTTCATAGCCTATAAATTGTATGGATGTGTTCGTCTCTTCAAGACAAATCCATAGAGCATAAGAACACAAAAATCCATTGAGAATTGAGTGAGATCTTAGGGTTTTAGTGTGGACGGTCACGGGTGCACACCAGTTGTAGACGATGACCGGGAACCGTTGGATCGCGCGTGTATCGAGCGGACTGTTCAGATTGCGCCGGACCAGGGAATGATACCTGAACTGCGGGCCCCCGGAGCGCTGAGTCAGATGGCGGCATCGAATGGGAATGCGCCGCGTGGACTTTCGGAGCTGCCGATGTTGCGCTGGCGCCGTGTGGATAAGTAGATAAATAGGGTATTTTTGAATTATTTAAATGCCCAGAACTTCAAAAATTCATATCTTTGTATAGAAAAATTACAAAAATAAAATAAAAATACCCTCTTGCTTAGTGAACAGAGGAGAATAATGTGGAAAAGAAATCAAGTTAATTTGATGAGTATTTTATTTTTAATAATCTATTTACTATTTTTAGTATTTTAATTCTTCATTTACATAGACAATTCACCATAGCATGAGACTATAGGGCTTTTGAAGCCTCTGATCTTGGGAACATTCCCTGAATTTTTCAAGGTTAGAGGCCATCTCTGTGAGAAGTTATTGAATTTTCAAGTTCATATCACTGTTTTAGGTATTTTAATTCCAATAATTAGCATGTTGTGAAATAAATTCTAGGAAAATTTGGTGATGTTCCTTAGGACCAGAGAAACCTATGAAAAATATATTTTGAATTGATTCAAACATAATAACCTTAATTGGCCTAAACCACTAAAATTGAATTTGAATTAATTAGGGTTAACCACACATTAAATTGACTTGAAAACAATTCTTCACTACTCCTTAGGGTCAAAGGAACCTCACATAAAATTTTGAAATCAATTGGACTTGATTAACCCCACCAAATGGGTTGATTAAGCCTCATATGTAAAATTAAACTTTAAAAATTTATAGCTTCACAAATACTTTTCAAAAATTCATAAAAATGGTTTTGTGGGCTCTCTAATATCAGAGGAGTCTAGGAAAATTAAAATTGGAATTTTTCAAAAATCTTCATTTTCTACCTTATTTTAATATTTTAAATAATTAAAAATAATAAAAATCACAAAAACATTAAAAATCATAAAAATGTCACATTTTGACTCCTAATCATTTAGGAACAAACCAAATATTTTTCCTAAGTCCCTAGGATAAGATATTGAATTTTAAAGGTTTAGTGTAATTTTAATATTAAAAAAATGAACTTTCAACCTTTTTCACTAAAATAATTCCAATAAATAAAAAAAAATCAAAAAATTATAAAATTTGTTTCTCTGGACTCCTTGAGGTCAGGCAAATTTATGAAAAATATAAAATTCATTTTTCAACTTTTATTTTATTTTAAAATTAATTAACACTCTAAAAATCAAAATAATTATAATAAATAAAATATAATTCAAACAAACACCAAAATTGGTCCAAGTGGTCCTCTAGTCATTAGAAACATCCCATAATTTTCTTAAGGACACAAACCTTTCCTTGGTCATGTTGTTGAATTTTCTTTGAAAAACCCTATTTTCTACTAAAAATAATTATATAAATAAATTAAATTCAGAAAAATCACATTTTTACCTCTAACATCTTAATTGGCATGTGAGTGAGGTGACATAAAAATTTCAAATTCATTTGAGCTCAATTTACTGAGTTATGAAATTAATAAGCCTAAAAGGGCATAAAGGTAATTAAAGGATTTAACCCCCTTTTATTAAAATTTTAGGTTTAATAAAAAATGGAGGGTAAAATATTTGATTTTGCCTTTCTTGGATGATTGAAACTTTGGGAAATTAAGGGTTAGGAACCCATTAAACACTTTGAAAATATCAAAAATGAAACTTTAATTAATTAAATAATTTAAATTTTGGAAAGAATATATTTAAATTTGGATCATTAAAAAAAGGGATATTATTAAGAGGATGTTTATTCTTTAATTTAAAAATCCCTAAATGAGTCACTTTAACAATATTTAATTTTTAATTAAAAAAAAATTAAAATAATCTAAGTTAATAATTAAAACTAAAATTAAAATCAAATTAAATTAAAATCAAATTAAAATTAAAGTTAAACTAAAACTAAAATTAAAATTAAAATTAAAATTAAAATTAAAATTAAAATTAAAATTAAAATCAAAATTTAAATTAAATTAAATCCAATTAAATTAAAATTAAATTCAATTAAAATTAAATTAAATTAAAATTCAAATTAAATTAAATTAAAATTAAAATTAAATTAAATTAAATCAAAAATTAAATTAAATTAAATTAAATTAAATTAAATTAAATTAAATTAAATTAAATAAAAATTAAATTAAATTAAAATTAAATTGAATTAAAAATTAAAATTAAAATTAAATTAAACTTAAAATCAAATTAAAATTAAATAAAATTAAATAAAATTAAATTAAATTAAATTAAATCAAGTTGAATTAAATTAAATTAAAATCATTTAACAACAAACCTAAATGAAATCATTAAGAATTAAATCTAAAATAATTTGAACACTGTTCCAAACTTAAAATTATTAATTAAAACCTCATAATTAAATTAAAACACTTTAAACCATTAACTCAAACTTTCAATTAATTTGATTAAAATTCACAATAAACCAACTTGCCTTTAAAGGCTTTAATTATTATAACTCTTAAATAGAGTATTAAGTGAAATGTCACTTCACACATAAGATATTCGAACTTACTGATTCAGCTGAGCAAGAAACAAAACAAAAATACAAATCCTTGGATGATCAATTCATCCGTACAATAAAAAATTCATTTTGACTCAAAATAGTCCCAGAAATATTGAAAAGATGTTTAGGACTCGTCCTAAGCACTTCCTCAATATGACGGGATGTTTTAGAAGAACAACTAAATTTAATTGTTCTTTGATGAAGAAAATCATCCTTAAACCAAACCAAGAACCTAAACATCATAGGAAATGACTAGTCATAGGATTAGGAATTTGGTAGACAACCAAAACCCTTTCCCTTAGCTTTACCTAGGTATTTCTTGCAAAATATGTTTAAATGCCTTAACATGTGTTTTAAGTGTAGCTTGGGATGACGGAAAGACCATCCAGGTACGATTTTATTTAATTGCAATTTACTTACATGCACTGTACTTTACTTTTCTTGCATGATAAATAAAACTGTTGCATGAAAACCAAAACTTTTAGGATAGTCCCTAAACCGAAACCAAAACTAAATTAAAAGTCATTGCAAGATAAAATTCACCGCCACAACATTCCAAAATATAAAACAACTCAAAATTTAATCACAAAAGAACAACAAAACTACAATCACAACTAAATTAAAAAGTCTCATTGAATGATCAAGAATACCTCGGATGATGTAACCCACATGTTGCTAACAGGATTTCCCATGGTCTAAATGAAAGTGTGGAACTCATTCGGTTGAGTTTAGCAAATTCATACGGATTAAGTGAATTCGATGAAAATAACGGTGTCGGGATGACGGAGCGAGTGGGATCTTAATCGGTTACGTTTAACCTGACTTTAAGATTTGTTTAATTAAAATATTAAAAAATACTTGGATTTTGAGATTTTCTCTAAACCGAAACACTTCTCTCATCTCCTGATTTATGACTTCTAAAACTAAACCTCTACAACAACAAGGAGCTTGGAGCATGGTGGGCAGCACGGCCATCGTCATCAGCAAAACTCGGATCTACACCAGCTAAAAATTTATTAGAATTAAATAACCAAGCCATAGGACTTCGAGGTAGTTTGCCTAATGCAACACAAATCCTCAACTCTTTGTTAGGTATTTGCATGATCATGTCATGTAAATTAAGCCCTAACCGGTCTTAGGACTCCTAGGTGGTCGTTTGGTACGACATAAACCCTCGCATCTTCGAGAGCTATTTGTGTGATTATATCATACAAATATAAGACCTAAATAAATAAAATTGGCAGGATTGCAACATTAAATAAACTCCTAAATCTAAACCAAACAATAGGATAGTTTAGAAAGTTGTCAAGATTCTTCTTGGATCCTCAACTTCTCTTCTCTTTCTTTGGACTCTTAAAATAAATTGTTCCAAATTTGATCCATTCCCTATTGAAATTTCCAAAACTCAAATCCTTTGAAAACCTTAAACTTTGAAATTCTTGAGAGCAAAACCACTGATCATTATCGAGAGTTTTCTTGAGTGTCTTCGGACATTTAAGATGTAATTAACTATAGAGGCTTGCCTTTATAGGAAACTTTAAGAACCGGAGTAATATAAACCTGTTTAATTTCTTTATATTAAACGGGGGAACTTGTCGGCTTATAAAATTGGTTTGCGGACGAAACGGATGTCACTAAATCTCTAGTTTATTTAATCGAGCCCCATCATCGAGCGATTGTGTACTATTCTTCGGGATAGATACACGGTTTGTGATGCGGTGCTTGTTTATATAAACTATTTGCGATGTGAGATCGGTTTGATTTCATATCTTAAAATCTTCAAATTTAAAAAAATAGTTTTAAAATCAAATACTACTTTCTAAATTATATATATATATATATATATATATTTAAATTAAATTTAAAATCTAAAATTCGCCGACAATTTCTGTAGGCGACCCCCTTTTCAAAATACATGATCTAAAAATATGCCGACATAGCCATGAAGCTCTAGCGCATAAGCGCGGGCCCAGCGCATAGCATCCACAGATCAATTTTGCACCATTCTCCATTTTTGTTCTAAATTTGGTCCTTTTTCACACCTTTTATCACAATCATACATTGAATCATACCTGTAAGAAAAATACACAAAATAGATTCCATTAAAGTGTCATATCATAAAAAATAGGTATAAAAATATTATATATTTTAGGAGTATCACCTCTCTACCATTAGTTGTGGCTCATCTTCAACCGTTATGGAGTCATTCTTGCCCAGATCATGCTTAATTCCATCATCACCATTATGACATATGTCATCATCTGTCACCAGTTAGAAATATGGTGGTCAACTAAACTCTTCACGTACATGTTCTCGTTCTGAGTTGCTCTGAAGGGTTATAAAAGATTTGCCTCACTCAGCAAGTTCCAACTAGTGTGGTTGGAGAATAAAGTAAAGGACTAGAAGTTACACATTTGTCTCTATCCTTTATCCAAAGGCCGGAACATCCAAATTGTTCACTATGAGGATCCTTCCATCAATTCCAAGAAGGTACCGAATCAGGTACTGGTGGAAGCGACAGAAGTTGACAACAAACAAATAATGTCCATTAGTATCAAGATTTGGAAGTTTTCAATAGGTTGCTGCTTCCAGTGAAGTTTTTGTGAGTGATTAAGGAAGACTGGGAGGCCTCAGACACTGAAGTGGTGAAGCAAGAGGCATCGGTTATCGCCTGAGCCTTTAAGAAGAAAGCATGAGTTGTTATTCGTTTAAAGCTTGCCCACCCACAAGCTACTGCGGTGGCAAGGCAATTGGTGACTATGGTGGTTTATGTAGGAAAATTATTGACGGTGTGAGCCTGATTTACTCTATTTGAGTCTTCTATTATTATTCCAAAAATCTCCACTAGTGAGTGTATTCTTATCAAGTGGAGAGCCTATTGGATCCCTACTAAAAGATCTTTATCAGTTGCAGATCCTTCATGTATGGAGCACCAAGAAACAGATAGGATGTCAAGCTACTTATAATCAAGTGGCATCAAAAGGGAGGCCTCAACAAAAAGTCTGAAAGTGGTATCAGTTACCTCAGTCAGCCGCTCCAACATTATTGAGTTGTTGATAAATGGTGAAGCAAGTCAACCTTCTCCTATTGCCTCGACCGAAGTCAAGTCTGAGCCTAAGCTAGAAAGTCAGGAAGATGAGGTACGCCACAGGAACAGGATACACTGGCAGCTAATCGAGTGTCTCTCCCACAAAAGGATACAACCTACCTTCTTATAGATTTAACCCGAGGATGACCCAATTTCTTAATATCACCATTTATCCTACGAACACTTCCGAAGCTCCTCATAAGGAACCAAGAATTGACAACGGTCTTCTAGTCATCCCATGGGTTTTCCTTGTTGTGGAACAAGTTCCAATCAGTTATGATGATTAACCTTATTCCTGATAGTCTAATCTCGCTTCGCCAGCAAGAGCTCTTTATTTAGGGATTGAAGGACGACAACCAAACTAGATCAAACAAACAACAAAACATAGTTTATTGAATTAGTCCAGTTGAACAGGAACCAATCAAACTCAGTCGATCGACAACACTAGCTTATCTTAGCCAACCAAACTAGTCTTTCCAAGCCGAGGCCAAACAAGCTCAGTTGATCAAGCCAAGTGCAAAATTATAATGTCACTGTATCATACTCTCCTATAAATAAGATCATTTTATGAGTAGGAAAAAATGTGTTACTTCTCATTACCGTTCACTTTCTTATTTCTTCTGCTCTGTTACAAGGGGTGTCATTCACAAGCAAATTGAGATTCAACATATATACAATATATATATATATATATATATATATATATATATATATATATATATATATATATATATATATATATCAAAAAATATGAAAAATAAATATTTTAAGTAAGAAGCATTATTTTTAACAAATCTAATATTATTTTCCCAAACATTTATTATCTCATGTGGGAAAGTTTATTAAATCAAAAAATAAATGTTATAATACATTTTTAGAATACAATTTCTTCAATGTTAACATCAAAGATTTGCTCCCCTAAGGCTTGGATATGTGCTTGATTGGCTTAGAGTTAGGTCTTCAAACTCTAGATTTCATCTTCTTTGGGTAAGATCTTCATCTTGACTTTGAAGTTTTTTTTTTAAAATTTTACCATACATTTCTTCCACATTGTGGATTAGGCTAAAAATCTTAAAAGTTGATGAAAATTGTGAGAAATTCATGGTTGATGATTATTTGGTTCAGAATGTGTTTGTAGGAGCCTTGTGAAGTTGCATTTTTTTTTATTTTGAATTATTCTTGAAAATCTTTAGATTGATCATGGCTCCTAAAATGAAGAGAGGCAACAAAAAAACCTCTTTTGATTCTGATATGTTCGCTAGTGCAAAAGCACAGGACAGACACAGTGATCTGCAATCCAAGAAATTGAATGTAGAATGAAGTTTTCTTCATCATAGTGGAATGATTGAGTATTTGATTCTTTGAGCAACGGTAGGAGAATTTATACTATTTCACTGTTATTGTCGTGATTTCTATGCTACCTGAGTTTTATGCTAACCAGCCTGATGAATCTGATGATCTAGTTTTTGTGTGAGGGAAATATGTGGATATTAGACCTATTAGGAATAACCACATTTACAAGCTGCATAGCGTCCCTACCTGCTTCTTTACTGAGTTCAATCCTACTGATGTTGAACTTGATGAAATTATGGGATTTTTTACTGATGGAAATGGAGTTTGGATGATAAAGGATGGATGTCGGGCAAAATTTTCTTTTTTGAAGCTTAATGATCTTTCTCGTGTCTGGCAATATTTTATTTCTGGTAGATTGCTTCTAACTAACAATTTTAGTGAGGTAACCAGAGAAAGAGCCACATTTAACTATTGTATTCAGAAAGAAACCCATTGACATTGGCTCTCTAATTTACAAGAATATGATTATTTCCTTAAGAATAGGAACTATTGGAGGTTTGGGTTACCCTTCTCTTATTTCTACCTTGTGTATTGAATCCAGAGTTAAATATAAGACATGGGAGGAGATTTTACCATCTTAGAAGCCTATTGGGAGAGCAAACTTAGAGAAGTATGGAAAATATTTTGGGTTAAGATATAAGACTGGAGGATCTGCATACCTTCTACTTCTAGACCTTCCACTTCAGGTACAACTCCTTTGGATACTCTTATAGAGCAATTATTTATACAATAAGGAGATATCTTGGTATTACAGAATCAGGTGAATAGCATAGAAGCTAATGATGAATATATGCAGAGGAAAGATGAGTATGATTATGCTTTTTCATGACGCTATGGTGAGATTCATGAGGGGTGATCAATCATTAGAATTCCCTACTTGCCCCAGTTTTACACTATAGGAATAGTGAGATGGATGAGGATATAGGTTTTTTGTGATGATGATGATCATGATAATGATGACGAGGAAGATGATGTGTAGTCTGTTGTTTTCTTTCCTTTGTTCTACTTGTATATTTGGACTTTATTTTGTTAGTAACTTGTTGTATTTATGTTGAAGTGTTGTGCTTGTATTTTTCTTAGGTGTACATTTGTATTAAACTGATGTATTGTACCTTTTTGTTCTATTGTTCACTTTTTGCTCTAGTTTATATGCTAGAGTGGTCTTTTACTTTATGTTTTGATTGTTATACATTCTAATCTTAAATTTACTACTACTCAGCACCTGTCTTTATTACTTGTACCTGCACTGTTCTCCTATTTTAAATTTTAAATTTTTTTCTTTTTCTTCATGTTTTATGAACTTTCCTGTTTTAAGGGAATGGAGAAAAACTTTTTTAAAAACTAAACCTTACTTGTCCTTAGAGAACTCTATTTTTACAATTATTTTAACATAACCTGTGTTATGTATGATTAGCTTTAGATTACTGTATTTTTGATTTTATGAATGTCATAGAAGACCTATTTAAAATTTTTATTAATAAAGGTTAGTTTTAGAGTTAAGTTATTTTGTATAAAAGTATAAGGTTATGTTTTTACTATTTAAAGTAAAGAAAACTGTATTTTTGGTAATATTAAGGATCTTAGATTTACACTTGAAAAGAAAGAATTGAGACTTTATAAAAAATCTTTTTCCAACCTAATACACATTTGTCAAGTAAGGAAATGTGAGATATTTTTAACTTTAAATAGAGGATGGTGGAGTTCAAAATCATTAGAGGCTATCCAGATATAGTAATCCTCACATGACATGAAAAAGAAAAAGAAATGATTGAAAATAATCCTAAAAAAAGAAAAGAAAAAGAAAAGAAAAATCAAAAGAAAAAGAAAAATAAAAAGGGAAAATATGTGAGGGGAAGCTTGAGGAGATGTTTAATAAAAAATTGGCTCCACTTGAATCAACTTAAGGAAATGACTTAATTACATTTCTAAACTTAGACTTAAAGTATTAGCACCCTTACTAATAAAGTTCTCATGAGATTCTTTTTTTGTAATACTTCTAAGCATCCTAAGTATGAAAATTGCAGTTACTCTTGAAATGAATAGAAAATTATAACTTTTAGACTTGGTTACTAGATATTCTTATATTTTAGATTTAACCAGAGTTATCAAAAAATTTTCTAAAAGTTTCACTATTGCATTTATAAGACAATAAAAACTATAGAAATATTTAAGTTAAATATACTACCATAAGTTATAAATTTTTATATAGTTCAAGGAGTTACTTGAGGACAAATAACGTTTAAGTTTGAGGAAATTGATCCCCCTAAAAATTACCTATTTTTAATGCACACTTTATGAGTATTTTATGTACATTTTTTATGATATTGCACTTTAAAGAAAGAAATTTTGCATGATTTTGGTTTCAAGTATATGAAATGGATATTTAGAGAAAATGAGGGCAAAATAGAATAAATTTGAAGTATTTTGTGTGGAGCTATAGTACTGTCCGTAGTGTCATAGTTGCACCAAGAGGCGAAATGGGCACTATAGCGCCCCTGCCTAGCGCTATAGCGCCAATAACTACTCTTCTAGAAGATACATTGAATTTTTCCGAATTTTGAAAGAGTGCTTGAATCAACCCTTGGTTATTTTCAGAGATTTATTAAATAGAGACTAATAGGAAGATTTGGAGAGAACTTTTGAAAAGATTTTAGAGAGACTTGGTAGATTTTTAGTCTTCTTTTTAGTGTGAGTAATTGTGTGTGAGTAATTGTTATGTAAGAGTTTGGAGATTGTTGGAAGGAGACTCCATAATTTGTTGGGGAGAAGACTTAAGGTAACTTGTATTTGTGTTTGAGTTTTTTTTTGTAATACTAGTATTTCAAAATAAATCATGTGTTTTTATTTTATCTCCATAAATTTTGAGTAGTTCCCTTCCTTTCTCCTTGCAAATGAGGATTAATCTTGTGGGATGAGAATGTTTTGAAGACTTCTTTTTATTTTAAAGATTGTGATGGTATTTTCATTGATTCTTCATTGATTTTGCAAATTGGCCACTTGTGAGGTTAAAATTTGTTGAGAAACATAATGACCTGGGAGGGCTACAATTTCACCCAACTCGTGAGCACCACACTTCACTTTGAAAAGAGCCATTGTGATCATCTGAGGGTGAGTGCAAATAGATAGGGAGATAAGTTTTGATAGATGAAGAATTGATGTTTCTAGAGTGGCAGACTAGATTCTTTTATCAATTTGGATTAAATTTTGGATTGTAAGGGTCCCTAGTAGGTTCTATAGAGAGGACACAGTGGGTAATCTGAAGGTGAGAGGCCAAAATCTACTCAGCACTACTACACAAGTTGGAGACAAACTTTAGATAAGCCAATGTACTTTGCTGGCACTGAGATGGAGTAAAGAATAGGAATGCTCCTATCTGTCACAATACATCATTTTACACTTTTAATCAATCAAATCCTACATTGATTAATATCTCTTTGCGAGAGGAATTATCTTTTCATAAAATCCAATCTTGCTTTTAAAACTTTAGTAGTCATTTGGATTTTATTAAACTCTTAAATTTGGTTGTTACTTCTTGCTTAAATTTATTTTTAACCATTATAAACATATCGACATTTTTCTCCTATTATATTTATCTGCAATTTAAGTAGATTTTTTGTAGGTTAAATATTAAAAATTGCACTTTCTCTGTGGCATCGATATTAGGGTTTTTAAAGAAAATTTTTTATTACTTGAAACGTTACGTGTACTTGCGCTGTACCCCTAGTGTGAAAACTTAGTATATATTTTCTAAATCAATTCATTTATTCACACTAGCCGCTAAACATAATTTGGGACAAGTTTTTGGCAATTTTAAGGAAGACAAATATTGATGTAATTGCGGGTCGGGTCATTCTACAAGATGGATGAGGCTCGCGCCCTAGTGATTCAAGTATTGTGATGGGTCATGGCATTCTTAGACTTTCCCTTACGTGATAGTTGTAAACAAGGATATAAAATCATTCTTACAGCAATTCCTAGGTAAAATGAGGGATAAAATCCATGAAGTTAAGGCTTCCTCAATCCCTATGACATCACGTAAATTTGTTTTGGTCCCCTTTCTATCTTTGTGAAATCTTAATAGAATATACCTATTCTTACCTGAATTATGTGGTTAACTATTTCGTTCTTCTGTGCAATGGGTAGGAATAACAAATCACAAAATATGTTAACATCCTAATTGGTCAGATTAGAAGTAAATGAAAATCTATGGTAAACACGACAACTTAAACCCTGATTTCTCAGTAAAACGATTAAGAAAAAGAAATCATCTCAGAAAACCACGAAAAACATAATCCATAAATCACAGAGGCGCGAAGAGGAATTTAGTTACACATAATTGAAAGAGCATTGAAAAAATCGTCGAAGTCATTATTACAAGTTAAACTAGAAAGTAAGAACTTACAAAATAATTTTTTCCCCCTCTTAAAGTAGTAAATCCTTCCTCCCATACAATTTATTGTCCAAAACAGATTAGAAAATACAAAGTGAAAGGGATATAACATTTCTCAGGAACTCATCCTCAAGTGATGAAGAGAATTCTAAAGAAGAAACTCTCCAAACCTCAAATCTAGTGTCTAGCCATCTCCAAATCTATGGTTTTTTCAAGAAAAATTCTTATCAAAATAAATTCATGCGTCTTAGGTGTGGTTACGCCGAATTCCGTCATGGTCACGCCAGCATCCTTAATCAGGCAGTGTGGTCACACCAGCAGCCCTAATCGGGGGCATGGTAACACTCAATTCAGGCGTGGTCATGCCAAGATGCTGGAAGGATGGTGCGGTCAAGCTTGTTCTGGGCGTGATCACTCCATGTTGTTGGAAGGATGGTGTGGTCACACTAGTTCCGAGCGTGGTCACACCATTATCTTCGATATGGGAGCATGATCACACACAGTCAAAACGCGGTCACTCCCATTTTCACTGGTTGTTCCATGGTTTTTAAAAATGTGCATATTAGCCACTTGTAACCTGCACAACATCAACAAAAACCTTCCACAAGTGTAAATTCATGACAAATAAGTCAAAATATCATGTACAATGACAGGTGAAAACCTTCAACAAATAAGTCATCTTTTGTCATCGGTCAGAAATCTGGTGGTCAACTGAACTCTTGACACATGTTCTCATTCTGAGTTGATCTGAAGGGTTATAAATAGTTTGCCTCACTCAACAAGTTCCAACTAGTGGAGTTGCACAATTGTCTCTATCATTTATTCGGTTGGAACATCCAAATTGTTCAATGTGAGGATCCTTCCACCATATTTGAGAAGGTACCAAATCAGGTACTGATGGAAGTGACAAAAGTTGACAACAAACAACTAATGTCCATCAGTATCAAGATTTGTAAGTTTTCAATAGGCTGCTGCATCCGGAGAATTTCATATGAATGATTGAGGAAGACTGGGAAGCCTCGAACACTTAAGAGGTGGAGCAAAAGGCATCGACTACCACCTGAGCCCCTAAGAAGAAAGCATGGGCAGCTATTCGTGTGAATCCTGTCCACCCACAAGCTCTTTGCGATGGCAAGGCAATTGGTGACTATGGTAGTCCGTGCAGGGAAATTTTTGAAGTTGCATGCATGATTTACTCTATTTGAGTCGTCTGTTATTATTCCAAAAATCTCCACCAGTGAGTGTATTCTTATCAAGTGGAGAGCCTATTGGATCCCCACTAAAAGATCTTTATCAGTTGCAAATCCTTCAGGTACGGAGCACCAAGAAATAGAGAGGATGCCAAGCTACTTATTAGCGAGTGACATCAAAAGGGAGGCCTCGACAGAAAGACCAGAAGTGGAATTAGTTACCTCAATCAGCAGCTCCAACATTATTGAGTTGTTGCTAAATGGTGAAGCCAGTCAACCTTCTCTGTGCCTTGACTGAAATCAAGTCCGAGACCAAGCCAGAAAGTCAGGAAGATGAGGTACACCGCGGGAACAAGATACTCTGATCGCTAATCCAACTCTCTCACAAAAAAGATGCAACCTACCTTCCGATAGATTTGACCCGGGGAAGACCCAATTTCTTAGTATCACCAATTATCCTACAGATTATCCCGAAGCTCATCAGGAACCAATAATTGACAACAGCCTTCCAGTCATGCCACAGGTTTTCTTTGTTGTGGAACAAGTTACCTATCAGTTATTATGATAATTCACCCAATTTCTGATAGTCTAATCTCACTTCGCTAGCAGGAAGCTCCTCATTTAGGGATCGAAGGTCGACAACCAAACTAGATCAACCAAACAACAAAACCTAACCGATTGAATTAATCATGTTGACCCAAAACCAATCAAGCTCAACCAATCGACAACACTAACTTATCCTAACCTACCAAACCAGCCTTACCAAGTCGAGACCAAACAAGCTCAACTAATGAAACCAAAAACAGTCTATCAATAGACTCCTATATATGTAATATCTAAAATTTCTTGTACAACAATTAAAATAAAGGCAAAATTATAATGTCACTATATCATACTCTCCTATAAATAAGATCATTTTATGAGTAGGAAAAAATGTGTTGCTGCTCATTACTGTTCACTCTTATTTCTTCTGCTCTATTATAGGGGCGCCATTCATAGACAAATCGAGTTTCAACATATATATATATATATATGCCAAAAAAACATGAAAAATATTTTTTTTAGGTAACAAGCATTATTTTTAACAAATCTAATATTCTTTTCCCAAACATTTACTATCTCATGCGGTGAAGTTTATTAAATCCAAAAAATAAACTTTATAATACAGTTTTTAGAAAACAATTTCCTCAATGTTAACATCAAAGATTTGCTCCACGAAGCCCCTTGAACCCTGCACCAAAGGAGTTCGAAAAATGACAACCATGGAAGGTAAACGAACTAACAAAATAAAAAATCAGACAAAAAGAAGTAAAATGAACGCAAAATCTTACTGTTTGATCCTCTTATCCTCTTCCAAGAACCAAACGTACCTGATTACAAAAGGCATGAAATTCTCACGCATCAAATGAAATGCCGAGCAGGATAACATTAAATATATTCTACAATATTTCACCTCAAATATGAATAAAAAAACACAATTTCATCCACCTAGAACAAGTTGTTCTGCCTGTTAAGCCTCACAGGGAAGCCAAAGTTTTGGTATATCCTGATATTCCCTCCCAGGTCTGCAGTAACAACAACTAGACCCCATGCATTTGAACTCTCCATGCCACTTGCAACCACCTTATTGCCTCTGCCACCCCACCCCCAAGGTCCAAATGATGACGACGAACTAACAGAAAACCGGAGTGACTGCAAAGGTGAGTTACTCAGGCCAGATGAAGCACGAGATGACGATGCTAGCATTTTCTCGGTGCTCGTATGGAGCATTTCCTGCAACGAACCCTTCTTTGGGAAGGGGTTATCGAGACTACAGGTTGATTTCTGTGATCTGTTTGATGCTCCCAGGTTTCTTGAGGATGGTGATGGCAGAGTTTGCTTCACATAGTTGCTTCCATTGTTTGGCCATGGTATTGCAACTGAGACATCCTTGCAGTAGAAGTATTCGTGGGATCGAGTTGTAACCCAACCCTTGCTTTTCCCTCCACTGGCACTACATGTCGTGCCACGCTTCCATATGTAGACATTGGAGTCCTCACTGGCACAGACAATGTATTTTCCGTCTGAAGAGAAGGATGCTGATATCTGGCTGCTTGTATTCCGAAAACCTGTAGGAGTAAGATCATAAGAGAATTTGTTTATAAAACTTCTAATGTTTCTGCGTCGTACAAATGGTCTTTAAAATTCAGTGTTTAATAACCAGTACATAGGCTATGAAAGTACTAATGAAGATTTAAGTCTCTGTAATGCTCCTGACAATGATATGACTATGAGAAACTATTTATGAGAAAATGTCAAAGTACTTCAAAAAACATGCAAGCTTTTGCTCCATGCTCATCCATGCAAAAGCTCTTTATTCATATGTGAAGTCAAATCCGTTCGAAACCAAAGTGATGATTGTTGACCATGATATCTTGCAAATCAAATTCAAGATGTGTTGATCATGGTCAAAACCATTTGAAACATCGTTCATTTGTAAAATGGAATTCCTTAATGCATCAAAATTAATAATATTGCCCAATAGAGGTCACTTGAAGAAGACGAGCAACAGAAGTTTGAATCACTTTGCTTGACATCGAAGCTATCCAAATAAAAGCCTTTTAGAAGCAAGCAGCTCGAGCCTGTCCAGGGAATCGAAATTACCTAGAGTTTTTTATGATTGAAAGAGTATGCACAATGGAAATTACATCAATTGAGCTCGAAATGCCTTGATTATCTAAAACATCAAAATTACAGAGAATTTATATTGTTTTGGATTCCGGCATAAAGGCAAAAAACAAATTTATGTCCATCACAAAAATGGTGATGCATAATTTGAGAGCACAAAACTTCATTCCTTCCAAGGTTCCCTCGGCAAGCAGAGCAGACTACCCTCTTCTGTCTATCTCCATGCACGGCTCAAGAGAGCAACAAAATGACAGCCCACCCCCCTCGGACGCCGTCTCCACCAAATGAGAGAAAGCCATGTGATGTGCAGCTCTTTTGCTTCCCGTCATAGAGTCACAATTGCACAGATCTCTCAACTCTCATTCCCTATTCATAAGCATCACCCAGAACACAACCAAAGCTGCAGCAGCAGCCTTAGTCCCACTTCGCCTCCTTCAGCAGCAGCAGCCTTAGGACTAGAAAACCTTGCATTTATCATGTAGATATATGAATGACTATACATACTTTAGGCATACAATTTAAAAGACCACGATGGAGGTGTTGTAAAACACTGACCATACGCGCCTGATAGGAGGATGGGAAAGCTTAGTACTCTCGATGCAAAACCCTAAGAGGATAAGATGCCCGGAGATTGCCAAGATTCAAATGGAATAGACTGATAGAAAATGGTACTTACAAGAATTTACTAAATAATTAATTGACAAATAAAACAAAAAAAAAATACAAGAAGAAAAATTGAACACTAAAGATATCATGAAAATAATATGGAACTAAAATTAGAATTAAGCAGAAAACTGGATAACAGGGACCTTAATAACCAGTTAGCACACGAGCAAAGCTCACAATATACTTGAAAATCGTCCTTCAAATAAGAACAAAGCACATAATAGAACTTCCAAAGGACTCGATAGCTCATTAACAAACAAGAAACAATCTGCAATAAACTCAATAGCTCATCTACGAGCACAAACAAGATATTTTAATAAATGCTTAACCTATTTGGTCAGGCTAAAAAGGCATAAATTGAATGAAAACAACATTTAAAGAGGGACTATAGAAAATTTAGTTGCTGGCAATAAAATTGAAAGAAGCCTCGATAAAATTAAAAATTCAGCAAACCATTAACTTAAAAATATAAATCAATGTTATATTTTGAATACACAATTATAATAAACAATTACACCTTCGCTATCAAATCAAAAACACATACATATAAATGGACAGAAGGCGTTGCTTAAGGAGTTCAAAATGAGCTTTGCATGCATTAGGATGTTCACAGAAATTTGATTTGATTAATTTAGCTTTTATACAAACTTCATGAGGCATAATTCAACTCAGATATATTTTACCCTATGAGATGCAAGTGTCTTACATGGCATGTGAAATTCTCTGAATAACATTTAAATCTTTAAACAAAAATACCAGCATGTGCTCCAACCAATATGCTTAACACTCAAACATCACATTTAAGAATTTTACAACAACAACAACAACAACAAAGCCTTAATCCCACTAAGGGGGGTCGGCTACATGAATCCTTTTTCTCCATTACGTCCTATTTAGTGTCAAATTTTCGTTTAATTCTAATAAATTAAGATCATTTTTTATGCAATAAGCCCAAGTTTTCTTAGGTCTACCTCTGCCTTTCTTAACATAAGTTGTATTTAACACATCTACTCTCCTAATCGGATCATCAGGTGGTCGACGTTTAATGTGACCAAGCCATCTAAGGCAACTCTCTCTAATTTTATCCGTCACTGGTGCAACACCAACCCTATTACGGATATATTCATTTTGCATTTTGTCTCTAAGTGTAAAACCACTCATCCACCTAATCATTCTCCTCTCGGCAACACTTAACATTATGCTTCTCTTTTAAAGGCCAACATTCAGTGCCATAGAGCATTGAAGGTCTCACCACCATCTTATAAAATTTTTCTTTCAGTCTAAGCGTTACTTTTCTATCACACAATAGGCCGGACGCATTCCTCCACATCAACCAACCAACTTGAATTTTACTATTAACATCCCCATCTATATCACCATCGCTTTGAACAATGGACCCGAGATATCTAAATCGTTCACACCTTTTAATAATGTGATCACCCAAAATTACACTTCTGTCACTAGACCTACTATTACTAAAATTACATTCCATATATTCAGTTTTAGTTCTACTCGAAACGAAGACCTTTAGACTCCAATGTAGACCTCCATAATTCAAGTTTTTCTGGACTTTTTCTTGTCTTATCCACAAGGAGGATATCATCGGCAAAAAGCATACACCAAGGTACATCCTCTTGTAAATGCCCGAGTAAGACCATCCATAAATAAAGCAAAAAGATATGGGCTTAAAGCCGATCCTTGATGTAAACCAACAGAAATAGTAAAATATTTGGTCAATCCTCCTTCAGTTCGATCACATGTAACAGCTCTAGCATACATATCTTTAATGACTTGAATAAAAGTCATATCAACACCTTTCTTCTCAAGGACTCTCCTAAGAACATCTCTAGGAACCTTATCGTAAGCTTTTTCTAAATCAATAAAAATCAAATGTAGATCCTCCTTATTATCTCTGTAATTCTCCATCAAACCTCTCAATAAATGTATCGCTTCCATGGTAAACCTGTCCGGCATAAATCCAAATTGATTATGAGAAACCTTCATAATACGTCTTAACCTATGTTCATTTACCCTCTCCCATAACTTTAAAGTATGACACATCAATTTAAATACTCTATAATTTGCATACTCTTGTGCATCTCCTTTTTTCTTAAAAATGGGGACCAAAATGCTCTTTCTACACTCCTCAGGCATCTTTTTAGTTTTTAAAATAATATTAAAAAGTTTAGTAAGCATGAAACCCCAAATCACCTAAACATTTCCACACTTCGATTGGGATATCGTCGAGTCCTACAAACTTTCCCACTTGGTTTTCTTTAAAGCCTCATCAACTTCTTTTTCTTAATGCGACGGTAAAAATGAAAAGTTTTATTATTATTAACGATATTAAAATCGCTAAGGTTGATCGTACTTTCAGCATCTTCATTAAAAATTTTATCGAAATAACTCATTGTCTATGTTGAATATCTTTTCTAAAAAAACACTTTTTATTTTAAATACTTAAATACGGCTTTACTTTGAGTTAAATCTTTACTTTTCTTTTCTCCTTTTTTAGTAGTTTATACGTATATTTTTCGCAGCTTCAGTATCTAGCATGTTATAAAGATCGCTAAAAGCGAATTTTTAGCGTCACAGATTATTCTTTTAGACTAACGTGCTGAGTAGTTTTATATTTTTCAGATTCTCTATGACTTTTACATTTAAACCAATTTTTATAACATAACTTCTTATATTTTATCTTTTCTTGCACGATTTTATATCTCCTATAACTTCTTACATTTAAACCAATTATTTTATATTTTATCTTTACGTTTGAGAATTTTACGTGCATCAAAAATAAAATTAATTTTAAAATTTTATTTTCTCTGAAAAGCATGCAAATATCAAAATTTTACAAAACAAAATATTATTTTCAAAATTATATCCAAAGTTATTTAATAATTCACACCATTGAGTGGGTTGTTTTGAACCATAGAGCAAAGTTATAAATCTCACATTGGTTGGCTTAATCCTCCTAATAGAACTAGAGTTAAAAAGCCCGAACTTTTGCTTAGCTAGTTCGATTCTTCTCCTGACAAAAATTAAAGTTGGTAAGAGTGAGGTCATATATTAATCAGTATGATCCTTCCTGATAAGTACTGAAGATGCTCTAGAAATAATTATATGATAAATATCGATTGAAGCTACACTAGTAAATAGTACTAACGATAAAATGCCCCAATGATTGGTGTATTGAAAGTGAAATTTAACAAGAGAAGTTTACTTATAAAATCAAGCTCTCAAGATTATAAGTTCAATAATTCAATTTGTCAATGATGAACTTTTTCATTATAATCTCAAACATATGGTTCCATTTTCAAAACTAAATATAATAAAAAAGCATTTGAATAAACTTAATAGATTTAAGTTATGAATGTGATCCTTTATAAATGAGAGAGTTGATAAAGTTCAAAGTTACCTAAACCTCCTATGATTGTTGTGATTGTGATCTCAATCAAATGAGCTTATATTCAAACTTAAGCTAAAAAATATTTAAATAATTCAATTAATTTAGGTTATGAGCTTGATCATCTGTATAAGGTTGTATATGGGTTGACAAGATTCAACATTATTTAAAATTGTGATGATTGTAATGAATTTAAGTCTCAATCAAAAAGGTCTATTTCTAAATAAATCAATCAATCAAATTACAAAAAATTTCAAATTACAAAAAATTTCTAAAACTGATTAAATGAAATGCATCACTTAAAAGCTAAGATCAGTCTCCACCCACTGTACACAATTATTTTTTAGGGTGACAAATATATATTAAACCTATGTTTATAAAAGATTGATATCTATTAAATATACTATGATATTCACATTCAAAAAAATTTACACTAGTAATGATATGACACGAATACTCCATATGTGCGGTTTGATCAAGAAGCTCCACTATATTAAAATCAAAGGTTGTAGCTCATATGTTTCTTAGTATTTTTAGCTCATTTCAATTGTGAATCACAGGGTATACTTGATAGGAAACAAAGCACTCTATAAGCTAAAATAAGCTTAAATTTGTCCATTTAGACAAATCACTTACCCCAAGTTTATACGATCTCTTTAGTCAAAATAACTTTTAGTTGTCAACATGAATTTTTCTATCAAGTTGGGTCCACGTCCTCCTCTCACTATATAGACTAGGGAACATGACAATTTGAGATGATGGAATAATAAAATCTTGATCGAGCTCCTGCCATACGCTCTAAGCTGGGAGGGACAAATTTTATAATCTAAAACATCAATTACTACTATATGCTGAGTCTAAATACTTAGTGCCCAGTTACTAGCCTTAATCAAAAGTGATATCACAATATTGAAAGGGTAATTAACTAGAGGGTTGATGCTGATAGGAAACATCAACTCTTAAGTTCAAAGTCCTAACAAAATGAGGGCAAAATCTCTGAAGTTGTATCTACAGTCTCATCTACCTACTAAAACTTTGACTTAAAACCTCAAATAAAGCTCTCATCATTTATTTCAAGGGAGGTTGGTGCATGAATTTTTAGAGGCCACAATCCAACAAAAGAATACTTATTCAATAGATATGATCATTTCTTCTATGTCGAGAACTAATTTAGGGACTACACATTCATGAACCATGACAAAAAGACCTTCAAATGAAAATAGATGGAACCAAAAAATCAAGGTTAAGCATTATGACTACAAAGAATGGTTCATACTAGATTTGCTTCCTCCATGATGAGAGAATCCAAAGAAACGCCATAATACAATTGTTGAATCCTAAAATCTCAGTGGTCTCACACCACCTATGCAAACTTTGTAAGAGAAAAAAAAATGTAAAGAAGATGATTTAAAAAATAGAGGAAAATGAAAAATAAACCCTCTCCTTCGAAGATAGCCTCCACTATTTATAAATTTGGATTGTTTGTTTTCTTGAAGGGTTATATAAGTGGCTATAAAAAAAGAAAGACTCAAATTGTGCAAAATGCAACTTCGCATTTGTTTGGAGTAGCTGATGATATTCCCAGATAAATAAGGCTGTCTGCCTTGTCGAGTTGCTTCATTGATAGGATTTATTGAATTTAGACCATTTGAATTTTTTGACAATAGACCAAGCTAAATATTATTACTTTGCTTGATTGTATTAACTGAAATCAAGTAAATAACTTTGATAAACGATGTATGCCAAAGTGTCCTTAGCGAATTGATTAGACTCAGTTGTCGATTTGTGTCTTCCAGTGCTCTTTTTGAATATTCCAGAGTTTCCATCTTCATCAACTCTGGAATATTGCCAGAATTTAGTTGTTCAAGCGATAAGAGAGTTCGAAGGCTTGAGTTCTTTATCATTGCCAGAATTTAGTTCAAAAGGTAAGAACTTATAAAGATGTTTATGCAAATTATTTTTAAAATATTAATTTTATTAAATATTCATTTATTTTTATCAATTCAATTTAATTTAAGTGTCATTCTCTATGAAGATCGATCAAATGATCATCACATTGATCCCTCTGCTGTTACAATGACTATTATTGCTGAACAGCCTTCTATCGGGAAAAAACACAGAAAAAAACTTGATAATCAAGTTATCGAAAAAGATCAAGTTGAGATGCCTTGTACGAACTTTATGCAGGTAATGTTGCATCTCTGAATATATCAGCTTTTGTCTTCCTTGATAAGTATGATCTAATTTTACTCGCAGACATTTCTTCTCAAGACAATATTCAGCCAATTGCTGCAAGAAGTGCTGCTACTTCTTTTGTCGCTTAGGTCCCCAAGATCCAGGAAACTCCCATTTCATTATTGAGAGAAATTAACCAAGATACCTTCATTTCTACTTTAGTAACTCCTATGGTTCATTTGGAAGTCTAGGTTAATAAAAAATTTGAAGAGTTAAAGAAATAGATGAGTAAATTTTGGGTAGTAGTTTTAAGTAAACGAAGCTGCATAGATGAATCATTTCTCTGGTCTTAAAAATTCATTCGGTGAATTAATCAAATTTGGCAATATCGAAATTTCTTTTGAAGAAACGAAGCGAGTTGGCGAGATGGCTTCCAGGTTGATCATATTGAACGACATCTAGAATCTACTAAATCAAATCTATTTCAACCAGGAGGAAGACTTGTTCTACAATGACTCCACTTATAAAAAAAAAGAAATGATGATGATGCAAAGGAGCTATGCCTTTATTTCTTATAATTTTTTATCACTTCTTTTCTTTATTGTGTAGCGTTTCGATCAAAATGATGAATTTCGTAAAAATAAACAGATATCATTTTAAGAGAAAAAGGCATTTTAAAATTCAATTTATTATTAATTATTTTTCTTGATTCCACGAATCTTTTTCTCAATAATTGTAACATTTATAGGTTGAGTCATTTTTCCTTCTGTTACATCCATTATTATGAAAAATTCAAATCCATTTTATGTAACTCTAATACTCTCTTCTGTGATTCTCTTAAACAAACCCTTACGTTCGTTCTTCTTTTTAACCACCCTAAAACTTTCCTTATGGCCAAGAAATGGGCTTCGTATTCCATTCCAGTTACAAAGTGTTCCTAAGTAACCCCTTTGAATTGACTTGACACGAAGAAACATTGCACTTCATAGATTTTAGCCAACCATATGTTCAAAGATGCTACACTTTGTCTGGCTAGAGAAGATGAAGCATCCAATATCTCGTATACTAACAAAATTTGTTGTTACCAAGATCAATTTTGATCAAGGCATCAACTACCTCTTTGTTCCAAATTGGTATAAATTTTCAATTTTTATGAAGACTTCGTACTTAAATATTGCACCCAACTTCTCTGCAATTGTGATCAGTAATCACATACGTGCATTCAGAAAAGATGTTTCAATATGTTAATCCATTTTGTCACTTTTTCACAGTGAAAGCTTACAAGGATGGATCAGTTTTGTTTTCTTTTATCAAGCCTAAAATAACGGGCTTAGAAAATAAAGTTAGATATTAGAGAAATAAATTGCGTTGTATGAAGTAAGAGCCATCCGTCGATTCCCATCAGACCACAACCTTTTTCCTGAAGATGGATTGACCCATTTAAAGATGCCGCTTGAAGAACTTAAAAGTTTTGATTTCCTTAAAAAATTAAGTCTAAGAGTGGAAATGTTCATCTCTCCTGCCTTCTTAGCAAAGATACTGACCTGTAAATAAATACGAATTTCTAATTTTCATGTATATTGTCTAGTTCCCCAACTAAATAATTAATGAATTTTTCTTCCTTTATTCACTCATTCAGCTGACATACCTAAGACCATTGAAGTTGTATAGAGTCTTAATCATTAGCCCATTTGGCTTATCTATTGAAGATGAGTCCATAGCAGCGGATCCGTCCACTCTTCAACTTGATCTTGTTGCTGCAAAAGATTTATTCTCTATCGATTCATCTTTTCTTCCTTCAGGCACCCTTGTTATTGATGTCAAATAGTTGGCAGAGGAAAAAAAAGATGAAGATATTGAAGAAGGTCTTATAGTTCCACGAAGAATTCCTACATCAACTGCATTTCCATGCCGCCCACCTAAGGATGATAAAGAAAAAGTAGTGGCAACTTTGTCTAATGCATCTGTTCTTTCAAAGCATCTTAGGAAAAGAAAGAGAGGAATAGAAACTCCTGAAATTTATTCCACTCCTGAGGCCATAACAGATTCTGAGGTTCCAAGACCTTCTAAAACTCCCTCCTCGTCTCTCCCCAGCGATTGAATTGTTACTTTTAATCTCGAAGAAACAAAAGCTTTGGTGGATTGAACAAAAGACTAGCATGCTTCTAAAGAGACATCCCTAGTCTTATCAACTTGGTTTAATTATTCATTCAGAATTTATGGCTGAGTATTTAAAAGACATAGGGTGAAATAAAATTCATCACCTCTGGCTTCAGCATGCAATGTGAGGACAGCATAAGTGCTTCACATAACTCGCTCATGAATAAGGTCCCCAATCTATTAGGAATAATTGAGAAGTATAAGAGAAATATTCCAAAGTTAGAGCAACAGGCCACTGCTGATAAACTGAAAATTAAGTAGTTGGAGAAAGGGCAAATAGATGACTAGAATCGGCTTACTGCAAATTTTTTCTTAAGAAGATTAAAAGAAAAAATTTGAGGGATCTTATAATGAATTTAGAAAAATGAAGTCTAAAATTTTCATCTAAACTATGTTGGCTGAGTACGGCAAAATGAGAATTTAAGAACTAGGAGTTAAGCAGGTTATTGTTGGAGACTTCTATCATCTACAAGATAAGATTTTTTCCAAGCGAACTCAAGAAAAATTCCTCAAAAATTTAACTGAGACTGCAGCATACAGAAAATTACTTCAAGAAAAATTCTAATATGGGGTTGACTTCTGCGTGGAGAATCTAATAAGAAAGGATATTCTGCCCGTGAGTGGGCGAATAAAGAAACCGTCAAGAATATGACGGAAGAAACTAGTTGTCAAGAAAATGAAGAGCATGAGACTTCCAATAATGCTTGATTTGAACGTATATATCACATACTTGTCAAATGAAAGATTTATGAAATGTTGTTTCCTTTATAGGATGAAATATTATTCTTCTGCATTTCCCATATGCGCTCATCTGGATGAAAAAGCACTGTCGCAAATTTCATTGCTGCTCAAATGATAGGATGTTTTTCATTTCCTTTGAATCAAAACTTATACAATCACTGTCCTTAGTATACATTCCCAATTAAGTTGTTGCCTTTAACGAACTGTATCATGTTTTTAGACTTCTGCAGATCTTATCGTAGTCTTCATTGAAACATCCGTTTAGACTAGCTATAAGAGTGACTCGTACTCTGCTCATTGCAGACCTTGCGCGAAAGGGGAATCTAACTACTTGAGCTTGACCCGTGATCCAAGGGTATAATAAAAGTGCAAATAATTTATTGATGCTTGAATGTTGAGGTTATAATCAAGCATGAACTTTATTGGATTGATGAACGGTTGCTTTCTCTGAATATTTGAATCTCAATGCTTTGCTCGAATTGATTCATTTCCTACTTTAAAGACATGAAGCAAATCTATGACTTTGACTAAAATATGAATTGGTCAACAACAACAACAAAGTCTCAATCCCACTATGTGGGTTCGGCTAGACGAAATCCTTTTTCTCCATTGCGTCTTAATTAGTGTTATATTTTCATTTAATTCTAATAAATTAAGAGATGAATCGGTCAATTACAAAAAATTAATAAACGTCTCAGTAAATTTATTTGTCACTGATGTCTCGAAAAAAGCATCATAAATGTATATGTTATTCTTTCATCTATAAATGTGTGAAGAAACCCATCATTTTAATGCACCTCATTCACCATTTCAACTTGCTAAGAGATTCATTTCTCTTTCTTTTGAATATGGAAGATGAAGATGACTAGGAAGACAAGTCTTTTTCCCATCCAACATTTCTTTGATCTCTTTGTTTGTTGTGGCCCGAATCAAGGGGCTCATTATCTATTGGTGCTTGAAGAAAACTAATGTATCCAATGCATCAACATCCTTTTGCCCACTAGCAAGATTAAGATCTTCCTCTCTAGCCGTCTTCTAATGTGAACCATCTTAAGTAGAGAAGGGCTCATGAACAGATATGGCTAGAGATATTTGCAGCTCATTCTTTTTGCGCTCTCTTACGATGGGTTAAGGAAAAAGGAATAGTTACATGCAACTTGGCGCCCAAGCTTGTTGCAATAGGTTGCCTTCACAGGTTGTGAATGTGAGGTAGTTGCTCACACTCATATAATGGGCAGGTCGGCACAATTTTGAATTAGTTTCTCTTGACTTAAAAATGTATCAATTTTTATATCTTCCTAGTCATTTATGCTTTGTAGCAAGTGGCACTTGAAAGAGACTAGTAATAAAAGCAAGTTGTTTCTCATACCTATTTGATGTTTGTCCTATTTCATTTTGTTACCTGTATTGAAATACTGTTGGATTGCTATGCCAAGATCCTGATATATGCGAGTGGAAATACTCCCCACCTCTTGTAGAATTTTAGTTTAATGAACTCACCACAAAGTTTGCCTTCTTATTTTACAAGGGCTTTTCAGGCCTACAAAACCTTTGATATGAAGCATTTAATTTTCAAAAAGTGTAACTAAATGATTTATCAACTTATCCTTTTGGATAAAAGAAGTTGAGAATTCATCTTAAACACAAAACAACCCATTATCTCTTTCTAATATATGAAAAAAAAAACTTCACCAGTATTACATTGAATGTTATGTTTTTATTTTGTTTTATACTAATAACTTTGAAAGAATATCAACAGTTCCCCTAGTATTTGTACAAGTAAATGGAGACTTAACTCCATGATTATTATTTTATGGAAATAATTTTTTCAGGCCGTCTCCACTCCAAGCCCTAGGAATCATTTTTCCCGAATGTCTGGTTGTCATTTATTCTTGAATACTATATTGTTCAGTCCATGAAGAAACTAATTTTTCAAAAGAATTCAAGAAGCCATATCAGCTTTCTTTGATACCAAGTTGTTGGGCTTACTTTAGAACTATTAACTTTTAGTCATAACCCCTCTTGATTATCTCTTGCTTCATTGAAGGTTGAACTGCAACTTTCTGAGTAGATATAATGTTGTATAAATGCCTTCATTGTTCACTTTTTCGCATTCCTCCAGTTTGTCTTCCTCGATATTACTAATTGCACATACATTTTGACTATTCAAAATATATTTGACTAGCAATGCAGTTTTTGTTCCATTTGAAAGACTAAATGAGATAAATCAAGTAGCAATTGATGGAATAATTATGAGTGTCTAAAGTATTGACGGTAATAGTTGGGGCCCATTTACTGTTTGCGCCTAAGATCTTTTTGAGCAAATTCAAAATCAAGCTTATTCGTTGCTTCTACTTGCACATTAGTCTTTGGGTGATTTACTGAGGTGAACTTTAAGCGTATTCCTTGACTCTGACAGAAGTTTTTAATATTATTATCAGCAAGCTGCATCATTATCCATAATTATTACCATATATAAAAAAAATTAAAAATAATATTAATCCAAATAAAATTGTGAATGTTTTCTACATTAATTTTTACCAAAACCTTTGCCTCGATCTACATTAAAAAATAATCAATCTTGACTAAAATATATTTCTTTCATCATACTGTAGAAGGTAATGAGCCAAAGAGAACGACCGACTAAATTGCAAAAAGCTAGGGTTGATTATTTGTTGTAATCTATGAGATGGTTACAGTTGCATAAGAGCAAGTTTTCAGCATAGCTCACACTTTTTCAAAAATCTTCTTAATCCTACTATAGAATAGGTCAATAATATTATAATCATAGAATTTAACTCAACAACATTTTGGCTTGACTTCTGCATTTGCCTTAATGTAATTCTCTCTATATATCAGCAGCTTCGAATGCTTTCAGACATTGGATATATAAAGATGCAGCCGATCTTTAAAATAATTCCTCATTGAATAACAGATAATGAACGATTTAATCTTAAACCATCTTGGATCTATGACATCCGATGGGATAAAGCCTAATTTTAAGTAATCTTTTAATCGGATTTATGGAACTAAGCATCTGTTCTACATTTACTTCCATGATTTCATACACCACAATAATCGGGTGACACAACTTTATATGAGGATAGCCATCCAGATTCCTCATTTCAAATAGCAAGTTAGAGAATTGATTCTCTTCTTTCAATATATGCTTAGTTCTAAAATACTCAAATTTCTCAATTTCAATTTTTAATTTGAAGGGTATTTCAACATATTATCTTCTCTAGCTTTGAATTGGTCATTCACTTGATTGACTATAAATTGGGCATTAGATTTGATCCCTATATAATTTTATATCAACAATAAATACTTACCATTCAGTTTGATTATCAGTTATATCAAAGCATATATGAATGGAATGAAAAAAGTGAAATTCAAGAAGGACCGTGCAGATTCCCAGTCAACTTCTTAATGCATCATCAACGAACCGCATCCTTAGATTTTATTTTGATGCTTCCATTCTTTATCCAAATTTTCATAAAAAAAAAAATCAGCCAAATATCCATCTAGCACGTCTTGATAGAAGTCCTTGGTGTATAAGAAATATTGAACTCAGTAAGCTCACCCATTTAAATAATCTTCTAGAATTGTCAGACATAACAAGTGTTGACTTCAATAGATAGTGATAACTTGAACAGAATTAGCTCAGAAATAAGATCGCAACCTTCATACTACAATGACTAAAGCCACAGTGAGTCTCTCAATGATTAGATATCTACGTTATTCCCCTCACATTATTTTATTCTTGAACGAAAAGTGAATAAACTGTTTATTTTTTCACACCAAGATAAATATACAATTCCTCTGTTGATGAAGAAGATAATAAAGTCTTTAGTTGTGTTGAACACTTCTCAAGATCTAAAAAAAAAAATCTATTCAGACTAGCAGTATGTCCAATCAGAGTCTGCATTTACTTCATATTTCTTAGTGATAACATTTCTGGGATGGCTTTAGTTTCTTAGTATTCACCTTAATACCTTCTAGAGGAAGCAAATAACAAAGAGTTTTAACATAACCAACCACAAAAATATATTTTAATGGGTTTAATTTCAAATGGAAGTATTAAAGGCTTCTTTTAAATCATCTATAAGTTGCTTAGATAATTTACTTTTAATCAGGAGATTATCAATACAAGGTTCAAATTTTCTTCTACTTTTTTATCAGCAAAAATTAGATCCATCAATTTCTGCTATATGAACTCAATTTTTTAACTCAAAGGGCAATACATTGTAACAATAAACTTCATCATTAATAATTAAAGTCACTTTTTCTACTGTTCGGCGGATGCATTATAATTTGATGATATCCTAAAAACGCATCAAGAGAACTCATCGATTAGCAAACTGTATAGTCGACCAATACATCAATTCGTTGCAAAAATAATTATCTTATGGACACAAAGAATTTAAGTTAGTAAAATCAATGCACATTCTCCATTTGATTTTAGCAGCATAATCATACTTGCTAACCATTCTGAGTGTTGCACCTCCTCGATAAATTTGGCATTCAACATTTTTTGTACTTTCTGATAAACTGATTCAACTAATGGGGTTTCTATATGCATTATTTTATACTTAATGGCAAAAGTTTCAGATTGAAATTAAGTCTATAATAGGACACATCAATATCCACTCATGTTGCTTCTTCTATATTCCAAGCGAATACATTGTGGATTCCTTAAGAACAATAATCAGATCTTCTTTCAATTTGACAATGAAATGTGAACTAACACAAGTTGTGCTCGTTTCATCTCTAGATAGAGCAATTTATTCAATAACTTCAATTGCTTCCAATCCACTTCCTTCGAAATTACAAGTGGAACAACTTGTACATTGCCTACAACCTTCAGATAACATGCTCGAAATTGCACTAAACTCCTCGCACTATAAGATTTTGTTAGCTCCCAGGAAATTTCACTGTTGCATGGTAATTTTATACAATTGCCTTGAATGTATCAAGGATAGATAGAACAAAAAAAAACAATTATAAGCATCTATCACTATAAAATCAGTCATCATTGTGAATTGTTCTCACTCCCAATGTCATGATTAAAGAAATAATATCGCATGTTTCCTTCCACTCTCTTCAAAACCTATAAAGTGGTTTTGAAGTTGGCATGAGATATGAAATGCCTAAATTCATCTTCTCAAACACTTCTTTAAATAAAATATTAATCGATCTACTAGTGTAAATCAGGATACTACCTATCTATTAATCAATAATCAATGTTTTAATTACAATTGCAACACTAAATGATTTCCCTTTTGTCAAAAAAAATTTCATTAGTAAAGACGATTGGAAGTTGAGCTAATACCATCGACCTGAAGGTAATTGCTTACCACCTTGATCTAAGCAGTTTGAGGCTAGATTGGCGAGAAGCCTTAATTTCATCTTCTCTTCGAACTGTTGATACTATTCTTACAATATATATAGCTCATGCCAGGACAAATTCATTTTGTACCTCGTCCATAAGGGTTTTCCCTTGCCTCCTTATATTTGACGCATGTACCACGAAATCCTTCTGTTTCATCACCTTTATTAACTCTTCAATCAAATTACTGAGGTGACAATATTCTTTAGTATTATGGTCATAATCCTTGTGGTATACACAGTATTTCTTTGGGTCATGCAAGGGATTGTCTACCTTCATCGGCAAAATTTTTTTGAGGAAATCTTATTTTTTGGTAATTGAAACTCTCAGTAGAGTAATTGTTGGAATTGGATGACTAGGACGTATTGATCTCCTCTCTTCTCTTCTCTCTATCAGTCTCCTCTTGAATCAATTCCTCGTATCCTCTTGCTCTTTCAACAAAACCCCTTTGTGAACTTCTCTGAGTATGGGACCTACTCCTTTCCATCCAAAACTTAGAATATTTTTTTCAAAATTGACCACTGCTCTCTATCTTGACTCTATATGAGCCCGATAGAGAATTATACTCCTCAATGGATATGTGATGGTTTTACAGCTTGAAGAGTTCCATTAAGGTTTTTGGGCATTATAACCCAAGAGAATATTGAAATGAATAGTTTCTGAGCTCCAAGCCAACCCAGCATAAGCAACTACTACTGACTCTAAATCCATAGCCTCCAATATTTCTTCTTGAAATATGACAATAAAACTTCTTAACTTTCCCAAAGCTCCTGACGAACTCTCAGTAAGGCCTAAGAGCTCTTTTACAATTTCTATGACTAGCAAGTTGCGTAATGAAGATGCATTTGAATTCTTCGGCAAATCACTGAAACAGCGAAAGATTCATTCCTTCAAAGTCATGAAAAAGAATCAGCACATTTGAGCATCATTAATTTTTAATAAGAATATTAATTAATCAAACGAAGCCAAATGATCAACAAGATCTAATCTTCCTTTGTAAGATTCAGAGATGGAATCACAAATTTCTCTGATGCTTTTGCTTTTGTTATTTCCTTTGTAAGAAAATGGCTCCTTCCACTTTCTACATTCCCTCCTTTCTCGATGATCTAAAAGAGAAGACCCTTCACTGTCTAGATGATAAGATTTGTTGTCATTAGCTGGTATCGATGGTAGAGCTCTCTCTGCTCTTACCGTTGATACTTCTCTTTGAACTACTAGTTCAGATAACTCTAATGGTATTTGAACTTAGGTGTAACTCTAAGTACATGCTCCAAATCATTAGCATCAATTGCTACGTTAGCACATTTATTAGTTGAATCACAAACACTCCAATACAATCCAATGTTAATTCAATTTCCCGAGATTGCACTTCTTTTCCGTGCAAAACTCTTCTTCAAGTTTGTGGCATGATCCACACTGACACACTTTAGAAGATGTTAAATCCTAAAATGTCAGTAGTCTCACACCACCTAGGCATAATTTGTAAATGAAGAGAGGTGGGAAAAGTTTAGAAAATAGAAAAGAAATGAGAAAAGCACCCATTATCCTTTGAGGATAGGCTCCCCTTTTTATATGCTTAGGTTGGCCGTGTTCAAAAAGGGTTACATAAGGAAGATTGTGATTCAACTATATTAAAAAAAAGGGACCGAACCGAAACTACAGAAAATGCAACATTGTGTTTTGTTGATATATTTGATGATGTCGTTGGTACATAGGACGGACTGATAAAAGTACAAACTTTGCCGAGGTTCATTATTGATTCAATTTACTGAACATGACCATGCAAATTGCTTGACGATTGACTAAGTCAAATGTTATTATTTTGCTCGATTAGACTAACTGAAGTTAGCTAAATGACTTCTATAAACAATGTATGCCTAGTCATCTTGGCGAACTGATTAGACTCAGCTGCTCACTTACACTGATTGTTGTTCTTTTCGATTATGTTTGGAATATCTTGTTCTAGTCACATGCCTGAGATATCATACTCCGCTGATCCTTAGTCCTTGATTGATAAACAATATCAGTACTTGAAGCTTCAGACATAACATTGCTATTGCTAGAGCTAGTATGTTTTACATGTAAAGGTAATAACATATCAAAATTACCGCATGCGTTTAATATTTATTAGACAAACCAGCAACTCTTATTATTGTATTATCTTCTTATTATTGAGGATTTCTTTTATTATATTTTTCCCTTACAGCTTCAGATAGTTATCAATATTCTTCCAATTTCAATAAACGGCTATTGCAATTCTAGCTTTCCTTTAACATTTGCACTCCCTATAAAATAAAAGATATATCAAAACATCAATAAGTAATTTAATTAGGATCCAATCAGCACATAAAGCACTAATGAAAAAGGTAGGCCATAGAAAAAAAAAAAGAAAAAAAACTTGTAAATGGTGTGCAGATAATCATGGTGAAAATACAGTGATGTGAGAACTCTAGAACCAAACCTCTGAACTTGTGAATAATAGCAACACCATCAAAGACTCTAATCATTGAACCAGCAGATGTTACCATGACATGGGACGGATTATCTGGCGCATACTGTTTGGAATTAAGTTGGTTAGCACCACAAAGTCAATCACCAATAAAGTGTCCCTTGCACGTTTTAGAAATTTAATTTCTGGACTTAATTATAATTGACGAATAAAATCACGATATTAGGAAAGCAAATTAGAAGAAAATCAAGAAAACCAAAATATTTATCAAAAACAAAATTTACCTGGAACCCAGTTATCTTCTTTGAATGTGATTTCTTTTTCTTGTGACTGATATCAATTTGACTTCCTAGAGAAAGTTTATCATCTGCTACACATTTCCAAAAGAAAACATAAAAAGTCGTAGCAATTAGTCAACATGATTTACTGAGATTTATGCTTCAAGCATAATAGGCCCTGTTAACCATTCCCTGCTCAAATTTTTATACTAAAAATTTTCAGCATTCAAAATTTTCAGGTTCCTCCATAACTACACTGATCACCTATACAAACAATTTAAGAGATTATGAAGTTCAAGAAAGCAGCATACCAGAAATGTTGTAAAAACAGAAACTTCCTTTGTGCGAACCTACCAAAGCTCCCTGGAACAAAGAGAAAATCATCACCAAAAGAATTTTAATAGGAATTCTATACTTATGTTTCAGTTTTAGTGCTGCTACAAAAAAACATGCAAACAAGCTTAAAAAAACATTTTGCACCACCTGACCATCAGGAGTATAGCATACAGCAGTAACCATTTCATGGAGGTCACTCCAGTCAACAACCTGACGTTTTGGAATACTCCATATGCGGACTTTGCCATCAAGAGATCCGCTAATGAAGTAATTATCATCCATGGGATTGAACTGGATACATGTTACTGTCAAAACATTAGCCAAATAAAAGCTTAAGAACATTAGAAATGCATTGTATTGCTTCAAATAAATAATAAATGGTGATTCGTATGGCCTCTTGAAAGAAAGTAGAAAAGTTTCCAGGATGATAAGGTTACTGCCCATGAAAAAATCAATAATGTTTTATTCAACAACATACCGAAGTCATTGTGTGCAAACAACTTTAGACAGGTCTTGCTCTCCATGTCCCATAGTCGCACAGTTTTGTCCATAGATGATGAAAGAAGATGCTGAATTTCATTGAGATGGATGAGACAGTGGCAAGACGTAAACAAATGAATAACTGAATAAAAAGACTACTCTTAAATTTCTTTGTACATAGTATTAAAGCTGTTATAGAACTGCCTTTGGAAGTCCTATGGAACAAGCAACGTGATTTTCTCAGAGATTCCTTAGTTTTGCTTATGCTACTTTGATGAAGTCATAGTGTACGACCATAATATGTCAGCATGAATCTCGAAAAGTTTTTATGAACCAGAAGACAAGCATGGTCCACCAAAAATCAAAGATAAAATCAATATGAACCCATGTAATCCGATGCCTAACCAAGGCTTCTCCGACAATGTATAAAGGCCGCCAAACGATAGCCCCTCAAGACATGGATTAGGGCATAACCAAGCAAGAAAGGGGATACCTCAAAAGGACGCCATGAATCATCTCACAAAGAACCAAAAGACTAGGGGTTTAAACAAATCGAGCTTGAGCGAAAGTTGAGAAATGTTACAAGGCCAAACACACGAAATGATCCTCTATGGTAGAAATTACAAATGTATGATCATTTTTATAGTTGGCGAAAGTTGGGATTACAAAGTATGGAATACATGCTTAATCTTCTACAGATGTGAGTTGAGAATATTCAAGAAGTATTGAATATTAATGAAAGGGATTAGTCGATGAGGATGGGTGAGAGTGATCAGACGATGATGGAGTGGTAATAATATTTGGATGATAACAGTTAAGTGATAACGATCAAATAATGATAAACAAGTGACAGCAGATGGGAGATGACAGTTAGGTAAAGACGATTAGATGATAAAAATTGGGTGTGAATAGTTATTGACGGTGATCGTTGACATCAAACTCCGAGCAAAGTTTAGAGTTCCTCAACTTCCAGGCGCTCTAATTTTTAGTTCAGGTTCTCTTCATGTAAATAATATTGATCTATTTATAGTTTATCATCATCAACAACAACAACAAGCCTTTATGCCACTAAATGGGGCCAGGTACATGAATCATTTTTCTCCATTGCGTCCTACTGAATGGCACATTTTCATTTAATTATAATAAATTAAGATCATTTTTTATAAAATAAGCCCAAGTCTTCCTAGGTCCACCCCTGTCTTTCTTAACGTAACTCGAATCACAAACATCTACTCTTCTAACCGAATCATTAGATGATCGACGTTTAATTTGACCAAACCATCTAAAACAACTCTCTCTAATTTTGTCCGCCACAGAAACTACACCAACCCTATCATTGATATATTCATTTCGCATTTTGTCGCTAAGCGTAATGCCACTCATCCACCTAACCATTTCTCATCTCGACAACACTTAACTTAATTTTATGCTTTTCTTTTAAAGGCCAACATTCAACGTCATAGAACATTGGAGGTCTCACCATCTTATAAAATTTTCCTTTCAGTCTAAGTGGTACTTTTCTATCACACAATAGGCCCGAAGCATTCCTCCACTTTAACCAACCAACCTGAATTCTACTAATAGCTTTCACCATCACTTTGAACAATAGACCCGAAATATCCAAAATATTCACATCTTTTAATAATATGATCAACCATACTTAAAAGTCTGTCATTAGAGCTACTACAACTAAAATTACATTCCATGTATTCAGTTTTAGTTCTACTCAAACGAAGGCTCCAATGTAGACCTCCATAATTTAAGTTTTTCCTGAGCTCTTTCTCCATCATCAGTGAAAAGCATACACCAAGGTACATCCTTCTATAAATGTCCACTAAGAACATCCATAACTAAATCCAAAATATATGGACTTAAAGCCGATCCCTGATGTAATCCAACTGAAATAGGAAAATAATTGGTCAATCCTCCTTCTATTCGAACACAAGTAACAGCTCTAGTATACATATCTTTAATAACTTGAATATAAGTCATATCAACACCTTTCTTCTCTAGAACTCTCCAAAGCATGTCTCTTGGAACCTCATCGTAAGCATTATCTAAATCAATAAAAATCATATGTCGACCTCCTTATTCTCTCTATACTTCTCCATCAAACCTCTCAATAAATGTATAGCTTTCATAGTAGACCTACCCGACATAAATCCAAACTGATTTTGAAAAATCCTTATATTACGCCTTAACCTATGTTCAATTACCCTCTCCTATAATTTTAAAGTATGACACATTAACTTAATTCCTCTATAATTTGCACTCTTATGCATCCACTTTATTCTTAAAAATGGGAACAAAATGTTCATCCTTCACTCCTCGGGTATCTTTTTCATCTTAAAATAATACTAAAGAGCTTAGTAAGCCAAGAAAACCTCAAATCTCCGAAATATTTTCACACTTTAATTGAGATATTATCAAGCCCTGCAAACTTTTCCCCCTTTATTTTCTTTAAAGACTCGTCAACTCTTTTTTATTAATATGACGGTAAAAATGAAATATTTTATTATTATTCAAGATATTAAAATCACTAGGGTCGATCTTATTTCCAGAAACTTGATTGAAAAATTCATCAAAAATAACTCACCCACCTATGTTGAATATATTTTCTTTAAAAAATCATTTTTTGATTTTTATCTTTAATACACTTTACTTGAGTTAAATTTTTACTTTTCTTTTCTCTTTGTTTGGCTAGTTTATAAATATATTTTTCACCCGCTTTAGATCTAATCAAATATACATATCACTAAAAGCAAAATGTTTAGCATCACGGATAGTTCTCTTAGACTCCTACAGACCATTTTATATTTTTCCCAGTTCTCTTAGTTTTTACATTTACACCAATTTTTATAGATAGCTCCTTATATTATATCTTTTCTTACACATTATTATTCTACCACATGTTATTTTAATTTATAGAAACTTTTCATTTTGATTTTTCAAATACATCCTTTGTCACTGATTTAATAGTGTTTGTTACTTTATCCCACATAAACTTTGTTTCTTCATGAACATCTCAAATCTTGAAATCTTGAAGTTTACTAATAAAAATAATTTTATTTGTCATTTAGGTGTAATGATTCTTAATATTTTTTTATTTTACAACACTTCGTCTTAAAATCCAGAACTAATAATCAATGTTGAGTATTTAAATTCTCAATTGGAATAACATTACAATCTTTATATTCTTGATGATCTCCTCTTCTTAGAAAAAATAATCAATTTGTGTTTTATTATATTCATTTTTGTAAGTAACAATATGCTCATCTTTTTTCTTGAATAAAGTATTAACAATAACAAGATCATAAGTTAAAGAAAAACCTAATATGGTTCTATCTTTTTCATTAATCACTCCAAAACCGGAGCCGCAATGAATATTTCTAAAATTTTCTACCACTTTACCTACATGTTCATTTAAATCTCCTCCAATAAATTTCTTTCTTCAAGAGATATCATTTGTATTAATTCTTTTTGGTCCTTCTAGAATTTCTCTTTAGAACCTAAATCTACTTGAGAAGCATAAGCACTTATAATATTAATAATCTTAATATCAACAACAATCTTAAGAAATATAATTTTATCTTCAATTCTATTAATGTTTGCAACACTATTTTTCAAACTCTTTTCTATAATTAAACCAACACCATTCCTATGTAATTCTTACCTGAATACCAAAGTTTAAAACCTAAACTATAAGTCATTTCTCCAATTTATTTAGATTCTTGAATACATTAGATATTTATGTTTCTATGAATCATAATATCAACTAATTTCATTAATTTATCTATGAGAGTACATATTCCAATATCATATCGTAATTTTAGTTTCATGAACTAACTTCTTTACATGCATCTGTCCGTAATGTGGGAACCCTTGCTTATTTGACACTAGACCAAAATGTCGTATAGCAGCTCGTGCACACTTTTCACCGAATTAAGGAAATATAACGCTTTGCTTCCAGGGAATGCTCTAACATTTACATAATGATAAAAAGTGTTCATGTCCTAATTTTAAATTTTAGATTGGTTGTCGACTGCCTAACACAATTCTCCACTTTTCATATCCGGGCTTGAGACCCAACAATGGCAGCCTTAATCTATTTAAAATATATATTAGTATTAGTTTTCTAACTCAAAAAAGTATATTCTTAAAAGTTTTTATCAAACGATCGCTTTTTGTTCATTTAAATATAAATCATTCTTTAAACATTTAAATGTCTCAATGACCTCACAATTGACTGATCATAGGCTCATCTATTTCTTTTGCAAAGCTGCTTATTTTGATTATAAACATACAAAAATCAGAGATCAATCGATTCTTCAACTTATAGTCTAAAGTTTTCAACCACATTTCAAGTAAAAAACCACATATAAAAAAATAATTATTATTATTATTTGGAAATTTTGGTTTGAATGAAACATTTTGATGATTACATCTTAAGAGGGGTGTTTCATTCGAAGTGGGGGAAGGGCAGAAGAGACTGAGGGAGAGAGAGAGTGATAGTTGAGGAGAGCGAGAGATAGAAGAGAACTAAAGAAGTATCATACCTTGCTGACAACACCGCATCTGAGTGACAGAAGAGAATCGAGAGATAACATAATTCGTGTCGTCTTAGAAGAAGAATAATGAGGGAATGTTAATGTTGTCGGTGCAAGTGCAAGAGAGGTTCAACACAGTTGGCCGGAGGGGCAACCTAGGGCTCGTCGTGTGAGCGATTTTTATGAAGAAGAAGAGCTGAGGCTTCGAAGCTAAAAGAAATGATGTCGACTCAAGTGAGAGACTTGTTTCATGCATAGAAAGGAGTAAGTGTGTGTGTCTTGTGCTTCATATTAGTAGAGGAAAGAGAGGAAGGTATGGAAAATCAATGATTTTCAGAAAGAAAAAACATTTCGTTTCCTAGCACTCTGGAAGAGGTTGTCACGCTCGAAAAAGAAGCCAAAAGAGCAAAGGTCTGCAAGTCTGTTGAGAGGATAAGAAGCAAACCACGCTCGAATAAAGAAGGTTCCAGCCCTGAGAGTCTTATGTGTGTGAAGAGATGCTGAAAATAAAGGTGAGTTAAAGATTTTAAAAAGTTTTAATAGAAAGTTATAATTGAATCAGGATCGAAGCTATTAAGTCCTGAATTTGATGGAGTAAAGATAGCACGAACTTCAAGTACGAGGGAAGAGGAGGCATCGCAGGCATGAGTGAAGAGCTGAGAGGTACGTGCTCAATTCTTTTAAATTATATGATTTATTTTAGTTAAGTATGTTATAAATTAATATTAAATTTTATGAATTAATAACAATGATTAATTTTGGCAAGCAATCAAATTAAAACTTAGAAAAGATTGAGATTGACTTTTGTGCAAAAGAAGAGATAATTGAAAAATCAAAGGCAGAAGAATACTTAAGTTAGAGGTGAAATAAAAAAGACATGGACATAAGAGTCTAATTAAATAATTTGAATCAGCATATTTAATTAAATGTATAATATATAAAGTGCTTAATTATAATTTAATGTCAGAAACCATAGACAGAAGAATAAAAGTCGAATTAAACTGATTAGTAGGGGGGAAGGAGGAGCCTAGCGTGTAAGAAAACAAACCGAGTCTTTGAGGTAAGAAAGAGCTTGTTTAATTTAGATTTCTTTTTTAGAAATTGAAATTATATTTAAGTATTAAAAGCAAAGTAAAGAATAATCTTTTAAAGAGGACTTTGAAAAATTAAGGTAAGTAATTGTGTTTTTAAGTTACAGTAATATTACTTATTTTTAAATATATCATTGCTTACAGTTTTCACTATTATGTCTTATGTCATTGTAATTAAATTATATCTAGTTCTTCATATTAATAGTCATAAAATATATATGTTCAAACTATTATATAAATAATTCTATTATAGTTTTCTTATAAAGATGTCTCCTAATCATATGAAATGTAAATTGTAGTATAGGTGAATAAATCAGATTATTTCATGACCTTGAATTTTAGTAAGAGTGCAATTAGTCATTAGTAGATGATGTAAAGTATTTCATAAGAAAATAATGTATGTTATAAAGAAAGAAATAGTTTATATATGAATGTTTATATGTGCATGTTAAGATGAGTTCACCCACTTATGATACAAACAGGTGACAACAGTATACCCACGTGCGTAGATATTATCCTACTAACACATGCAATTGTGATATTTAGATTGTTAATCGTTGTGTCGACGGGAGAATATGGGCTAGAGGCGAATAGACAATTTTCACCTCAAAAATTCATATAAATTAGATCGCGAAGTGTTGTGCTAACATGATAATATCTATCAGCGATGTGCTAGGTTATGTTGTGACGGTGCTCCTAAGATGGATGTGAGAGTTGGATTTATGAAATAAAACAACAACAACAACAACAACAAAGCCTTAATCCCACTAAGTGTGGTCGGCTACATGAATCCTTTTTCTCCATTGCGTCCTATTTAGTGTCAAATTTTCGTTTAATTCTAATAAATTACGATTATTTTTCATGCAATAAGCCCAAGTTTTCCTAGGTCTGTCTGCCTTTCTTAACATAAGTTGTATTTAAAACATCTACTCTCCTAATCGGATCATCGAGTGGTCGACGTTTAATGTGACCAAACCATCTAAGGCGACTCTCTCTAATTTTATTCGTCACTGGTGCAACTCCAACCCTTTTACGGATATATTCATTTCGCATTTAAAACTTGAAGAGTACAGTTAATGTTAATGCACATCAAAGTATAAGATTATTATATTAAGTAAATGTCATGAACACATACATAAGATTATTATAAAATCTTCTATAATTAAATATTAGATGTCTATTATTTTCTCTTTTTTGGGTTACTACAGTTTAAAATTATAATATCTCATGAGTTATCTATTTTAATATTTTTTCATGTTTTAAGCTTTTGAATAAAATGAATACTAGAACGTATATAGAAAAAGAGATCAGCAAGCAGAAATGTAACTTATGTTTGTTAATTAAAATAGTCTCCTTTAATGACTTTTTTAATTAATATTTAGATATTAAATTATTAATGATAGAAATAGAATAATAGAGAATTTAGTTCTACCGTCTAACCATCCATTCCTGCTTTGGTTAATTTGAAATCTCGGGTTGGATCATGATAGATTGATTCAGGCTCATTTAGACTCAATTAGGAACATTTTTATATCATTTAATTCATCTTATTAACACATTCAATTTTATTATAATTTGTAAAATCCAAGGTTTAAGAATTCTGAATTTAATTTTAAAAATCTCATGTGAAAAATTGCACTGAGATTAATACTTGATTGTATTCTATGAAGAATCAACAATATTTGATACGATAATATAAAATGTGTTGGAATGGAGAGGCTTTTGGAATTTGGCAAAGGCTAAAAATCTATGGAAGAAGGTTCACTTTATTTTCTTTGCTTCATACTAATTCAAAGCTCACTTTATTTATACTTAGTGTGCATCACTATATTAATAGTAGGATTACGCACGCGTAATTCTAATCCGATGGTTATAATAATTATCCGCCTCTGCTGCAATAATTTTACACTCTCTACATAATAATTCACATCTCATCTACACTCTGTACGCATTCTAGAATAAAGGCTTCAGATGAGGCTCTTATTAGACTTTATTTAAACAAGCTAAAATCGAGTTTATATTTCAACACCTCTCTTAAAGCTTGATTTTGTGACTCAAGTAAACTTCTCATTTTAATAAAGTCTTGACTTTTGAGTGAACGTAGTGAAAATATCAATGACTTGATCTTGAGACTTCGCGTCTTGCACTTATATCTCGTTTCTTTCGATGCGTTCTACGATGTAGTGATAGCGCGTATCAATGTGCTTTAGCTTCATCGTGGAAAAGCTTGGATTATTTGCTTAGCGTTATTGCGGACTTGTTATCGATAGAAATCTTGATCGCCTCTTCTTGTGATAAACTTAACTCTTTTAATAAGTTTCGAAGCCGAGTTGCATAAGCGAACATATGAGGTTGCGGCGAGATGCTACTGCTTCGCACGTAGAAAGAGTGACGATTGGTTGTTTCTTTGACATCCAAGTGAAAGCGATATCTCATATGAAGAACACGACACTCGTGGTACTCTTTCGATCATCCATGTCTCGGCCAATCCATTGTCGTTATATCCTTGAGCTTGAAATTGTTAGATGATGCGTAAAGTAAACCAAAATCGATTGTCTTTTGATATAGCGCATAATTAACTTTTAGCGGTCTTCGAGTGGGTAGCGGTTAGATTCTCCAGTATAGCAGCTGACAAATCCGATAGCATAAAGGATATCCGGCGTTGTGCATGTCAAGTAGTATAAACTTCAACTAAACTCTTGAAAAATGTTGGATCAATTCTTTTCCTCATACATACTTTGATATCTTTACTCCACGTTCTACGGGAGTATTTATAGGTTAGGCTATTATCAATCTTGAACTTCTTGATATCTCCGCTACACGAGAGATGAAAATCTCATACTATGTTCATTGACTTCAATGCTGAAGATAATATGTCATGAGGCCGATATCTGTCATCTCGAACTCCTTCGTCGTAACCTTTGAAGCTTTTCAAACATCTTGGATTATTTTATGTGTGAGATCGAGTCGTCGACGTATAAACAAACAATCGAGACATTTCGATCATCATTCTTGATGTAAAGAGCGTACTCGTAAGAACACTTTATGAAGCTCTTCCCTTGTAGATACTTGTCTATTCAATTTATTTCATGCTCTCAGTGCTTGCTTCAACCCGTAGAGAGCCTTTTTTAGCTTTAGAACCTTGTCTTCTTGTCCTTTGACTTCATATCCTAGTGGTTGCTGAATGTAGATTATTTTTTCAAGTATTTTATTTAAAAAGACAGATTTTACATCCATTTGATGTATTCTCTACATATTTTGGGCTGCCAAAGAGATGATTAGTATAATAGTTTTTAATCGGGCAACGAGGGCGAAATCATATCATCATAGTCGATGTCTAACTTTTTGGTCATAGCCTTTTGCCACCAATCTTGTCTTGTATCTTTCAATTCTCCTTCTGGAATTCTTAACTGTTTTGTACACCCATTTCACACCAATTGTCTTATGCCCTTTTGAAAGTGAAGCTAGCTCCCATATGTTGTTCTTCTCATATGCCTTGATTTCTTCATCCATTGCATCTTTCTAATTCTTGCTTTGTATAACTTCTTGGAAATCCATGGGCTCCATGATCAATGAAGAGACAAAAAGAGTAAGATTATCTTGATTGTTAGTTACTTCATAAAGATCTTGTAATCTTCTGAAGTGTGGTACTCTTTCACTTGAATTTTTTGTTGAATTTGAGGACGATGAGTCACTTTGGGTACTTGTAGTTAATGTTGTTTGTGGAGTAGTATGCTCTTCTCTTGTTTGTTCGATCTGTGGCTGCTCTACGTCTTCTTCTTGCAAGTATGGGAAAAAGTTATAGTCCTCGTCATGTGATTCCCAATCTCATTCTCCTCTTTCATCGAATATGACATCTCTGCTGATGATTGACTTACCTGTATTTGGATTGTATAAGCTTGTAGCGCTTTCGAGTTGGTGTCGTAACCAATGAAGATGAACTTCTCGCTCTTATCATCCAACTTACTTCTTTTTTCGTCGAGTATGTGTACATGAGCTATGCATCCAAAAACTCGCAGATGAGAGATGTCGAACTTCCTTCCACTCCATGCTTCTTGTGATATCTTTCCCCACACACTTCTTGTTGGTGATCGGTTAGCCAAATAAACAGCACATGCGACTGCTTCTACCCAGAACTTCTTCGGCAATTTCTTGTTTTTTAACATGCTTCTTCTTATGTTAAGGATGGTTCTATTTTTCCTTTCCGCTACTCCATTTTGTTGGGGGGATCTTAGAATAGTTAGAAGTCGACGTATTGGTTGAGCTACGGAGTCTGAAGTTCTTTCGAAGTGGATCTCTCCTCGATCGGATCGCATAGCTTTGATCTTGAGACCACTCTCCTTTTCTACATCTGCCTTAAACTTTTTAACATTCAAAAGCATCGATTTTTGTCTTAGAAATACTGCAGTGTTTTTCGTGAGAAATCATCTATGAAGAGAAGGAAATAGTTGCTCTTACTGGAGTGACTTTGACTTTATTGGACCGCTACACATCCGTATGTATGAGCTCGAGAGGCTTTTGGACTTCTTGAAAAAGCTTTTACTGAAGTCTTTCCAGAGTAAACATCCTTCGCATGATTGATCGTAGTGGTTGATGCGAGATAATACTTTCACCATCTCTTTCTTTAAAAGCGATTCGAGTCACTCCAAAGTTGAGATGTCAAAGTAGAAGCATCTTTATAACGAGCGCCTGAGACGTTTGGCGATATCGTTTTGAATGTTAAGCGAAACGTTCATTTTTAGAACGTTGACGCGCTACGATCGAGTTACCAATATTATCTTTTAAGAAGAGAGTATTTTCTTTCGAGCGAATATTATGTCCATTCTCCGATTGTTGTCCAAACTCGAGATGTTGCTTTCTTCATATTCGGCACAAGGTAAACATTAGAAATAAATTGATGCTTCTCGTTTTTCGGCGGATGAGAATGTTACCTTTGTCTTTCACCTCTATCTTGGACTCGTCTCCGAACGACACGTTGTCGCTTAATGATTCGTCGAGCTCTACGAACGTGCTTCGTCTCCCACACATATGGTTGCTTTGCACGGTGTTCGATGTACATGTAATATCTTGACCTCTTTCATTGTTCTTGTATCTTAGCTGATAGAGTGTCGTCTTCTTCTCTTTTCTTCACATGTAGTTAACTCTTTCATAAAGCTGTGTTCTTAGGAGCCCTACATTCTTTTGCATAATGCTGACTTCATTACTGATTATAGTGACTTAATTTGAAATTTATCGTCACTCGAATTTGAACGCCTCGACAGCGTTCTTTTGTAGATTTTTCTCATTTCTCATAGTTATTGTTGGAACCCCACCATTGCTTGCTAGCATGACCTCGTCTTTGTCCACCACCTCTTCCATGTTGGCTTCTAATATTGTTGAAGCTTTCATCTTTCAGAGTTGGTTGAATATTCGCCTTGAGAAGTTGTTCGACAAATCTCTTCATTTATCTTCTTCTTTTCTTCGTGGGCTTGCAATGAACCCAGAAGTTGTTCTATGTCATGGCTTGTAAATCATTGGATTCTTCGATAATAGTTGTGATCTTATCAAATTTTGAATCTAATGAATGAAGAATCTTACTTAACTTACTCTCGATTTCTTTTAGTAGATTGTAAATGGTAATGACTTCTAGAAAAGTAATCGGAGACCAACTCAGTCTTCTTTCATATCAAAATATCAAATTGACCTTAAAGTTTGAAGTCGTACCTTTAACCTTGCTTTTCTCCTTTATACGAAACCTCGAACTTCTTCAGCTAGCATGGCAGAAGTGACTTGAGATCTTCTCAAAGCCATCTTACATCTAGAACTGATAGATGAGGAAGAGAGCCTCTTGTCTCTCTTTCGCAAATCTCTTAACCTCTCATTTTGTGTTGTGGATAAAGTAGACTCGTTGCTTGGCTCATCGTAGCCTTTCTACACAACCTCCCAAACATCATGCGCTCCAAGAAGTGTCTTCATCTTGATACTCCAATTGTCGTAGATGTTTTCATAGCATGTCAGGACTTGGAAGAAGCAATACTGCAATTTCTTAATTCTTACTGTATAAAGGAACACTTTAAGCTCGATCTACAGCTTTGTTGGAATTGAGAGGCTTTTAAGATTTGTGAAAAGTAAAAATCATGGAATAAAACATTATATATTTTTCTTGATCTGATTCAAAACTTACTGTTATTATCTTGATAGCTGCACTCCTAAATTAATGGTAGGATTGTCTGCATTATAATTTTAATCCGATAGTTCTGATAATTCTCACTCTCTGCATAATAATTCTACACCTCTTACATAATAATTACACGCTCTTCTACTCTGTAGCATTCAAAATAAAGCTTCAAATGAGATTTCTTATTAGACTTTATTTAAACTTTATATTTCAACAAAATGACGATTCAAGCAAAATAAAAATAAAAAAAATTAAAAAATAAAAGAAAAACTCAAACTCAGCAACAAACGAAGTGCACTTTAAATAAAAGATTCTACTGTATTAAAAGAAGGTGAACAGTAAATGGAACGCGAACTCAAAAGAAGTTCACCATGAAGCAGAGAATATACTTGAGATTTGGACCAGCAGAGGTCCAAGACATCATTAAGGTGACCTTCAAAAGAGCAAAATGGCGTCTTAGAGATCGAGAAAATGGTATCTGGCAAGACAACATAATCAGGAAGAGAGCGTTTTTTGCTTCCCAGCTTGCTTTTCTTCCTCTTCCTATCGGACGGGTGCGATCCCAGAATAGTAGCCTGCTCCATCCGAGAAGACGCTGACATATTCAGGGTTCCAGTGGCCGAAGAAAGGCACGACTCCTGCTGCCGCCGTGAAGAGAAAGTCGAGAGAGTGTCGGATTCCATCACCTGCCACACATGCACGGTCCTGTCCGCGCCGGCACTCGCAAGGAAACGGCCGTCAGAGCTAAATCTCATACACCAAATCGAGCCTTGATGAGCCTGGAGCTCCTGGCACATGTAAAGCCCTGTAAGCTCCTTGTAAGATTTCCTATGCTGATGCACCTTTAGCCAATCCAAAGATTTCCCATTTAAAGACGATGACTTTCCACCGCCAAAGCCTTCGCTAGAAGCGGCAGCAGCAGAAACGCCGCGGTACCTATCCTTCTCGGATATGAGGCCGGTCAATGAGCTGGCGACGAACTTGAAGTTCTTGAGCCAGCTTCCGCTCTTCCTCGCCCCGGATTTGGAGCTCTTCCTACCGTACCGCTGACACGTGGAGCTGTCATTGCCTCCTCCGTTTCTCTTCTTATCTTCACCAAGATTAACGCGGCGCATCAGCTCCTTGACAATGGGGGAGAAGCCGAGGAATCGATCGAACTCGTCCATGCTAAGCTGTAATCCTGTCTGCGCGTCGTTGAGCCGGCCGCAATTTCCGTCCTTTTCGACCTCGCTCACTACAAACTCCTTACCAGTGTCCAAATTTTTTATCTTGCACGCCCCAGCGCCCGCTTCACCGTCTTCTGCTTCTGCAGCACCACCTCGCTCATTTTTGCCTCCGTCTTTTGCTCTAAAGGCACCGCCTTTCTTCCCCGTTCGACGAAGACATGGATACGACGGAGAGGAGAATGACCGGACAAGCCCCGCGGCCACCGGCGCTTGGAAAGGAATTTGCGAGTCGGAAAGGCATCGAGCAAGGGAGGCGGTTTTAGGCGGCGAAGGTGGCGGAACAGGCGTGGTGGAAGAAGGGGGGAGCGGAGGTGGGAAGAGGTGGGAGGCGGTTTTGGGGCTGTGGCGGCTTTTGGAAAGGGTGAGTTCTTTTCTGCTTGTGAGGCCCATCCCATGAAGGAGGCGGCGGCGTCTTTCGATCAGGGAGACAGGCTCCGCCATCCAGATGCCATAATCGAAGCCGCCGGTACCGTCATTATCCTCGTAGAAGTAGTCGTCAAGGTCCGCAACACAGATCGAGAAGCGAGGCGCATCTATAGCGGAGGCGAAGGAGATGCGAACGTCCGCATCGTCCTCATCGCTGTCAGAGCTCGAAGAAAGGTGGTCAAGATCGAGCGAGACGCCCGAGGGTACGCGGTCGAGCGAATCGAAGAAACAGTCGTCGTCTTCGCTTTCATCCTCAGCTTCATCATATTGTTCATTTTTCGCTATCGCTTCCACCTCGGGGAGTTTTTCTGTCTCGCTGCCGCGATCGAGCTCGGCGTCCCAGCCCATGGCAGCAAACAATGGTCTCTTCGATCCTCCTCCACCTGGATCAGTTGGATAGCCCGCATTGCAAGACCGGGATGCTGTCTCCTCGGCTGTGTCATTTTTGGTTTCTTTGTTGATGGCTCTTTTGGACGTGCGGGAGACGAAGCTCCTCCGTGGCGGCGAGGGAGGATAATGCGGGGAGCCTTGAATTGTTCTCCACCTTCCAGAACAAGAATTAGCAGGTCTCGTGCCACGGAAGGTTGATTATAATCCGCAATATTCGAACGCGGTATAATTTTAGAATTTCTCTATTATTATAATAAGAAATTTGTATTATATTATATTATACTATATAGTAAATTTATTTATGTATTTATATTTTAATTAATTTTAAGTGAATTAATGTAAATGATATTTTAAAATAGTTAAAAATATAGATGTTTTATAAATAAATAGATATATTTTAAGTAGGAGTTGATGATTATTTTAATTTAATAAAGCAGCATTGATTAGAGTAATTTTAAATGGGAGCAAATGGAAAGACAAAAGTTGTATTTTTAATGATTAATCAAAATGTAAATTCATTTTTTTTTATGGATTTAATTATTTTTTTAAAAAAATAAAAAAGTAATTTAAATTTAAGTGTTTTTAATTTTTTTAAAAATTTGATATTGTATCCGAAAAAAGTACCAGCATGAATCTCGAGAAAATCTAATAGCACAAGAAGGATAAGTCGTGTCACGGGATGACCCACCAATAAAAGGCTCGAGGGCCCCTGCGTCCGATTAGAAGATTCAAGACCAAATTTAATCACGGCAGCCAAGCGGGTCGAAATTGAGCAGTTTAACTAGCCACCAAGTATAGTGGATCCAGAACATCCTCTCAATGTAACCAACCCAAAGGGAAAAGCTAACCCCTCGTGTCTTAGAATTCCCTCAGGGTATGCAACAACCTCCCCGAACATCATCTAGAGACAATAAGATGAATCTCAACCACCGCCTAAGATATCTTCATCCAAGGGAAACTGTCTATCAGATTACGGTAATTCATCTTTTGTCTCATAGCCTACCTCCACCTTGTCAGGGATTTAGGATCGTCATCCATGCTTGATCAACCTATCGGCTCCACTAGCCGGCCAAGTCAACCTCATTGGTCTTTTAAGAACCTGGCCAGTCGAGAGCAACAAGCCCGATCGACTGATATTCTTAAAATACCCAGTTAACTGATGGGGCTATCTAGCTTAGCCATCCGATCGTATATTTCCACCAGTCTAGCTAGCCAAGCCTTGGAGCCACCTAGCCCTAGGACCCCCATATGTAAAATACCCAAAATAACTTGTATAGCCCCCAACAAAGTAGGGTTATAAATGTAATTCAAAATACCATACTCCCTTCCTCTAAAAATAGGGGGTCATTCTATGAATAAAGGATTACACACTTGCTCTAAAGTACAGTTAGTTTCTCTCTCTATCTGTCAACTGTTTTATGTTCTATTCCTTTGGTGTGATTCACCAAATCAGCATTCAACATCCTAGAAGTTGTGGTATGGTGCTAGGAACAAAAAGAGGAGCGACGCGAGTAGGAAAAAAACCAACACAAAGACACTAGGGAATTTGTGCAACAACATATACAAGAGTTGAAAGAACAGATGATAGAGGGCATATTCTTAGCAATAGCTCGAGTTAGAATGTAGAACCCTCGAGAAGAAGGTCATTTCCCAACGGTCGGAGGATAACTCAAGATCAGAGAGGCGTGTTGGGTCAGTGTCGATGGATAGACCACGATTTTGGAAAATAGAAGCACAGCGCCAGCCGGAGAATGCACTCTATGAAGATTTCTACTGATGAACCCCCACAGAGATTTAAGATTTCTGCTCTGGAATCATACAAGGGTCAGACTAATCCAACTGACCACATAACATCTTTTGAGTATATCGCTTACCAACTGGAGATCACATGCGGATTGAAGTGTCGATTGTTGTTAACCATGCTAAGGGATTTAGCCCTTAGGTGATTCAACGAACTACCAGCTGGAATAATCACGTCCTTCACTAATTTTAAAAAATGTTTGTGTCATAGTTTGCCTGTTCTTACAACCTGCAGAAGAGTTCACAAGCCCCACTGAATATCGGGCAGGGATAAAGTGAGAGCCTCCACTCGTTTTTCACTTAATTCTAGAAGGAAATGTAGAAAATGTGGGATCTAAAATCCGCAATGCACATGTCGTGGTTGTTCAAGGGCTAAAGGATTGATCGTCTACTACGTTTTGGGTCTCCAGCGACCAAAGAATTAAGTGAAAAACCATTCACCAAACACCTTGAGAAAGGAAGTTTACCTACATTGACCTCCTAAAAACAATAAACTTTAAGGCATAGGGTAAAACCTTAATAAAATCTTATTGGCCACAAAATTAACCTTAAAGACAAATGTTGACATGATCAAATTGACATTGATCAAAATCAACAAAATTTTAATTCAAACGTCACCACATTGACCTTTGAATTAGTCTAAACCCTAAATTGGGTCAACATGACTTATTTAGACTCCAAAATGAAATAATCACAAATATTGTGATCAAATCGACCATGACAAGGTTGAAAAAGTCACATTAGATATCTTGAAACAAAAATTGACCAATTTAGGTTAACTTGGGTCAACCTAGGTCAACTTGGTCAACCATGGTCAACACTTATCAATTTCGGTCAAAACACACAATTTTAAACAAAAAAATGATAAAAATGAAATAAAAAATGACAAAATTAATCAAATAATTAATTTCAAATTATTTTGATTAATTAAATTGACTAATAATTTAATTATCAATGTTTTAATTAATGACATAATTAATTAAAATAAAAAATTAAATTAAAGTCATAAAATGACAAAATACACCAAAATGAAATAAAAATGACAAAATTAATCAAATAATTAATTTAAAAATTATTTTTGATTAATTAATTGACCAATAATTTAATTTCAATATTTTAATTAATGACATAATTAATTAAAATGAAAAATTAAATTAAAAGCCTTAAAAATGATAAAATGCACATTTTTTATTAAAAATAATGGAGTTAATCAAATAATTAATTCCAAAATTATTTTTGATTATTTAATTGACTAATAATTTAATTTTTTATATTTTAATTAATGACATAATTAATTAAAATAAAAATTAAATTAAATGTCATGAAATAAGATAAAAATCTAATTTTGAATCAAAATGAATAAAATTAATCAAATAATTAAATCCAAAATTTTTTGAATTAATAATTTGATTAATAAAATAATTTCCAACATTTTTAATTAATGACATAATTAATTAAAAAAGAAATTAAATCAAAAAGCCATAAAAAAGACATTTAATCCATAAAACCAATTATGACATAATAATTGGTTTTCAAAAATTCCAAGCCCATTTATGACATCATGGGTGACCTCATATGGGTTAGACACAACCCATATGACCCATTAAAAATAAAATAACCCATTGATGACCCATAATATATCATATTTAACCATGGTTAAGAGCCATAATGACATGAAAATGAAGTGGCAAAACCATGGTGTTTTAAAGCATGACTCATCCTCCCTTACAAAATGAGGTGGCCAACCATGGCAATGATGAATTTAGTCACCTCCCTAGTCACCCAATGATGAGGAGACAAAGCTTCAACTCATTTTCATACCATGGTTAAGCTCATCATGACATTTCATAAAAAAAATGTTAAAGGTGAAGCTAATGTGTCATCTCCCCATGAAATGTTAAATGAGGTGTTGAATGATGGATACCTTGCCTCCTTTAAGTCATCATTAACCTCCTCCCTAACCAATAGAAAGGAAACAAAGCAATCAAAGGTCATCATGACAATTTGGAATCAATAATTGTCATGACACATGAATTTGCTTAAGTGTCACCTTCTTCATGGAATATGGAGAGGTGATGATTGGATTACTTGAGGAAGGATGTTACAAGACTATCCTCTACAACCATAACTACCCCATGGTTAGTCCCAAGCTAACCATGGTCTAACCATGGTCATCCATGGCTATAAATAGCCCCTTACCCAAAACCCATGAGGAGAGGAAGAAAAATTCCTAGAGACTTATAGGCTGCCCAAATCCTCTTGTCCCCAAGACCAAAAATCTTGCTTAGAGCCTAAACAACAAGCCTCAACCAAAATTTGACCCAATTAGCCACCCCATTGAGCCAATTTGATCAAAACGAGCCTAAATCATGGATTAGGCCACCTGGTTCAAATCTCTCATATAGACTTGACACAAGTCTAAATTGGAGTGGGAAAGAGCTTCCCTAGGACCACAGGAGGCTGACCAACAAGTTCAATTGAGCTCAAGTTCATTGTGGCTAAGGTATGGAATTTTTGTTTCCAAATAATTCGTAAATTTGGTTAATCATGGACTAAACTAGTCCAAAACACCATGATCACCATATAGATGTGATCTACATCTTTAGATGATTCTATAGATTAAAAAATCACTCAATTTCATTGAGAATGAGTAAGATATTGAGCCTAGAAAGTGGACGATTCGAAAAATTTTAAAATTAATGGGATTAAATCTCAGCCATCCATTACCGTGTTTTGGAATGGGCGGCTCTGATCAAGCCGCGTGGTGTTTTCTGTCTAGCCCCCCACAGCGGATCCTCCCGCCTTTGACCCGTACGAGGACACGCGTCTGGCTGAGGAATTTTTGGGCCAAGGATAATTGAGATTAACCTTAAAATAATTGAAAATTCATAACTCTTTACACACATTTCCTAAAAAAATAAAAATACCCTCTAAAAAGAGAAAAAAGAGAATAAATTTATGAAATAAAAATCATAATTTTATTTTTAGTATTTAATTTTTAAATAATTAAATACTCTCTGAAGTATTTTAATTATTAAAAATTATTAACAAAGCAGAAAAATCTGAAATTTGAGGGATTTATCTTTTTGCCTTTAGGGATCTTCTCTGATTTTTCCTAGGTTAGAAAACCCCTTTAAGACCTCTTTTTTAATTTTCAAGACATTTTGTAATTATTTCAAATAATAATTATAAAAAAATGAAAATTAAAGAAAATAAAATTGAAAATGGTTAGAGAATTTAGGGTGACTGACATTAACCCTAAAATGACATTTCCTTAACCATTAAATAATTTTAAATGATATTTTTAAATTAAGGGTTAAAATTCATTAAAAATTAATAATTTAAACCCTTAAAAATCTCCTCTTCACCTAACTAGGTCCATTCCCTCAATGGACTAGAACTAAAATTGAATCTAATTTAAAATAGACATAAGACAAATCCTAATGAGATCTAAAACACAAAATTAGACTTAATTGGACTTAATTAAATCAATTAAACCCTAAGACATTAAGGTTTAATATAAAATTCAAGCCTTAATTAAGTTTAAAGACAAATTAGACTTAATTAACTATTTAAACCCTAATCACATTGGGTTTAAGACATAAACAATTTTTAGTTAAGTTTAAAAGATAGATTAGACTTAATTAATCATCTAAATCCTAATTACATTGGATTTAAGATATAAACCATCCTTTCATAAGTTTAAAACACAAATTAGACTTAATTAATCATCTAAATCCTAATTACATTGGATTTAAGACATAAACCATCCTTAATTAAGTTTAAAAGACAAATTAGACTTCATTAATCATCTAAATCCTAATTACATTGGGTTTAAGACATAAACGACTCTTAATTAAGTTTAAAAACAAAATTAGATTTAATTAATCATCTAAACCCTAATCACATTAGGTTTAAGACATAAATAACTCTTAATTAAGTTTAAATGACAAATTAGACATAATTAACCACTGAAATCCTAATTTCATTGGGTTTAGACTTAATCAAACTTTAATGAAAACATATTAAACATAATTAAACCATAAATCCTAATTAGACTTAACCCATAATAAGTCTAATTAATTGATTAGACCTCATCTAAATTAGGTTTAATTAATCCTAACCCTAATTAGACTTAACCCAAAATAAGTATAATTAATCAATTAAACCTTATCTAAATTAGGTTTAATTAATCTTAAATCAATTAGACTTAACCCAAAATAAGTCTAATTAATCAATTAAACCTTATCCAAGTTAGGTTTAATTAACTTCAAACTAAACCTAACTTAAGTCTAACCTATATTAAACTTAAGTCAAACCATACTTAGGTTCAACCCGACAAGAGCCTAAGTCTAACTTAAACCTATCTTAAGTCTAACCCATATTAGACTTAAGTAAACCATACTTAGGTTCAACCTGACATGAATCTAAGTCTAACCTAAATCTAACTTAAGTCTAACCCATATTAGACTTAAGTCAAACCTTACTTAAAGTCAACCCGACATGAACCTAAGTCTAAATTAAACCTAACTTAAGTCTAACCCATATTAGACTTAAGTCAAACCATACTTAGGTTCAACCTGACATGAACCTAAGTCTAAATTAAACCTAACTTAAGTCTAACCCATATTAGACAAGTCAAACCATACTCAGGTTCAACCTGACATGAACCTAAGTCTAACCTAAACTTAACTTAAGTCTAACCCATATTAGACTTAAGTCAAACCATATCTAGGTTCAACCTGACAAGAACCTAAGTCTAACTTAAACCTAACTTAAGTCTAATCCATATTAGACCTAAGTCAAACCATACTTAGATTCAACCTGACATGAACCTAAGTCTAACTTAAAGCTAACTTAAGTCTAACCCATATTAGACTTAAGTCAAACCATACTTAAATTCAACACATATAGAACTTAAGTCTAAACCTAAATCTTAGGTTCAACCCAAATTGAACCAAATCAATATAAACTTTAGGTTCAACCCAAATTGAACCTAAATCGACATAAACCTTAGGTTCAACCCAAGTTGAACCTAAATCAACATAAACTATAGGTTCAACCCAAATTGAACATAAATCGACATAAACCTTAGGTTCAACCCAAATTGAACCTAAATTGACATAAACTATAGGTTCAACCCAAATTGAACCTAAATCGACAAAATTGAATCTAAATCGACATAAGCCTTAGGATCGACAAAATTGAACTCAAATCAATATAATTCGACATTAATTGACATTTCAAATGTAACTCAAACATAATTAATCGACATTTCAAACATAACTCAAACAAATTCGACATTAATCAATATTTCAAACATAATGTGACAGTAATTGATATTTGGAACATAACTTGACATAACCGACATAAATCTGACATTCCAAATGAAAATTGACATAATAAACATAAATTCAACACTTTAAACAAAAATCGACATAACCGACATAACTCCTACATTTCGAACAAAAATCGGCATAACCGACATAAATTCGACATTTCAAACAAAATCAACATAATTTGAAATTAATTCAACATTAATCAATATTCCAAAACTAATCAAACATAATTCGACATAAATTGATATGATTTGACATAAACCGACCTTTTTGACATAATTTAACATAAACCGACACTTTTGACATAAATCAACATAAACTAACATTTTTTGACCCAATTCAACATTTTAAACACAAACCGACATTTTAAACACAAACCGACATTTTAAACAAAAAATTTAACATGAACTGATAATTCAAATTAAATTGACATACATAAATCAATATTTCAAACATAAAGCGACATTAATCAACATTCCAAACATAATTCGACATAATTTGACATTAAATTTAAGTTCAACCCAAATTGAATTTAACACAACATAAACCGATATAATTCTTATGTTCGACTAAAATCAAACTTAACATGACATAAACCAACATAATCCTTATGTTTGACCTGTACCAAAATCAACATAAGATGACATAATCTTTAAGTTCAATCCATATCAAGCTTAACTTGACATAAAATTAAAATTAAACCCCAAAATAAACTCAAATTGATATAAATTAACATCAAATCCAAAATCAAACTCAAATTAACATAAAATCCAAAATCAAATCTAAATCGACATAAATTTACTTAAAATCTAAAATTCAACCCAAATCAACATTCAAGATGAATAAAAAATTAAAGATAAATTGACATAAATCTAAATCGACATTTCAACCAAACTTGGACATCCAACAACTCTGAAACAACAAACTTTCTACCTGCCAGGTAATTTAAACATTTATATGACATTATTTCTGATAATGTTTTCTTTGTAGGATGAAGACAACTTTCATTTAGATTTTCTTTGCATGTTATAGGGTGTGCTAACTCTGTTTTGTAGGACGTTGACGACAAAACATGACATAAATTGACAACAAAATAAAACCAAAACTTTTAGGTTAGCCACAAAACCTGAACTTTCAACAAACAACAAAACAAACTATGACATGACAACAAAAACAACTGGACTATTAGAATAGTCATAAAACTAAAAAACAAATCTCACAAGAAAACTAAAAATTGATATGATATTAATTAACAAATATGACATTAATAATAATGGAACATTGACATGACAAATAAATAAAAGACAAAATCAACAAAAATACCGACATTAAACATAACAAAATACCGACATTGATAACTATTGATATGACATTGGTGTTGACATAACATCAAAACAACATCATCAACAACTAACATTAACATTGACATCGATAAAACAAAACATCTTATGGGATTGAGTACTGATATTCTATCCCTTATTCATAGGAAACCCCCTCTACGAAACAAGTAATTTAACATTAATCAAAAGTTTTCTTAGATGATTTTCTATGATGTAATTAACTATAGGGGCTTTCCCTTATAAGAAATTTAAGGACTTGGAACTCTAGATAGTCAAAATCGTTAGATGAGTTTCTCATATTCTTTCTCTCAATCTCTATCGTGATCAAGCCCTTTTTCTTCACATTCACCCAAGATTTTTGATATTATAGTCTAGGGAGAATATAAATTAGGGTAATAGATAGAGAGAGTGGCGACTCCTTGACATCGACATGATATGGGAATTGATGGCGACGACAGCTGCAATAATCCGTCACCATCAAAAGAGTGGCGACTCCGCTGGGGATAGAATTTTTCTTCTCATATCTTGTTAATTTTACTTGTTTCCTAAAAATAATAAAATATATGTTTTTCCAGTTCATAAATGAGTTTGTGACATTCTTGTCCTCTTTGTAGTGAAAGTGCAATGGGATCTTCGGATTCATTCTTTTCTTACTTTCAAGACTTTAACACTCTAGTAAATGAATACATTTACTATCACAGAATGATTTTGGATTATTTGATGAATTTAACTTTACACTAAATGATCTATATCAAACTGATATACAATATTTTGGAGAATTCAATCAACAGCCTTATGAGGATTTTCTTAATTTTACAGAGGATTTACTTCAAGACATCCTCATGGACCAAAACACCTTAGAAAAAATGGAAATTGACCAAAAGGGGATGACCAAGACAACATATTACCTTCTACATATGAAGTCGGATCTTGTTCCAGAAACGTACCTAAAATTCAACGAAGAAATAAAAGTTGTCCTCTTAAAAGAAAGAAATGGAATGAAAATGACAACTTCGAAAGTCCTAAATTTCAACAAAATGATTTTGAAAATCCTTCTTTCTTAAAAGAAAATCGATATATTCCAATACCAGTTGAATACACTGACAATATATTCCAACCTAAAAATTCTCCATCACTTCGTGCTATATATTATGTATTTAAGAGACTAGCACGAAAGGAAAAATGTTCACTCTCTCGATTATTGAGCAAAATGGGTTGTTCAATGAAGAATCCAGACTATCAAGAAATTGGCTATCAGTCCCCAACTGATGAGCATTGTATTCGAGTACCAGTAAAGTTTCGACTGGGCCCGAGAATAAAAGATGTGGTAGTCACAAAACAAAAAAGCTAAATATGATGAATTGATATCAGAAGCAGAAAACACAACGGTTAAGATGTCAAATTTGGTCCAAATGTTACAAAATGTAAACTGTCCTTACACACAATACAATACACCACCTGGAAGTTCTCATCCTGTACTTAGAAATAATGTATGGAAACGAGGATCGTTAGGAGAGAATTCAGACACTGTAAGCACCCCTGCAAACTGTTCACAAGAAAGGGCTTATGATGAACATTCTTCAAAATCATTTGAAGAAAGATTAAAGAAATTGAAAGAAGACATTAAGCAATTTCCAATGTGGAAAAAGAAAAATTCTTCAAATATTTCCAGTGGAAATATTTCTGAAATTCATATGGTGGAAACACGATCCACTACCGCAGCACGAGAATTAAGTGAAGAAGACACGACGGAAGAACTACAAACGGTTATACGACAGCGGGACGAACAAATCAATCGTCTTGAGCAAAAATTAGCAAAATTAATGACAACTCTGCAACATCCACCAATTAGCTCAGTACCAGATGTTGAAATTGTCAGACCAGAAGCAATACACATTCTGGAAGACAAAAATGAACCTATAGAGATTGAATAAAGTACACAAAAGAAAAAGTAACCCACTCAAAATGGAATTCTTGACAAATAAATTACACAATTGGTAAAGATAAAGGAAACAATGACACAGGTGAAAACCAGATCATTAATTCTAAAGGGTAGACCTTATCCGGAGGAATTTGATTCCGTCCAGTACCCTAAGGGTTTTGTCCCTCCTGTTTTCAAAATGTTTGACGGAACCGGTAATCCTCGTCAACACCTAGCACATTTCAGAGCTAGTTGCTGTAATGCAGGTGGAAATGATGCTCTTTTATTTCGACAATTCGTTAACAGTCTTACAGGAGTTGCCTTTGACTGGTATGCGGAGCTTCCTAACGGATATGTAAAAACTTTTGTGGAACTAAAAAGCTTATTTATACAATGCTTTGCTGGGGCCCAACACCATACAACAGTGGGTGACTTAGTGGTTGAAAAGCAAAAACCCGAAGAAAACCTAATGGATTACATTTTATGCTGGAGAAACCTCAGCATGAAATGTGAGCCACAGCTTCAAGAACAACATGTTGTAATCTTGCTTAAAAATATTCATGGTTCTATAGCATTCATGCTTAAAGGTTTTACAATCAAGACTTGTGAAAAATTACTCAATTATCACAGGAAAATATATTAAGAAATTCATACCCATTTTTTATGAAAATGCACTTTAAAGAAAGGTATTTTTTTATTTTATTGCAGGAATGAAGATTTATAAGTGATGAAAGCAAAAAGCATGAAATGGAGAGAATTTGGATAAAAAAAGGAAGAAATTCATGCAAAATGAACTAAGTCGCTGACGGCGAGATCGAGCCCGCCGACGGTGAGATCATGAGGAGAATTTTTTGAAGGATTTGCAAATACCTCGCCGACAGCGAGCTCGAGCCCGCCGACGGCGAGATCACGCAGTTTGAAGACCTTCTAGAAGCCCACCCACGGCGAGGTCATTTCTCGCCGACGGCGAGACAGTTCAAAATGCTAGATACATTGAACCTGGACGCTTTTTGAAGAGGTGTTTAAGCACCCCTTGGACCTTTGCCTACCTCTATAAATAGAGGACGAATTTTAGTATGTTGTGTGTCTATTTGAGAGAGTCTTAGTGTCTACTTGGTGTCTATTTTAAGAGTTTTAGTTTTAGTAAGTGTAATTAGTGAGTTTAGAAGTGTGATGTACTAGAAGGAAAAGTCAAAGGAACTTCAAGGAGTCTGCTTGGGGAGGAAATCGAGATAAGTATCTTTGTTTATTGTTGTTAACTTTAAATGAAATCCATGCTTTATTTAATTTCCATGCATTCTGAGTAGTTTTCTTAGTCTTTCTCCTTGTTTATGAAGTTATGTGAATTGATGAAATTAAATAGAAGTGCCTAATATATTAAAATAAGTTGTGATAATTTTTACTTAAAACTTAATTTACTTTCAATCTGGCTCATTGATTTGTTAAAATATGTTGAATTATCAACTATAGTAAAGAGTACATCCAATATTCAGGGAAGTCAAAAGCCTTGGAAGGAGGGTGCAAATAAATAGGGAAATATTATTTATCGGACATAGAATTGGACATTTTAGTGTGACAGACTAAAATATTTAATTTGGTCCTATTGTTTGAGAGCTGAAGTGTAGATGTTAGCCCTCATGTGAGGGGAACGTGGGAGCTCTGAAGTGGCAGCTAGTATCCTCCCAGCCTAGCCGCAGATTCAGTAATCAAACATAGGACTAGTCAATGTTCTTTGCACCTGGACCAAAGGGTAAAGAATAGGAATGCTCCTATTTATCACAATAAAAAAATTCTAATTGACTTCATCATTCACTTAATTTTCTAAAAACAAGGAGAAGGATACTTTTTTTGAAATCTTTAAATCAACTTATTTAAAGCATTAGTTTACTTTAGTTCGCTTTAGTTACGTATTCTAAATTTCCGTATACTATATTAGTAAGTAAATACTTTTTAAATTTAGCTGTTACAAATCTTTTAAAACTTCCCTGTGGGATCGATAACCAGGACTCCACTAGAGCCCTGTATTACTTGATACGATACGTATTCTTGCATAGAATCCAACATTATACATTCCATCATAAAAACAAATATATATATTAAAGCGGGATCAAGTTTTTTTGGTGCCGTTGCTATTAACATAATTTGCAAACATAAAAAAGTGGGTCACTTAATAAAGCTGCAAATCTTCAAGAAGAAGTTAAGCAGATGAGTGTAATGGGAAATATTGAAAAGACAAAGGTTGTTAATACATTTGAAAAGAAGTCAGGCAAAGCAGCAGATAAGGATAAGCAGATATGCAAGTCCAGCCTGAACAAAATAAACAACAAAATCAACCGTCACAACAAAAATCTTCTCAAATCCAACAACCAAATTCAACACAAACGAATAAGAAAATGATGGTTGAACGAATGAATAAGGAATATACATTCAAGACCGAGGCCATTGGCAAGATATTTCGAAGCCTATTGAAAATGCCAGAATTTAAATTGCTTGAAGCTAAAAGGCCAAAAGAAATTAACATGAAGGACAATCCCAACTATTTTCCTTATCAAAGGATGCTTGGTCATAAAATTAAAGATTGTTTTGTCTTCAAAGACTGATTAGAGCGCAATCTTAATGAAGGGAATATAACAATTCCAAAAGAATATATGAAATAATCTGGAAAAGGTTCAGTCAATATGATTCCAATTGAAAAACACGTTCCCGATCCTGACAAAAAAGATACTGAAGAGACCCCTTCAAAAATTGCCAAGAAAAAGAACAAATAAAGAAAAAGAATTAGAGGTTATCCTAGCACAGGGAATACTATCCCTTTTGTATCTACCGCTTTTCATAATCCCATGTCCTCTACTAGGATATTTGAATCAGACAAAGGGAGAAAATCCCTTAAGCTGATAACTCTGTATGACTATCTCTCTACCACCATGGAAAATAATAATATTTCTGATTCTATTTACATTTTTTCTATTTTGGATGATACTTCTGAAAATAATAATTTCAATCTTGAAGACAATACTCAAATCGTACACGAAACCAATCCGTTTAATGACAACCAAACTGATATTGATATTGACTCTGATAATGACATCACACTTCTATTAAAACAAATTTCAATTTCCATAGAATTGAAATCTTCAGACTCATAGACAAAAGAGTAAAATGACAGATTAAGGGAAATAACTGAAATTAGTCTACGAAGTGGGAAAGTCTTACCTCCCAGAATAACTCCACAAGAAAAGGAGAAACAAAAAATAATGACAAAGGAAATTGTTCCATCGATACTTCCATAAAATAATGATCCTCACAATAAGGTGTATTATAATGTGTTAGCCCACCTGAGAAAATTACCAGCAAAATTAAGCATTTATGATGCTCTCATACTTTCAAAAGAAATGAGGGAATCATTGATAAAAGCCCTCATGGATCCAGACATTTGCTTGACTCAACTTACTAATAGTAGCCAGAGTGAGGCTAACTCATTAAAGGAATAAGCGAGGATTACCTTTTTCGATGATGACTTGTTACTTAGGACAATCGAACATAATCGTCCTTTGTACATCATAGTAGATATAAATGATATGACACTCTCAAGGGTGCTCATTGAACCCAGGCGCCTCAATTAACTTAATGAATCTGAAAACTGTAGCATATTTAGATATTAATACATCTCAACTATCATGGGATACAATGATGCTACGAGGATTCAACCAACAGGGAGAACGAGCCCTAGGGTCAATAACATTACTCCTGAAAATGGACGATTTGATAACTACGACAAAATTTCATATAATTGATTCTGACACTTCTTTTAATGCTCTACTTGGTAGACCATGGATCCACGAGCATAAAATGATTCCATCCTCATTACATCAATGCATAAAATATTTGTAGAATGGAAAGGAATATTGTATTATGGGGGATCTACACCCATTCCCAGTGCATGAAATCAGAATACATGAAGATGTCGCATACTACACCCCAATGAAACAAACAGTATTTTCCAGAGAAGCCATGGTGAATACTAAAAGAAAAAGACATTGAAAAGAAACAAGATGGTTCTTTTCCAATACAGACAAGTGGTAATAATTTCCATCAAACTCGTACTCGAGGTCGAGGCTGAGGACGAGGGAAAGGGAAACAAAATCCAATTGTCGAAATGAAAAAGCCATCAAAATTCAAAATTCACATGGACTCTGAAACAGAGATGAAGGGAGAAACGACATCGGTTATTTCAAAAGAACCTCAATTTAGGATACCTCTTGAAGAGGAAGACAAAGGAAAACAGCTTGAATCTATGTATGATAAAATCAATCATTATATACAAACTATGACCTTAACTCCAATTTCTACTCCTAGAATTGAAGATATAATGGTCAGAGAGGTATATAATGATAATAAGAAGACAATTAAGTTTAGACTTAGCTCTTCTTCTTCTTCTAATCTTGAAACCAATGTAAAACTAGATGATGAAAATGTTTTGAAATCAATAAATATCCCTTTTGAGTTGTATTCTCCTTGAGCGCAAAATTTTGTTCGAAAAAGTTTATCACCTGCACAATTGTCTACAAGACAACTCGATTTCATTAAACAAATGTGGAATAACAATAAACAAAGTCCAAACTCTAAACAAGGCATTAGGTTTGGCACTGTGGAACCTTTGGACGATACAGAATTTTGCCTAGTCATTACTGAAGATGATGACTTTGAACAAACAGTAGATCTTCCAATTGAAAATGCCCCACCTAAATTGAAAGAAGAAATAAAATCGACAATTGATGAATTAAGAGAAATATTTAGGGACTGATGAAAACCCAAAATCAACTTTCATTAGTTCATTCCTTAACGACACAGAAGCTAAGGAAATCATTCAATTGTTAAAAGAATATAAAGACTGTTTTGCCTGGACTTATGACGAATGCCTGGGCTAGCCTCAGAAGTTGCGTTCCATAAACTTGGAATATACCAAATTGCAATTCCTGTCAAACAAGCTCCAAGAAGGATGCGTGTTGAAATAGATCAACAAGTCATCACCGAAGTCAAGAAACTAATTGAAGCTGGCTTCCTATGTGAGGAAAATTACCTGACATGGCTGGCTAATATAGTGCCAGTAAAAAAGAAGAATGTAAAAATTAGAGTATGTATAGATTTTTGGGATTTGAATAAAGCTTACCCAAAGGACGAATTTCCTTTACCAATCCCGGAACTAATGATAGACATAACATCCACACATGCCATATTTTATTTCATGGATGGATCATCAGGATATAACCAAATTAAAATGTTTTCGGAAGACGAATCCAATACAACCTTTAGAACACCCATAGGCATATACTGTTACAAAGTAATGCCATTTGGATTAAAGAATGCTGGTTCTACATACCAAAGAGCTATGACACGAATTTTTGACGAACTTATACATAACCAATTCAAATGTTATGTGGATGATTTGGTTGTTAATAGCAAACATAAAAATGATCATGTGTATGATTTGAGAATTATTTTCGATCGATTACGATAATACAATCTTAAAATGAATCCTTTAAAATGCGCTTTTGGAGTTACTTCAGGAAGATTTTTAGGATTTGTTGTTCGAAATCGTGGAATTAAAATTGATCCTTCTAAAATTGAAGCCATCCTAAATATGCCCCCTCCTAAAAATCTAACCCAATTGAGGTCTTTTCAAGGGAAATTTGCATACATACGATGATTTATATCCAATCTTTCTGACAGATGTCGACCTCTCACTACTTTGACTATAAGGGATATTAAGTTTGTATGGGATGACAAATGCTAACAAGCCTTTGATGACATCAAACAATATTTGACAACACCTCATGTTTTGACAGCCCCTGTGCTAGGAAAACCTCTAATACTTTATACTGTTGCATTAGACAATTCTCTTGGAGCATTACAAGCCTAAGTAAATGACGATGGGAAAGAAAATGCATTATATTATTTGAGTCGTTATTTACTCTCAGCTGAAATAAGATACCCGGCAATTGAAAAGAATTATCTAGCTCTAATCTTTGCGGTTTAAAAACTAAGATATTATATGTTATCTCACAAAATAACCCTTATTTCAAGAGTTAATCTGCTCCAATATTTAATGACATGACCCACACTCTCTGGATGATTAACAAGGTGGGCAATGATATTACTCTAATTTGACATAACATTTGTACCATTGCGTAATGTTAAAGGATAAATCTTGGCAGATTTCTAAGCAGCACACCCCATTCCAGAAGGATCACCTCTCAATGATGATTTACCTGATGAACAATTATCAGAAATAAAAAGTTCAAATGTGCAACGATGGGAATTGCACTTTGATGGAGCATCATCTGCACAGAAAGATAAAAAACAAACAAATGTACTATGTAAAGCTCGAGTAGGATTGATTTTCATCACTCTAGATAAAACAATGATACCTTTTTCCTATCATCTGACTGAACCATGCACAAATAACGAAGCCGAGTATGAAGCGCTCATAACCGGTCAAGAATTGATAATCCTAATGGAAATTAAAAATATTGACATCTATGGAGATTCTCAGTTGATTTTCAATCAAATTGCTGGCAAATATAAGACTCTAAAACCTCAACTTGAACAATATTCTCATTATACTCTGAAGTTGCTTTAGCAAATTCCTGATGTGACATTTTTCTTAATCCCGAGACGAGATAATTCTTTAGCAGATGCCTTGGCAAAACTTGTGAAAGAATTTGCTTGCCCAGAAGAAGATGACATACCAATTTATATAAACGGACGACAAGTTATTTCTCAAATTGACATGGAAAATTTGCACAAAATTGGTGAAAACACGATAGTGACAATAATTAACGAAGAAAAAGATGATTGGCGACAACCGATTATTTAATATTGACAACTGGAAAATTACCCGAAAATAGTTCCATTGCAAATCAAATTAAACAAAGAGCATTTTCTTATGCTTTAGTAAATGTTACTCTTTATAAATGATCCTTTGACCAGATGTGGTTAAGATGCTTAGACCCATCAGAGGCTCAAAAGATCATCAAAGAAATTCATTCAGGTCTATGTAGGGCACACAATTTAGGACCTAAAATGAAAATAAAGATAAAAAGATTGGGATATTAGTGGCCGACAATGATGACTGACAGTCTTAAAATTGCAAAGAAATGTCATCAATGTCAAGTACATGGAGTGGTCTTACATCAACCGCCAAATGTATTGCACCCGGTTGTTGCATCATGGTCATTTGAGTGCTGGGGTACAGACATAGTGGGCCCTATAGACCCACCATCGTCTAAAGGCCATCATTTTATCTTGGCAGCTACTAATTACTTCTCTAAATGGGCAGAGACAATGCCACTCAGAGAAGTTAAAGCAGAATAAGTTCTCCATTTCTTCAAAACACATATTATCTACAGATTTGGGATTCCTCGGTGAGTCATATCAGATAACATACTAGCTTTCAAAAATACAAAAATGAATAATTTTGTCCAAAGACATGGAATAGATTGGAGATATTCTATAATCTACTATCCCAAGGCCAATGATTTAGCTGAAGCCTTAAATAAAACATTGGTAAAAATTCCGAAAAATACAATGACAAGCAGTCCAAGACTGACATGAAAAATTGATAGAAGCTTTATGGGCTTATAGAACTACATACCGAACACCGACACGATCAACACCGTTTGCTTTGATATATGGTTCTGAGACCATTTTGCCACTTGAAATACAAATTCCTTCTCTCTGAGTTTCTATCGCAAACAAAATCACAGAAGAAGAAAATTTTAACTTATGACTCGAAGAATTAGAAAATTTAGAAGGCAAACGCATACAAGCTCAACAAAATCTCGAGTTATATCAAACAAAAATGGCACGAGCTCAAGATAAATTAGTTCGTCCCAGGACGTTTCGCATAGGAGAATTAGTTTTAGTTCTCTGAAGACTTATTCTTGCTCATCACAAAATTGGAGGAAAATTAGAAACAATAGGAGAGGGCCCATATGTAATTGAAAAGACATATTCAGGGGGATCTTACCAGTTGGTGGATTGCCACGGAGATAGAATTTTGTCCCCAATTAATGGGTGATTTTTAAAGAAATACTATGCATCATGACTTGTTTATGAACTGGAAAAACATTATAAATAAAAAAAATTATTTTCTCTTTTACTCTTTGTGTAAATTTGAATCTGTTTCTCTTTCGCTTACTTGTAAGCATAATTTATCCTTGAAAATTAAATTTAGTCTGGCATATCAACCTGTTATTTACAGGAAGAATGTCTGAAGACAAACTATTTTTCACATTTTAGACCAGGGTAGGGCTGGACATCTTAAAAGGAGGACATATTCTGAGCCCAATAAACGGATCCGTAGAAAGAGCAGGCAGACCATCCAATATGGGTGTTGCTATAATTATGCAAGAGACAGGGAGGGGAATCTTCCAAGAATTTTACGATATGAACAGGTGGACCCATTACCCACTAATAATTTAGATTATCAAACATTTTGTTACTTGGGGAATCATGTCCACAGACTGTCTTCCTGATATCCGCATCTTCAACATTTATGATAAAGGGGATTGTATTCCTCCCCATATCGACAACCATGATTTTGAGAGGCCATTCTGCACTGTATCTCTAATGAATCCGTGTTCCATCGTATTTGGAAGAGAAAGACAGATTCTGGGACCTCGAGAATTTGAGGGGACATGCTGCATCCTTTTAATTCGAGGATCAGTTCTCTTATTTCAGGGAAATGGTGCATATTTTGTAAAGCACTGCATACCCAGTGTTTACAGGCCTCGTATCTCAATTACGTTGCGATGCATGAAGCCAGACAAGTGACCAGTCGGATATCAACACATTCCAGAACTTGAAGGTTTATAGACCCTGGAGTAACCATGACCCTATAAACATCCAAACACATAGGACATGTGACAAACATCGTCTTAGAGTGTTAGATGTTTATATACGGTCTAACAATGTTCAAGACTATGCAGATGAAAGACAATGACATGGAAAATGTTCTCTTTCGGATATGTTTTGATAGTTTGCTGTGTGCATCCCGTGTGATATGTACATATATTTATAGTTGATTTTATTTTCCATAATAATATGTAATAGTGACTTTTGTGTGCAATGTACATTATAGAAATGAAGTATTGAAAAATATTCTCTATTGTCCATGACAAGTCGAAAGGTCCTATAGTGCCAAAATGAATCCCTTAAAAATAAAAATAATGATAAATGAAAACTCTGTGAAATTAACATGAGAATTATTTCTCAACCTATAAAAAAAGAAAAAGAAAAATCAAATCCCCAGCGGCTACGCTATTTTCATCGACATTTGACATTTTGAGAAATAGAATATGACATCCATTTTCTCTTTCCAGTTATCGGATGTAAATTCTTTCCTGACATGGAAATGACATTCCTTTAACATGACATCGACATTCAACATCTTGACAAATGGAATATGACATCCATTTTCCCTTTCTAGTTATCGGATGTAAGTCCTTTCCTGACACGGAAATGACATTCCTTTAACACGACATTGCCATTTGACATTTTGAGAAATGGAATATCACATCTATTTTGTCTTTCTAGTTATCAGATATAAGTCCTTTCCTGACACGAAAATGACATTCCTTTAACACAACATTGACATTTAAGATTTTGAGAAATGGAATATGATATCCATTTTCTCTTTCCAGTTATTGGATGTAAGCCCTTTCCTGACACGGAAACTATGACATTCCTTTAACTTGACATTGACATTTGACATTGTGAGAAATGGAATATGACATCCATTCTCTATTTCCTAACATGGAAATTATGACATTCCTTTAGCTCGACAATGATTTTTGACATTCGATATTCCAAGAAATTGAACATGACATCCGATTTCTCTTTCTAAAATATCTTTCTGATACAAAGATCATAATCAACATATTGACATTTGACATTTTATCACATCTATTCTAAACTCCGAATATTGATATGAGACACTGACAACTATGACATTGAGACCATTTCGGTCAACGCCACTATATGTGCGGCATATCTCTACAATGTGCTACACATATTGGGGGCCCATTTGTTGACCTCACTTTTTGTGAGAATCATTCACCAAACACCTTGAGAAAAAAAGTGTACCTACATTGACCTCCTAAAACCAATAAACCCTAAGACCTAGGGTAAAACCTTGACAAAATCTTCTTGACCACAAAATTGACCTTAAAGACAAATGTTGACATGATCAAATTGATATTGATTAAAATCAACAAAATTTTAATTCAAAAGTCACCACATTGACCTTTGAATTAGTCTAAACCCTAAATTGGGTCAACATGACCTATTTAGACCCCAAAATGAAAAAATCACAAATATTGTGATCAAATCGATCATGATAAGGTTGAAAAAGTAGCATTAGACATCTTGAAACTAAAATTGACCAATTTAGGTTAACTTGGGTCAACCTAGGTCAACATTGGTCAACCATGGTCAACACTTATCAATTTAGGTCAAAACACACAATTTTGAACAAAAAAATGATAAAAAATGAAAAATGAAAAAATGATAAAAATGAAATAAAAAATGACAAAATTAATCAAATAATTAATTTCAAAATTATTTTGATTAATTAAATTGATTAATATTTTAATTTTCAATGTTTTAATTAATGACATAATTAATTAAAATAAAAATTAAATTAAAAGTCATAAAATGACAAAATACACCAAAATTAAATAAAAATGACAAAATTAATCAAATAATTAATTTCAAAATTATTTTTGATAAATTAATTGACCAATAATTTAATTTTAAATATTTTAATTAATGACATAATTAATTAAAATGAAAAATTAAATTAAAAGCCATAAAAATGATAAAATGCACAATTTTGATTAAAAATAATGGAATTAATCAAATAATTAATTCCAAAATTATTTTTTATTAGTTAATTGTCTAATAATTTAATTTTTATATTTTAATTAATGACATAATTAATTAAAAATAAAATTAAATTAAAAAGTCACGAAATAAGATAAAAATCTAGTTTTGAATCAAAATGACATAAAATTAATCAAATAATTAAATCCAAAAGTAATTGAATTAACAATTTGATTAATAAAATCATTTCCAACATTTTTAATTAATGATATAATTAATTAAAAAGGAAATTAAATCAAAAAGCCATAAAAAAGAAATTTAATCCATATATCGAATTATGATAATAATTGGTTTTCAAAAATTCCAAGCCCATTTATGACATCATGGGTGACCTCATATGGGTTGGACATAACCCATATGACCCATTAAAAATAAACAAACCCATTGATGGCCCATAATATATCATATTTAACCGTGGTTAAGAGCCATAATGACAAGAAAATAAAGTGGCAAAACCATGGTATTTTAAAGCATGACTCATCTTCCCTTGCAAAATGTGGTGGCCAACCATGACAAGGATGAATTTAGCCACCTCCCTAGTCACCCAATGATGAGGAGATAAAATTTCAACTCATTTTCATACCATGATTAAGCTCATCATGAAATTTCATAAAAAAAATGTTAAAGGTGAAGCTAATGTGTCATCTCCCCATGAAATGTTAAATGAGGTGTTGAATGATGGATACCTTGCCTCCTTTGAGTCACCATTAACCTCCTCCCTAACCAATAGAAAGGAAACAAAGCAATCAAAGGTCATTATGACAATTTGGAATCAATAATTGCCATGACACATGAATTTGCTTAAGTGTCACCTTCTCCATGGAATGTGGAGAGGTGATGATTGGATTAATTTTTAAATAATTAAATACTCTCTGGAGTATTTTAATTATTAGAAATTATTTACAAAACAGAAAAATTTAAAAATTTGAGGAATTTATCTTTATGCCTTCAGGGATCTTCTCTGATTTTTCCTAGGTTAGAAAACCCCTTTAAGACCTCTTTTCTTAATTTTCAAGACATTTTGTAATTATTTCAAATAATGATTAAAAAAATGAAAATTAAAGAAAATAAAATTGAAAATGGTTAGAGAATTTAGGGTGACTGACATTAACCCTAAAATGACATTTCCTAAGCCATTAAATAATAATAAATGACATTTTTAAATTAAGGGTTAAAATTCATTAAAAATTAATAATTTAAACCCTTAAAAATCTCCTCTTCACCTAACTAGGTCCATTCCCTCAATGAACTAGAACTAAAATTGAATCTAATTTAGAATAGACATAAGACAAATCCTAATCAGGTCTAAAACACAAAATTAAACTTAATTGGACTTAATTAAATCAATTAAACCCTAATACATTAATGTTTAATATAAAATTCAACCCTTATTTAAGTTTAAAGACAAATTACACTTAATTAACCATTTAAACCCTAATCACATTGGGTTTAAGACATAAATAATTCTTAATTAAGTTTAAAAGATAGATTAGACTTAATTAATCATCTAAATCCTAATTATATTGGATTTAAGATATAAACCATCATTAATTAAGTTTAAAAGACAAATTAGACTTAATTAATCATCTAAATCCTTATTACATTAGTTTTAAGACAAACCTTCCTTAATTAAGTTTAAAAGACAAATTAAACTTCATTAATTATCTAAATCCTAATTACATTGGGTTTAAGATATGAACAACTCTTAATTAAGTTTAAAGAAAAATTAGACTTAATTAACCATCTAAACCCTAATCGCATTTGGTTTAAGACATAAATAACCCTTAATTAAGTTTAAAAGACAAATTAGACATAATTAACCACTGAAATCCTAATTACATTGGGTTAAGACTTAATCAAACTCTAATGAAAACATATTAAACATAATTAAACCATAAATCCTAATTAGACTTAGCCCATAATAAGTCTAATTAATCGATTAAACCTCATCTAAATTAGGTTTAATTAATCCTAACCCTAATTAGACTTAACCCAAAATAAGTCTAATTAATCAATTAAACCTTATCCAAATTAGGTTTAATTAACCTTAAACCAATTAGACTTTACCCAAAATAAGTCTAATTAATCAATTAAACCTTATCCAAATTAGGTTTAATTAACCTCAAACTAAACCTAACTTAAGTCTAACCTATATTAGACTTAAGTCAAACCATACTTAGGTTCAACCCGGCTAGAACCTAAGTCTAACTTAAACCTAACTTAAGTTTAACCCACATTAGACTTATAACCTGAAAAGAACCTAAGTCTAACCTAAATCTAACTTAAGTCTAACCCATATTAGACGTAAGTCAAACCATACTTAGGTTCAACCTGACGTGAACCTAAGTCTAACTTAAACCTAGCTTAAGTTTAACCCATATTAGACTTAACTCAAACCATACTTAGGTTCAACCTGACATGAACCTAAGTCTAACTGAAACCTAACTTAAGTTTAATTCATATTAGACTTCAGTCAAACCATACTTAGGTTCAACCCGACATGAACCTAAGTCTAACTTAAACCTAACTTAAGTCTAACCCATATTAGACTTAAGTCAAACCATACTAAAATTCAACTCATATTGAACTTTAGTCTAAACCTAAACCTTAGGTTCAACCCAAATTGAACCTAAATCAACATAAACTTTAGGTTCAACCCAAATTGAACGTAAATCGACATAAAGCTTAGGTTCAACCCAAATTGAACGTAAATTGACATAAACCTTAGGTTCAACCCAAATTGAACCTAAATCAACATAAACTATAGGTTCAACCTAAGTGGAACTTAAATCGACATAAGCCTTAGGTTCAACCCAAATTGAACCTAAATAGACATAAATCTTAGGTTCAACCCAAATTGAACATAAATCGACAAAATTGAATCTAAATCGACATAAGCCTTAGGATCGACAAAATTGAACTCAAATCAACATAATTCGACATTAATTGACATTTCAAACATAACTCAAACATAATTAATCGACATTTCAAATATAACTCAAACAAATTCGACATTAATCGATATTTCAAACATAACTCAAACATAATTTGACATTAATCGATATTTCGAACATAACTCGATATAGCCGACATAAATCCGACATTCCAAAAGAAAATCGATAAAATCAACATAAATCCGACATATCAAACAAAAATCAACATAACCGACATAAATATACAATTCGAACAAAAATAAGCATAACCGACGAACGAAACTCAACATAATTAGACATTAATTCAACATTAATCAACATTCCAAACATAATCAAATATAATTTGACATAAATCGATATGATTTGAAATAAATCGACCCTTTTTGACTTAATTTGACTTAAACAGACACTTTTGACATAAATCAACATAAATTGATATTTTCCGACCCAATTCGACATTTTCCAACATAAATCGACATTTTAAACACAAACGGACATTTTAAACAAAAAATTGACACGAACTGATAATTCAAATAAAATTGACATACATAAATCAATATTTCAAACATAATGCGACATTAATCGACATTCCAAACATAATTCAACATAATTTGACATCAAATTTAAGTTTGACCCAATTCGAATTTAACACAACATAAACCGATATAATTCTTAAGTTAGACTAAAATCAAACTTAACATGACATATACTGACATAATACTTAAGTTTGACTTGTACCAAAATCAACATAGAATGACATAATCTTTATGTTCGATCCATATTAAGCTTAACATGACATAAAATTAAAATAAAACCCCAAAATAAACTTAAATTGATATAAATTATCATCGAATCCAAAATCAAACTCAAATCAACATAAATCAACATAAAATCCAAAATCAAATCAAAATTGACATAAATTGACATGAAATCTAAAATTCAACCCAAATAGACATTCAAGACAAATAAAAATTTAAACATAAATTGACATAAATCTAAATCGACATTTCAATCAAACTTGGACATCCGACAACTCTGAAACAACAAAATTTTTGCCTGCCAGGTAATTTAAACTTTTTTATGACATTATTTTTTATAATGTTTTTTTTGCAGGATGAAGACAAGTTTCGTTTAAATTTTCTTTGCATGTTATAGGGTGTGCTAACTCTATCTTACAGGAAGTCGACGATAAAACATGACATAAATTGACAACAAAATAAAACCAGAACTTTTAGGTTAGCCACATAACATGAACTTTCAACAAACAACAAAACAAAATATGACATGCCAATAAAGACAACTGGACTATTAGGATAGTCAAAAAACCAGAAAACAAATTTGACAATAAAACTAAACATCGATATGATATTAATTAACCACTATGACATTAATAACAATGGAACAATGACATGACAAGTAAATAAAAGACAAAATCAACAAAAATACTTACATTAAACATTACAAAATACTGACATTGATAACTATTGATATGATATTGGTGTTGACATAACATCAAAACAACATCATCAACAAATGACATTGACATTGACATCGATAAAATAAAACATCTTCCGAGATTGGGTACTGATATTCTATCCTTTATTCATAGAAAAACCCCTCTACGAAACAAGTAATTTTACATTAATCAAAAATTTTCTTAGATGATTATCTAAGATGTACTTCTTTCTCTCAATCTCTATTGTGATCAAGCCCTTTTTCTTCACATTCACCCAAAATTTTCGATATTAAAGTCTAGGGAGAATATAAATTAGGGCAATAGATAGAGAGAGAGTGGCAACTCCTTGACATCGACATGATATGAGAATTGACGGTGACGACAGCCACGACAATCCGTCGCCATCATCAGCCACCCGTCGTGTATAAAAGAGGGCCCCAAAGACAACAAATAAAGATCAAAGGAAGACACACATCCTTCTGTTGGGCCATAATATGAGTAGGGTAACTATAAAATTTCAATGTAATTTGAGTTAAATTTAAAGGATTATGAAGTAGGAGGCTATTAAGGGCAAAATGTTAATTATGGAATTTTAAGCTCTAATTAAAATTTTGGATTAATTAAAGGGCTCTAATTAAAATTTTGGATTAATTAAAGGGTAAATAAGTAATGTTGATCTTAATTAATTACCTTGGATGTTTGAAACACAAAGGGTTTGAGTGGTAGAAACTAACCCAACTTCATTCTCATAGATAATATCTCTTTCTTTGCAACAACATAAAAAACTTGACTCGAAAGCAAATAAGAAATATAATTTAATTATTTATAATAATATGTGATACTACACAAGTATACGTATCGTTTATCAAATAATATATAACTTTTTGATTAAGCCTCGAGATATCGAACCCACAGGGAAATGTCTAAAATACTAAAGAAATAAGAAAAATAACTTTTTACTTTTTAAAATGATTTTGTAAAGTATGCTTTAAAATATAAAGTTTTTTAATTTTTTTTTGGTATTTTCTGAATAAAAAGTAAAGCAAACTACTAAAGTTAACACAACTTTAAACTAGTATGAAAGGAAATGAGAATAAAATATACTTTTCCTCTTTCAATGAATCAGTAATAATTATGGAATTTTGTTGTGGAAGTATCTAAAATGTGTTGTGCCAAATAGAAGCAATTATATTATTTACCCTTACTTGGTTCTATAAAGAACATTAGTTAATTTGATAATTTGAAATTTTGTAGGTGTGTTAGGCAGGGAAGTTCTAGCTCTCACTCCAGAGTTCCCTCGATTCTCTCTACCTGTGGGCTAACACTCATAACAAAATTTTTCACATCAAACCAAATTAGGGAACTTTAGCCTGTCACTCTAAATTTCTTTAATTTTACTCCCCATTATAAGCATATCTTCCTATTTATTTGCACCAAACTATATGGACTACAATTCCCATCCATACAATTGCATGTGATTCTTTCAAATTGTTGATTGAGACAATACTACAATGGATCTTACATAATCTCCCAACAAATTTAAACATATAAATTGGCCAAATCAAGAAGTAAATTAAGTGCAAGGTAGTGAAACATCACAACTTCTTCCAACATTGAAATCCTATACTTCACAAAACTTCCTTCCATAATTTAGTTACTTCATCATTTAAAAGGAAAAAGCTAAAGAAAACTACTCAGAATCCATGGAGAAAACACAATCACAACTTGATTTTAAAGTAGAAATCATAGTGAAAACACAACAAGTTTTACTTTAAAACTAAATATAAAACAAAGTTAAACACTTATCTCAAAATCCTCTCCACAAGACTCTTGAAGTTCCTTTGAAACTTTACTTTCCCCTCACAAGACATAATAGAGGTAGGCGCCCAACTCTGTTGACTCCAAATCTCTATTCTGTTCTTAATAAAAACTAGATATAATTGATAATAAAAGTGGTGAAGTGGAAATGTGTACTGTTAATAACTCTCTAACATAAACTTGACTCTTAACACTAATCACACCCTCCAACAACAACCCCTTTTTTTGATCTTCAATTCTTTTTTTTGAAATTTTCCAAAAGGTAACTTGGTGTCTCTTCAAAATATGTCCAAATTCAATGTATCCATAAACAATGCATCAATCCGTTCAAATTTTAAATGAGTTTTAGCGCTATTGGGAAGTTAGTGAAGTTTAGACCAAAGGATTCTTCAAAAATCCCTTCAAATTTGCGCCAAAATCAGAGAAAATTCGTCACTTTAACTGTGGCACCTATACGCCAATGGTTCAGTGATTAGGCGCCAGAGGCCAATTTTTAACACCTTTCAATTTCTGCTCCAAATTTGATCCTTTATTGGTCCTTTCCTCATAGTCACTCATTTTAATCATACTTGCAAGAAAAACATAAAAATACCTTTCATTAAACTGCAATATCATAAAAAATATGTATAAATATGTACTTTAAAACACTATATATTTTTGGTTTTTCAAAATCTCCCTAACTTAAAATGTTACTTGTCCTCAAGTGATGCTTAATCACATTGAAAATCGAAACATGCAAATTATGTAAATGAGTTTCTTTAGGAAAGTATCGAAATTTTGTTTTAGAAATGAAATAGTCCAATTTAGAAAAAACTTTAATAAATAAGACCAACTTAAAGTTTAGAAAATTCTTAAGTAAAGGATAATGAAAAATATTAGTTCCTATTCCTATCTAATTTAGAAATACTTGTAGATTTTTTAAAATATAGGATGTAAACATTTCATCTTCCTTACTTAAAAATTTATATTTAGAAATAATTTTACTTACTATATTATAACCTTAAGCATTAGATTTTCTCAAAACTTATATTTTAAACTTTAGGTATGGAACCAATTTTTTATTAGGCCCTTAAATCCTCAAACTTCTCCTTCCTTTTTTTCATACTATTTTTCTTTCTTTTTCTCTTCTTTTTATTTCTTTTTCTTTTTTTTTATATAAGGCAAGGATTACTGTATCTGGATATACCTTTAATCATTTCAAATTCCACCTTTCATTTACAATAAAGGTCTGATATATATACTTTACTTAAAAATTATAATAATAGTGTTGAAAATTATTTCTCAATAAAAAAAATTTAAGCTTTGAAAAACAAAAGTCAAATATTCTATTTATCCAAAAAAAAACAACACTTCTTACTAAAGATAGTTTAATTATATTTAACATTTCTTCACTAAGAAAATTTTAACTTTAAAGTTTTTCATCATTACTATAAATTTTAACTAAATTCTCTTACTCATTTCTATATTCAAAATTTTACCTCCCTAATATAACTTCAAATACATAATTATTTTCAATCAAAAATCAAATTTTATTTAAGTATTCTTGAGAATAAATAAAATTTTAGTTTTTATTTTTTTTTAAATTACCCCCAAACTTTAATTTTTAATTAGGATAAACCATTTAAGCATTAAAAAAACTAGAATAAGATGCTTGCAGGAATTTTCATATCCTAAATATGCAAGTATAACAATTTAAAAACAATGAGTAAAAATAAATCAAATTCAGTTTTTCAGTTTTTCATAAAATAGAAATCTTAAAATTTCAAAGGACTTCTATAACAGTGAAGGTTTTCAAAGCAAATACACACCAACACAATTCACAACATACTAGAAAATAAATGGTAACAAATTTTGAAAAGTTTAAACATGCTATATAAATAGTGGTTTCTAATAGTGTTCTAAATTATTCTATTATTTATAGGAATTAAATTAGACACTACAAAAAATTAAACTCTAGAAACACATTAAAACATTTACTACCACAAACACGCTATAAATTACATCATAAAACATATGAATGTGCATAATAAAAATAGTCCAACTAAAATCTTCACAATGCCAGAGTCCATAGAAAAATACATCACATCACCTATAAAAATATCAAAATAAAAACATCACAACACATAAAAAAAATCACAACAGAACATCACAAACTCAACACAACAATCCTAATCATCATCCTCAATATCCTCATCTTCATTCTAGTCTCTGGATGGCACATAAGGTATATAAAAAGGATGAAGGGGCATCTCAGCACTGTGATCAACTCTAATCACTTTATCCATGTGCTGCTGATAATTCTCCTCATATTCATCATGTTTTGCAATATACCTTTCAATATTTTCAATTTTACCATCCATATCTCTAATATGCTCTCTGATAAGACTCACGTTCTTCAAAATCTTCTGTAACAATCATGTCTGTGAATCTCTTGAAGATGATGCATGTGTAGTAGAAGCATGAGAAGTAGAAGCAGTAGAAGCAGAAGCACTAGAAGCTCTAACAGATCCTCCTTTCTAGCCAAATACTGAATGTACAGTGTAAGTGTTTACATTTACATTGGTAATAGGTCTAAGTGGCTGAAGGACTTCGTCCCATGTGTCAAACTTAACACCAAACTGCTCATAAAGTGAATAAATCAGAGATGGAAATCTCATACCTGCAGTAGTAGCAGCTCGGACACAGTTCAGAATATAATCAAAGATAATAGCCCCAATATCTAAAGGCTTTCCCTGCAGAATACAATGGTTCAGAACATTTCTCTCCCTTGTAAATTTACTGACATGTCTTGAAGGTAGAATTTTAGATGAGATGCCATAATCTTACAGGCTAAAAAAATCACTCTTCTGTCATTTGTTATCTTCCACAAACCTCTTCCATTAGTAAGAAAGGCCATAATCTCATCTAATTCTCCCTCAGAAGGATGATAAATTGCATAAAAATAAAACATCACAGGAGCTAATAGGTAAAAGTATTAATTATCGCAAATAAAAAAACCACTTGTTGCCCCCTAACCATTACCAAATTGTCTTCTGCTGCTGGCAAGTTAGCATAGAACTCTCTCACCACAGAAACAACAGCTACAGCGGAGAAGCAACAGTATCGTTCCCAATTTCTTCTAGCAATCATATCTTAAATTTCTCCTCCTGGCTTACTAAAAACTCGTTATGGAATCAATTTCCGTGATGCGAGTGCATCGACGTAACGATTCTCAGTTTTATAACTGACAAATTTCTCGGAATCAAATTTGACTTTTCCTTTCGAGCGTTTTGAATTTGGAGCCATCTCTAAAAATTCACAAAAAATTCACCATAAATTCCAAATTTAAACTAAACTTGCTAATTTAACTTCCAAAGGCAAATTCCACTAAATCCAAGCAATTTCTTATGCTTTTCTCAAATTTTCACCATGAATAGTGATTTTTAGATTTTTCCATAATGTACTTAAAATACATGGTGAAAATGAAAAATTTTTACTTAAGAGTAGGGATCATACCTTAAGGAACTCAAATCTAACAAATTTTGACTAAATTGGCTCTAAAATGATTCAAATATTGATGCCCTAGGCTCCTATTTTGCAAAACCGAGAGGTTGAAGGTGATGGGGGTGATAAAAATGGCAAATTTTAGGTTTTTAACTGCCGAAAATCGGTTTTTGTGAACCGGTATGTATGCGCGAGGCATACGACGCTTAGCTGTGAAGTCTGGTGCTTATGCACCGTTGGTTTGGCGCTTATGCACCAGTGCCCAAATTTTGACAATCAATTTAATTGCACCAAAACACTTAGTTAATCCCCCTTAATCACTTCAAATAATTATTTCTCCCCAAAAAATCTTCTAATACTCCGAAAGTACTCTTAAATTCCAATTATTTCACACAAAATTTCACACAAACACAAACATATATTAATAACAAACTACACTTAATACAAATTACAAATTCCTCTCCAAAATACTTTGGATGAAATTCCTAAATACATAAGTTTAAACACATGTAATTAAATACAAAATTATATCATTGAGATGTAGCAAACACATGTAAAGTGCAAAAAACACAAATATTAAATAAAATACACTTAAAACGTTAAACACACATAATCAAACCACAAGACCACACATAATTTAATTCCAATCTTCTTTAGGTGGAATATATCCAAAATCACCATTAGTTCCATTTGAACCATCTCGAATGTAAATCTGATAAAACGGGCAATGATCAAAAGCTCTTACATCATATTCTTCTATCCATTTGTTCTTCAAAAACATTGCTTTATTTGCTTGTTCCACATGACTTGTATGACTGAATTGCATTTTGAGTTTCCATCCAATGTGTGCTAAATGAGCATTAATTTCATTTACCTTTGCATCAATAGACTCCACATCAGTCTCGATCTTCGTAATCATTTTTGCTATTCCATGGATACTCACATCTAGAAATCCATTATATAATTCTTGCGCACTATTGCATTAAACTTCTTCTTGTGGCTTCGTCTTTCTTATTAATTTCGCTCTTCCAAGAAGACATTTTTGCACTCAAAATACTCTTTCAGAAGACTCAGGAATGAAAATAAGAACTGAGGTAAGTATTTCCTAAATTCAGGGCCTTATTATAGACTTAGGAAGACACAAAACCGACCCTAAATGTGTTAAAACTCTTTAATAACTCCAAAAACTACTCACCCAAGAGTTAGGCTTCTAGATCCTCATTTTTCACCTTTTTCATAATTGTGGCGCCTATGCGCCATCAAGCGATGCATAGCCGCCAGTGCACATTTTTGTACAGTTCTGCCAAACGTCAAAATCTTCATTCTAACTCCTTTATGTGATTAAATAAGGTCAAATAAACACCACTATAGCATAAAAACTCCAAAATGCTACCACATTTCTAAAATCAAACCAAATAAAAGCACACAAAGAAAACATAAAGCAAAGCACACCAATAAATATGAGTTGCCTCCCATAAAGTGCTTGGTTTAACATCATCAGCCTGATGTCGGCATATAGAAAGTTTGATTTTTAAAATGTGGTCGCCCAGTAGAAGCTGTCGGCCGCCGGAATCGAAATCCCGTCTCCTGCTTCGGAAGGACAGTTTAATTTAATTATAAATTTAGTTTAGAAAAATATGAAGTCAAACCGATCTCACATTTTTTGAAGTTCAAATGAAAGAGCAGTACACCTCAAACCTTGTATGTATCCCAAAGGATAAACACAAAATTTGAGCATGAGGCTCGATCAAATAAACTAAAGAAGTAAATGACATTCATTTGGTCTGCGAAACCATTTTATTTGCTGACAAGTTCCCCTATTTAATATGAAGGATTAAATAGGGTTTATATTAAGCTGGGTTCGGAAAAGTTTCCTATAAGGGCAAGCCCCTATAGTTAATTACATCATAGATAATTGAGATTACTTAAGAAAACTTCCGATACAAATCAGGAAATATGTTAAGGTTCTCTTCAACGAAATGTGATAGTCGAAATCCAATATGTGAGTGGTGTCAAGTCTTGAGAAAGAGTTGTTGTGGAATCCAAAGGAGGAAGGACTAGGAGAAGGCACAGATTCGAGAAGATTCTCGGTGACTTCCCAAACTATCCTATTGTTTGGCTCAATTTAGAGAAGGATTTAATTTATGTTTCATCCTGCCAATTTTAATTAAGTAGGACTTACATTCTCTTGATGCTGATCATGTGAATAACCTGGAAGATGTAAGGATTTATGTCCTATCGGAATGAAAACCTCAGAAACCTAGACGAGTTAGGGCTTATAGTGCACTAGGTGCAAAGGCCTAAAAGATGAGGTGAGAGTTTATATTGGACTAGGAAAATACCTCGAAGTCCTATGTATTGTTGTTATTACTAAGGAAAGAAGGCTATTGTTGTAGACTCGTTGTTTGCTCTCTCGAACATGTCCTTCCACATCCTCGATCGTGTTGCCCTCGGTGTGTTGCCTCGAGCTCCTTATTGTTGTTGTAGAAGTTTCAGTTTTAGAGGTGACAAATGTAGGGGGGTGAGAGAAGTAGTGTGTTTTAGAATGTTGAAAATTGAGGTGGCTTAGTGTTTTATTTAAGCAAATGTTAAAGTTGATTATAACGCCACCGGTTAGGACCCCACAGCTCCCTTATTCCGGTTACATTATTTCATCGGGCTTTTCTTAGTCCAGATGAATTTACTAAATCCAACTTAATGAATTCTGTACTTTCATTCAGACCATGGGAGACCTTATCAGCAACACGTAGGTTGCGTCGTCCAAGGAACTCCCGTTTATCCAAAGGGTTGATTTAATTTAGTTGAAGTTGAGATTTTATTTTGTTTGTGATTAAATCAAAGTTGCAGAGGTTGAGTTGGTGCTGCTTAGATAAGTAGAAAATTTGGGATTTATTTGAATTAATTAAATCAGTGGTCCTTTAAAAATCCATAAATTAATGTAGGAAAATCATAAAAATAAAAGAAAGATATCCTCTTACTCAGTGAATAGAGAAGAACAATGTGGAATTGGTTTCAAGTTTATTTGATGTATATTTTATTTTTAATGAAAGTTTCTACCACCCCCGTCAAGTCAGTCATCTCCGTGCCTAGGAGAGTTGTTACCCCTAATGCTAGTGGTTTTGTCATCACCGCACCTACTTTCCCGTCAGCCAAAGTAAAAGAAAGTCTGCATGAAGAAGATTCTGATAATGTATTTATAGTCGTGCTGTCAGTCTTCAAGATTGGTTCCAGCTCTAGAGTTTCCCCATTAACCAAGTCTCAAAAGAGGAACCACAATTGTAGGATCTCAAAGCCGCTAAGGCACTGGCTACAAGTGTGCTAGTGATTGAAAATATTCCTCAGTAGGAGGAACTTGATTTACCAAAGACCTCTCCTCTCCTTTGAGGGAGTAGGTTTCATCCGTTGGTTGATACCACTGGAGACGAGAGCCTCCATAGGATTGCTTTAACTTTTCCGTTACCCTGTGGTCGTGATGAGGTGAGCGAGAGACCCATACCCTTCACCCGAGTCCGCATAATCTTCCAAAGATTAACTGAAAATGAGGGATGTTCCGTCGCTAAGCTCCTCAAGAGGATGGGATGCACAATATCCCATGAAATAAAGAGTAAAATTCTGAAGATGGAAAGACCCGTTCGAGCTTCCGTTTGACACTGTTTGGGAAGACAAGTTGAGGCTGTTGCCACTACTACAAATAATACTACCGCCATTCTGACACTAGCAGTGCACAGATCAGTCAAGTCTCAGCTGGGTCCGAGGGTATCTTCTACCGATGATTATGAAGAATATTAGGAAAAGAAAAATAAGAGAGGATTGTTCTCCTCTATACATGGTCAACACCTTTGGGAGCACACTTCCCCTCACCACTCCTATGTCCCCGTCAAGACACTTGTCTCAATGCGACGACTCTTAAGGGGAAAGTGTGGTTACCAAAGGTCATCGTACCAGTACGCTCCGATAAGTCTGTGGATCATAAGATGGATCATGAGTCCGATGTTCTCATTGCCACTACCGTCATCACTTCTGAGTCAGTAGCAGAGAGAAGTGATAGTTGAGGGAAGCCTATAGATTTTAAATTGATTAAAAATAAAGCAAATGATGATAGAATTTGAAAGCCTAGAGTAGAATTTTCAGAATTAGCAAGAGAATGAGGACTAGATGTCGATAATGAAGATTACAACCTATCAGATTACATGAAAATTAATGTCATCGAGACAAGGTCCGCGACATTTGCATGCGATGATCCTAGTGAGGAGAACACTACAAATGAGCTTTAGAGGGCCATTTTGACAAGAGATGAAGAGATTAGTCATCTGGAAAAGAGGATGGAGGAGATGACCGCCGCCTTGACCGCCATGGCCACATTACACAGACAGTCACAGTCACGACCGGTGGCATCTCCAGAAGTTAACCAACCTGAAATCATACACATCATAGATGAAAGAAGAGACTTTTCTTCTACTAATGAGGATGAACCTCTGAAGAAGGATTCAGCTTTGAGTCCACCAAAAAAAGATATCAAATAGATGATCGAACAACAAGATCAGGAGGCTTGGCTCAGTCCAAAGGCGGAGCATCAGTTTCAAAGGGTAGAACCTACCTAGAGGAATTTGATGCCTTGCCTTACCCTAAAAGCTTCGTGTCCCCGAATTTTAAGAAGTTCAATGAGATGAGAAATCCTAGTCAGCAAATAGCACACTTCAGAGCCAGTTGTTGCAACACAGGAGAGAATGAGGCTCTTTTGTTCCGACAGTTTGTCAGCAGCTTGTTAGGGATAGCTTTTGATTGGTATGCTATGCTTCCTAATGGATCAGTAAAGACTTTAGCAAAAATGGAGAACATGTTCGTGAAGAGATTCACCGGCGCACATCATCATGTCACTATAAGAGATATTGTAGTGGAATGGTAGAGACCTGATGAGACTTTAGTCTACTACATTCTGAGATGGAGAAATTTAAGCATGAAGTGTGAGCCTCAACTACAAGAACAACACGTGATTGAGATACTACTCAAGAGTATACATGGTCCAGTGGCTTTCATGCTTAAAGGTCTAACTATCAAGTCCTTCGAGAAGCTACTCAACATGGCTAGCAGTTTGCAAGAAGAAGGCAAGCATGTGGAGCCTGCAGAGAAGACAAAAAATGAGGTCGGCTAAAGCATATGAGAAGAGATCTGGCGTAGTGGCAACGGTTGACAAAGGTAAAAAATTGATGAGGATTTGGGCCAAGCATTCACCGCAGCAGTACGGTCAGTCTCCTTAGTACAGTCAACCTCCACAATACGATCAGTCTTAGCAAAATAGTCAGCCCCGTACACAGCAGGGTAATTAGTCTAGTCAACACTAGTGACCGTACAGGACAGACAAACGACAGGGTCCGACAATGTTGGAACAACTGCGCAAAAATAACTCCTTTAAGGATGAGGTCTTAAAGAAGATGTTCAGAAATTTGATGAAGAAACCCGAGTTCAGAATGACCGAGCCATAGAAGCCAAAAGAGAAGAACAAAAAAGATCAACCCAACTTTTCTCCCTACCATAGGTTGCTAAGACACGGGATAGAGGGATGCTTCAATTTTAAGGATTGGCTCGAGACAAATTACAAAGAAGGGAATATAACGATACCGAAAGAATGTTTGAAAGAACCTACAAGAGGTTCTATAAATATGATTTCAACCGAGCCATTCTCTCCTATTGACCCGTATACCGATGAACGTGGATGGAGCACGATCTGGAACGAGCTCAAGAGAGTCATGGATCCGATCCAATCTACTTCAAGGAAAGCCGCTGTCCGGAATCTAGCACCAACCCAAATTAAGACAGAGATTTCACCAAGGAGACTGCCGCAGTGGGAAAGAAGGAAGAAGGACATCACAAATGAAATTAAGGACGATAGCACGATGGCTAGGATAGGGGCTGTCTCTGTTAGATTAGTTGTTTCAGATTCGGGGATGAAAACCCTCAAACCTATGACTTTGTACGATTATCTTTATGCCCCTCCAGAGTCTCATAATGATAATAGCAATGATTTTGGATATGTTCTTATTGTCTCTAGTGATGATGTAACAAATTACGACCTAACTAAACCCGATTTCGATTCCTAAAGTGATCCTCAAATAATACTAGTTTTTCGATGAGAAAGTTGACGAACATGAGGAAGATATTGACAACATCGGTTTTGACACTACAGGAAGCGAGGAGCCAATTCTCGAGTGCAAAGGAACGCTGCTTGCAATCAACTTAGATCTTTTAGATATAGAAATAATACTAGAGGAGTAAGCTACAACACCAGGTGAACCTCCGGGTCAACAGGAGGAAGAAATTATAGAAGTGAATCTCAAAAGTGGAAGGGTGCTACCTTCAAGGATAGCTCCAGTAGATAAAAGAAAATAGATAATTACTAAAGAAAGAAGTGCCTACAGCAATGGAAGATGTACAGATTCAAAATGAGATTTAGAATTCAAACAAAGTGGATTATAATGTACTAGCACATCTTAGGAAGTTGCCAGCCAAACTAAGCATCTACGACGCTCTGATCCTGTCAATGAAGATAAGAGAAAACTTGTTCAAGGCTCTACTTGATCTAGACATTTGATTGGCACAGTTGGCTAGCACATCCTCAGATGGATTTTGTAATTTGAAAGGACAGCTTGGTGTAACCTTCACCGATGAAGACTTGCTACTTGGTACCGCCGACTGTTGACCTTAATTTTGGTGAGGTCTTTTCCTTTTCTTAGTGCTTAGGATCTAGCCATAGGACTTCTCCTTGACTATCCTAGAGGACTAGAATTGGGACCCACCCTTTAGCAATTCAACTACTTCTTGACTCCTCTTGGGACTCCACTTGGATGGTTGTAAACCTCTAAATCACCTTGGTAGGTTAAAACCACCATAAGGGCAACCAATAAAGAGTTCCTATAAGATTGTTTGGACTTAAGGTGACCTTGGGTGACTTGGGCTTCTCTTGCACACACACACACACCCCTAAGCCACTTAACCTAAACCCTGAACCCTTGCCTTTCTACCTTTTATGGAACTCACATTATTGAATCCAAGCCAGTAATCTTTGATTAAGATGGCTAAGGTCAATATGCGAAGGATCATAAAGTGTTACCATTTGGCTAGACTTGGTCCCAAAGTGGTTAGACTTGGCTAAGTCCATGGCTCATGCTTCCAAACCCTAACTCATTTCTAAATCAATTTTTTTACTCATTCTTGACCCCACTAAATGATCCATTTCTTCCTTATTTGAAACCCCATTCATGTTGCCAAAATTTCTGGTTTTGACATTGGGTCCCCTATACTTACCCAAAACTACCTAAATGGCCCCCACAACCACCAAAATCATCTAAAAATTCTAAAAAATTACCCAAAATTCCTAAAAATCATAAGAATCATTTTGAAACAATTCCTACCTCTCAAATCCACCAAAATACCCCAATACCCTCCAAATAACCTCCAAATACCCTAACTAATCCTTTTGGCCCAAAATTCCAAAAATTCTAAATATTCCCAGAAAATCCTAAATATTCTCAATTTCATTTTGTTTAGCTACACCATAAGCTAATTTTGCCAAAATAACCGATATTTATCAAAATCCCCAATTTGACCCATCTTTTACCCATGTGGACCAAATGTCAAACCAAATCAACTTAATTGATCTCAATTTTGCCCAAACTCAATTCCAAACTTCAATTCAACATCTAAAATACCAATCTAAACCAAAACCAAGCCAAATTTGGTTCACATTTGAGTTCAACCCCAATTTTTACCTATGACCCAAACCTACCCAAATTCAACCCAATCCAACTCAATTTCCCCCCAAATCAACTCTTAACTCTCCCTAATACATCCCTACACCACATACAACATCAATTATCCCTCAACTTGAACCCAAACCCAACTCAAAATTCATTTGAAATCAAAACCCCCAAATTTGCCTTAAGGTTGTCACCTACCCCTAAAACTCCAAATTGAACCCCCTAAACCCAAAATTTCCACCCAATTTCTATCCTAAACCTTTCCTAAAAATCATTTGAAATATTTTGAATCATCAATTGGTCTTGAATCAAACTCTAGCCAAACCTAAACCCAAATTGACCAATACTCCAAAATCCTCCAAATTGAAACTGTAAATAAACTCTAATCCACTTCATGTCATCATGAAAAGTCTTCCTTACAATCATATCCACAATGTTGATCAATCAATTTGATCCAATTCAAACCCAAACTAAAGTTAGTCCAACTCAAACCCAAGTGAACCTAATTGAACCTATGTTCCAAATTAAATCAAACTAAACCAAATTTGACCAAACCAACCACTTGGCTGCCAGCCCTAGGCCTCCTAGGGTGGGATTGACCGACCTAACCCATGCCCCATGAGCCATGGACCAATGGTCCACCACTTTGGACCAATGGACTAAGCCACATGGCTAAGGCTAAGTCCCATCCTCCAACTCTACTTAAGAAAGCACCTTGCCCAAATTAATTGAGCAAAACTCCTCCTCCACTCCTCCTCAGCCTGCCAAGCCGCCTGTCTGTCCTTGCTAGCCACTCCAGCCGCTGGAACAGCCACGCCCAAGCAGCCCATGTGTCCTTGAAACCCAAAATTTAGCCTGGACAGTGGCTAATAATTACAACATCCACCTGCCCTGCTATGCCCTCACCCTAAACGGCCCAAGGAACTCATTGCCTGGCCCTGAGCTCCCCTCTCCGGCAAGCTCTATAAAATCCCCTCCTTTCATCCTTACCAAAGGTGCTAAATTTTTCTCCACAAAACTCCCCCAAATTGTCCCCAGAGCTCCTCCTAGCCTAGAGAACTTGATCCCCACTGTCCTCCTGCCTTCAATCCCACCACCGGAGCCCAAATTCTAGATGAAAATAAGGCCAGAAAGAGGACACCTTTTGAAACTCCACCAAAACCAAATTAAACTCACCCACACCTTCACAGCACCAAGAGAAGGAGTTCCCAGTGAAAGCCCCCTCTCCTAGCCTCCCAATTGCTTTATTGGCCAGATCATGGAATCGGACTTGGTCGAAGTCACACCTAGGCAGCTCACCAGGACCAAAGACTTCATCCAGAGGCTCCTCTCACTCCAACGAACGTGTCGAGCATCTCTGATTGAGGCTTCACCTTTCATAGCCAAGGTATTGACCTCTCCTCCCTCCCAAGCTTTCAACAATTCTCCATTTTGTTCTGTGCAATTTCGATGCATGTTAGCCATATAAATAGCTTCGTATGGGCTAAAAGCGTCGATAGAGACCAACCACACATGATTTGGTTGATTCTGGAGCGAGATCTTAGGTCTAGAAGGTGGACGGCTCTTAGACTGAACCAGATGGGGATGATGATCAGTGACTATCCGATCGCACTTGTATCGGATGGACGACAAAGATAAAGTCGGACGGAGCCATGCAATGGAGAGCGTGTGTCAAGGTCGAATGGGAACGCGTCGCGTGTATCTTCAGATCTGCCTAGGTTGAGGTGGCGCCGCGTCAGATAAGTATGAAATTAGGGTATTTTTGATTTATTTAAGTGCCTGAAACTTTAAAATGCATATCTTTAGATAGAAAAATCATAAAAATAAACTAAAAATACCTTCTTTCTCAGTGAACAGAGGAGATTAATGTGAAAAAAGAATTAAATTATTTTGTTAAGTATTTTATTTTTAATTGATTTAATACTGTTCTAAGTATTTTAATTCTCCATTCATGCATACAATTCACCATGGCATGAGACCATAGGGTTTTTGTAGCCTCTGATCTTGGGAACATTCCCTGAATTTTCCAAGGCCAGAGGCTGTCTCTGTGGAAAGTTATCTATTTTCCAAGTTTATGTGCTTATTTTGGTATTTTAATTCCAATAATTAACATGTTGATTAATAAAATCTAGGAAAATTTGGGGGAGTATCTCTAGACTAAAGGAGCCTACGAAAATTATTGTTGGACTTAACTCACTTAAATGAACTCTAATTTAGTCAAAACCCTAAAATTAAGATTAAAATAATTTGGGATAACCACTCATTAAAATAACAAAAAATCAATTCTTCAATGATCTTTAGGGTCAGAGGAGTCTCACAAAAAAATTTAAAATCAATTGAAAATGATTTAATCCACTAAATGAATTGTTTAAATCACATGGCTACTTTTAAACTTTAAAAATTCATAAAACCCAAAATGTATTTCAAAAATTCACCAAATTCTTTTTGAGGCCTCTCTTGTATCAGAAAAGCCTAAGAAAATTAGAATTGGATTTTTTCTAAAATTTTCATTTTTAGCTTATTTTTGAATATTTTAATAATTAAAAGATAATAAAAGTCACAAAAATACTAAAATTCCCAAAAATATCATATTTGGTCTCCTAATCACTTGGAAACCAACCAAATATTTTTCATAAGTCCCTAAGAAAAGATATTGAATTTTAAAGGCTTAATACAATTTTTAATATAAAAAATGGATTTTCCAACCTTTCCCACTAAAAATAATTGTAAAAATTCAAAGAAAAATAAAAAAATAAAAAATCTATTTCTCTAAGTTCCTTGAAGTTAGAGAGACTTAAGAAAAATATAAAACTTAATTTTGAACTCTAATTTTATTTTATAATTAATTAATACTCCAAAACTTAAAATAATTTTAATAAATAAAATATAATTCAAAAAATCACTAAAATTGGTCCAAGTGGTCCTCTGGTCAGTAGGAACATCCCATAATTTTTCTAAGGATAGAAACTTTACATTGTTAATGTTGTTGTTATTTCATTGAAGACACTTATGTTTCATTAAAATAATTATATAAATTAAATTAAAAATAAAAAAAAAATCACATTTTTTTCTCTAATGTCTTAATTGACATGTGAGTGAAGTGACATAAAAATTTCAAGTTCATTTGAGCTCAATTTAGTGAGTTGTGAAGTAAACAAGCTTAAGAAGGCATAAAGGTAATTAAAGATTTTAACCCTAATTAATATTTTAGGCCTAATTAAAGGGAGGGATGAACATTTGATCCTAAATTTCTTCTTGGATGATTGAAACTTAGGGAATTAAGGGGTAGAAATCCATTGATCACCTACAACATCAAAATAAAATCCTAATTAATTAATTCATTTAAAATTTAAAAGAATAATTAAAATTTGGATTATTAAAATTAGGGATGTGACTTAAGAAGATAACAACTCTTTAATCTACAGTCCCTAAATGGATGAATAATATTCAATTCTTAATTAAATCTAAATAATGATGAATTATATCAATAGTTAAAAGAGAAGCAATCCTCAATTAAATTAAAATGTTTAAAACATTAAATTATTTAATAATTAAGTTAAAATAAACTTAAAACATTAAAGTTAATTTGAAATTACTTAAAACTTAACCTAAAACAATATTGAAACGTTAAAAATTAATCTCAAAACAAGTTACAATTAAAATCAATCTAAAGTATTTAAAAAAAAATTGAATCATCAAAACTTAATGGAATTAAATAATTCAAACACCTCTTTAACCTAAATAATTTTAAAACATTAAAAAAAAATCAATTTGAAATTTTATAACTAAACTAAATTGTCTTGAGATAACAACTCAACCTTTGTGGTTAAATCCTTTAACAAACTAATTTGCTCCTGAAGGCTTCCACCTTATAACCCTTAGGTGGAGTATCAAATGAAATGTCACTTTACTCATAGGATAATCAAATGTCCGAGTTCACTGAGCAAGAAAAAAAACTTAACTAAATTCTTAGATAATTAATTCACCTGTATAATGAAATTCATTTGGACTCGAAATAATCCCAGAAGCATTGAAAAGATGTTTAGGACCAGTCCTAAGCACTTTCTCAATAGGATGGGGTGTTTTAGAAGAACAAGTGAACTTAATTGTTCTTTGGTGAAGAAAATCATCCTTAACAAAACACAAAGAACCTAGACGTCATAGGAACTGACTATCAATAGGATTAGGATTTTGGTAGACAACCAGAACCTTACCTTAGCTTTACCTAGGTATTTCTTGCAAATATTTAAATGTCCTGACTTGTGTTTTAAGTGTAGCATGAAATGACGAGAATACCCGCCATGTACGCTTTTATTTTATTGCAATTTATTTACCTGCACTGAACTTTCTTTCTTGCAAATCTTGCATGTTAAACAAGAATGTCACCCTGCATAAAAACTGAAACCTTTTAGGATAGCCAAAAAACTGAAACCTAAAACTAAATTAAAAGTCACAACAAGATAAAATTCAACGCCACAACATTCAAAATATAAAATAACTTAAAATTTTATCACAAACAGAACAACAAAACTACAACAACTAAATTAAAACGTCTCGTTGGATGATCGGGAATCCCTCGGATGATGTAACCCACGTGTTGCTAACGAGATTTACCACGGTCTAAATGAAAGTGTGGAATTCATTCAGTTGAGTTTAGCAAATTCATTTGGACTAAGTGAATCCGATGAAAATATTGGTGCCAGGATGACGGAATCGTGGGATCTTAATTGGTTCTGTTTAATCAACTTTAAGATTTGTTTTAATTAAAATAGTAAGCCACCTCAATTTTCAATTTTTCTAAGACAAAACACTTCTCTCATCTCTTGATTGCCACCTTCTAAAACTAAAACTCTGCAACAACAAGGAGCTTTGAGCACAGTGGGCAGCACGACCATCTTTAACAGCAAAACTTGAGTCTACTTCAGCAAAACCTTTTCTAGTTTTAAATAACTAAGCCATAGGATTTCGAGGAAGTTTGCCTAGTGCAACATAAATCCTCAACTTTTTGTTTGGCATTTGCATAATCATATTATGCAAATTAAGCCCTAACTGGTCTTAGGACTCCGAGGTAGCCGTTTGGTACGACATAAACCCTCACATTTTTAGGCTATTTGTATGATCATATCATACAAGTATAAGTCTTAATTAATTAAAATTAGTAGGATTGAAACATTAAATAATACTCTCAAATTGAAGCCAAACAATAGGATAGTTGGGAAGTCACTGAAGTTCGCTTCGGGTCTGTGACATCCCCTACCTTTCTTCTTTTGGATTCCCAAAACAACTGTTCCAAATTCGATCCATTCCCTATTGAAATTTCCAAAATCCAATTTGTTTGAAACCTTAAACTTTGAAATTCTTGAGAGCAAAACCACTGATCATTATCAAGAGTTTTCTTAAGTGTCTCCGGACATTTAGGATATAATTAACTATAGGGGCTTGCCCTTATAAGGAACTTTAAGAACCCAGGTAATATAAACCCTACTTAATTCATTTATATTAAGTAGGGGAACTTATCAGCTTATAAAATTGGTTCGCAGACCAAACGAATGTCACAAATCTTCTAGTTTATTTAATTGAGCCCCATCATCAAACAGTGTGTCTATTCCTCGAGATAGATACACAGTTTGTGATGTGGTGCTCATTTACATAAACTATCTGTGATGTGAAATCGGTTTAATTTCATATCTTAAAATTTTCAAACTTAAAATTATTTTCAAAATAAAATACTACTTTTCAAACTATATATATATATATATATATATATATATATATATATAAACCTATAAAAATAAGCCACACAATTTGTGGCGACTCCACTGGGGAGTAGTTCCTCTCTCCATTTTGATCAGATGGTTTTGCTTTCATAAATTGGTATTAAGTCCATGCCCCTAGTGGATCAGAGTATCATTCTTCCGTTGACGTATCTTGTTCATTTATGTCTTGAACAGATACGATCAACCCTTTTGGATTTTGGAGCCACTGTTTAGACACCCCTAAACAGAGAGGTTCCAAAATCCTCCTTTTTCACCTCTCCAAAGAGGCGAGGTGAGACCCCCAATAGGTGTGGTTTAAGACCAATCTGCCGAATCGAGTTTCCTGCGGGGTTTTACCTTTCCTAAATTTAGGATAAGGGTCCCACATCTTCCTACTCTTAATCGAATCTTTATCGACTTTCTATTTCCCGATTCCTCTAATTAACTACCAAGGAAATAAAACCATGAAACCTGCAAAGCTTTATGAAATAAACAAATGAAATCAAAACGAAATTAATGAAACTTGTTTGGACTTTTCCTTGAATCTTCTTTCTTTTGTCCAAAGATCGTTGCGACGATAAGGGAAGTATAGGGTAGCTCTGACGTCCCGAATCTTTTTTGCAGAAGATGTCTGCACCGAAGCTGATCTTTTCCTTCGCTACTGGGATTGACTTGGCAATCAACCGAGATGGACTGCCTGACAACGCAGTCATCTACTTTGGACAAGGGTTTGACCAAACGAACATTAAGTTCAGGGACGTCACTGTCGCCTTACTGAGGTCCAAGGCACATGAATTTGTGGAACCTATAGTGGAGTTCAGCTTGAAGTCGACTCAAGAGTTTCCTCCCCTGAAGAGGGTCCCAACTGGAGGGAACACCGTTGCCCGTAAAAGATTGGCCGTCAAAGCTGATAAGACTACCTCCCGAACTGTTGTCGCTACCCCCGCCGGTCTATTCATCACTGCACCTACCCCTGCTAAATGGAAGTGCAAGGAAATCCAGACCAGTGATGAACCTGTAACTATGGAGGGTACGACTTTTGCTGCTATACAGCCCGTCTTCAAGATAGGGTCTAGCTCAAGGATGGCACCCTTAACTAAGTCTCACAGAAGGGATAAGAACAGAAGAATGGCTAAAGCTAAAGCCGCCGAGGCTGCCATTCCTAAGGAAATTCCAAAGGAAGAAGAAGAACTACCAAAACTTTCACCCCTGTTGGAAGGAAACAGATTTTACCCACTTTCTGCCACTCCTGAGGAATAAAGTGCTCAGAAGATCGCTGTTGCGTTACCCCGACCGACATATTACGATGAGCATAAAAGACGAAAAGCAAGAAATACACCGCTCACTCGATTACGGGCGATAATCGAAAAGCTAGCAAGAAAAGATAATTGCTCTGTGCCTGAGATCCTGAGAAGGATGGGGAGAATACCCGCCAAGGCACGTCTCGGACCGAGGGTACTTCCCCTACCATTCAAAAGGAACTCCCATCAAAGAAAAGGAGATTGGGTAGCAAGAAGTTACCAGCTGTGGTATCTGACCCGCATCTTAGTAGGCACACCACCTTTCAACCTACCGTTGATGGACCATCCGGTTCTAGGCACCCAATTGCAAAAAGGATGGTGTGGCGACCTAAAGTCGCGGAGCCAATACCGACAGAGCAGCCAGAAATGAGAAGTTCTGATGCCGAGTCTAGAGCTAAGAGGAGTACTGCCGTCTCAGAGACAACTCCAGAGAATGAAGTTCACCAAGTGCAGTCTACCAGCCGTAGGACCGATGGAGGAAAGTCACTTGAGGTCACTCTGAAAAGGTTAAGATCAGACATTCAGCAGTTAGCCAAAGAAGGGAAAGAAAGATCAGAAAATGAAGAAGACTTTTCAGGATACATGGACGAGGATATTGCTGAAATCAACGTGGTCGAGACCCGAGCGTTGTCAGCCCTATTGGGAGCTCCAGCAGCTACAGAAGGAGAAGACGTGGATGTGATGAGGCTCCATCTTCAAGAAAAGGATGATATAATGCACCGAATGGAAAAGAAAATGGAGGAGATGGCGGCTGCTCTAGCTACGCTTCAGAGTCAGCCTCAGCCCCCAAAGGAGACACCCCCGGAGGTTATTCACAATGCCGACGGAGGGAAAGAAGTCACGTCCGTCAATGGAGATGAGTAGCCAAAAAGGATTCCACTCAAATTCTAATACCAGAAAAGGACATTAAGAATATGGTAGAACAGCAGGTGCGAGAAGCTTTAGCCCAATCCAAAGGCGGGGCATTAATTCTAAAGGGTAGACCGTACCCCGAAGAATTTGATTCCGTGAAATACCCTAAAGGCTTTGTACCACCTATGTTCAAGACTTTTGATGGAACAGGAAACCCTCGACAGCATGTTACACACTTCCGCGCAAGTTGCTGCAACGTGGGGGGTAGCGACGCTTTGTTGTTCCGCCAGTTTGTCAGCAGCCTTTCAGCAATTGCCTTTGACTGGTATGCGGAGCTACCCAATAGCTCGGTAAAGACATTCACAGAATTGGAAAACCTATTTGTGAAATGGTTCCCTAGAGCTCAGCACCACATCACCATCGGTGATCTTGTGGTCGAGCAACAGAAACCAAACGAAATTTTGGTGGACTACATCCTGCAATGGAGGAATTTAAGCATGAAATGTGAGCCGCAGCTCCAGGAACAACATGCCATTGGAATTCTGCTAAAGAGTGTTCACAAGCTGATAGCATTTCTCCTCAAAGGATTTAAAATTAAGACATTCGAGAAATTGCTCAGCAAGGCTGCGAGTTTACAGGAGGAGGCGAAACAATTTAGCTTCACCCATAAGAAAGATAAGCAGAAGCCAGTCAGAGCCTTCGAGAAGAAGTATGGGACCGTCGCAGCGGTAGATAAGGGAAAGCAACCAATGCAAATACAGACGGAACGACCTCAGTAGAACTATCAACAACCTCCACCGAGTTATCAACAGCCTTAGTAGAACTATCAGCCGTCGCAGCAGTATGGCCAGCAGTCATCTCAGCAATACAACCAGCAGCCATTTCAGCAAAAGCGTAGCCTGGCATAACTTCTAAAAAAGGAGTACCCTTTTAAGAATGAAGCAGTTGGCAAGATGTTCTGAAGTCTGGTCAAGAAAGATGGATTCCAATTGCTAGAGCCCAGGAGGCCGGAAGAAGTCGATAAAAAGGATCATCCGATGTACTGCCCTTATCACCGGATGATCGGACACAAGATCGAGGACTGCTTCACTTTCAAGAACTAGCTCGAGAACAACCTTTAGCAGGGGAACATAATGATCCCAAAAGAATACATGAAGGAGCCCTAGAAAAGAGGTTCCATTAATGTTATTTCGGCAGATCTTATTGTTTCGATAGACTCGTACAAAACCAACGATGGATGGAGCACTGTTTGGACGAAGTCTTCAAAGAAAATTTTGGATCACATTCAAAGCTCTTCGGTGTGCGCTTCAATTCAAAATTCAAAACCTATCAAGCTAGCACTATCAATTGCAATCAAGGAACCACCCCATAAGGAGAAGAAGATCGCAGAAGAAAAGAGGATTGAGGCTCCGAAGAGTAGAGTATGGGCTGCTTTTCCTAGGATGGTTGTTTCTGATTTGGGGGAGAAATCCCTCGAACCTCTGACTCTGTATGATTATTTGCTAACCTCGGCGGGATCTTATAATGATAAGAGTTATTGTGTTGGTTACGTTTTGACTGTTTCTAATAATTATGTAACTAACGACGACCGACCTAATCCGAATATCGATTCTCAAATCATACAAAGCCTCGATGACAGTGATTGCGATGGTCTGGAAGATGAAGAACCCATATGTGAATTCCAAGGATCTCCTATCACGATTGAGTTAGAGTTCTCAGATACACAAGTGACTCCAGAAGAACCTACTGCTCCGATTCATTTGCCAGCTACTCCAGAATCAGACTCAGAGGAAGAGATAATAGAGGTCAACCTCAATAACGGAAAGGTTCTACCCCGAGGGTGGGACCGAAAGATAAAGGAAAGTAGGTGGTTACTCAGGAAGAGCCTACCCCAGCAGAAGAGTTGCCCATTCGGAAAGAAGTTGAAAGACCAGACAATAAAGTGGAATATAATGTGTTAGCCCACCTTCGGAAGTTGCCCGCCAAACTGAGCATCTACGATGCTTTCATCCTTTCAAAGGAGATGATAGAAACTCTGATTAAGGCCTTACTTGATCCAGAGATTTGCTTAGTTCAATTGGACGGCAACTCCTTAGATGAGGTTTGCTCGTTAAGAGAACAATTTGGTGTTACTTTCACGGACAGTGACTTGCTACTTGGGACAGCCGATCACAACCGGCCCTAATACATTTCATTTGCCATCGGAAAGTTCATGCTCTCTAGGTTGTCAGTGTCGGCATATTTTTTAGGTTGAGTGTTGTATTTTTGAAAAGAGGTCGCCTACAGAAATTGTCGGCGAATTTTTAATTTAATTTAAATAAATAATTTGAAAAGTTGTATTTGATTTTGAAAATAATTTTAAATTTGAAAATTTTAAGATATGAAATTAAACTGATCTCACATCCCGAATAGTTTATATAAACGAGCACCGCACCACAAACTGTATATCTATCCCGGAGAGTAGACACACTGCTTGATGATGGGGCTCGGTTAAATAAACTAGAAGATTTGTGACATCCGTTTGGTCTACGAAGCAATTTTATAAGCCGATAAGTTCCCCTGCTTAATATAAAGGAATTAAGTAGGGTTTATATTACCTGGGTTCTTAAAGTTCCCTATAAGGGCAAGCCCCTATAGTTAATTACATCTTAAATGAAGTGAATCATTTAAGAAAACTCTCGATAATGATCAGTGATTTTGCTCTAAAGAATTTCAAAGTTTAAGGTTTTCAAAGGATTGGATTTTTGAAATTTCAAAAGGGATTAGCTCAAATTTGGAACATTTATTTTCAGGAGTCCAAAGAAAGATAAGTAGGAGAAGCTGAGGATCCAAGAAGAATCTTGACAACTTCCCACACTATCCTATGATTTGGCTTCAATTTAAAAATTTACTTAATGTTTCCATCCTGCCAATTTTAATTAATTAGGACTTATATTTGTATGACATAATCATACAAATAGCCTCGAAGATGTGAGGGTTTATGTCGTACCAAACGACTACCTCGGAGTCCTAAGACTGGTTAGGGCTTAACTTACATAACATGATTATGCAAATGCCTAACAAAAGGGTTAAGGATTTATGTTGCACTAGGAAAACTACCTCTAAATCCTATGGTTTGGTTGTTTAATTCTAGGAAAGGTTTTCCTGAAGTAGAGTTGTTTTGCAGACGAAGATGGCCGTGCTGCCCACCGTGCTCCAAGCTCCCTATTGTTGCAGAGGTTTTGTTTTAGAAGTCATAAATCAGGAGATGAGAGAAGTGTTTTGGTTTTAGAGAAATCTTAAAGTCCAAATGTCTTTAGTGTTCTAATTAAAACAAATCTTAAAGTTGGTTAAACAAAACAGATTAAGATCCTACGGTTCCGTCATCCCGTCACCATTATTTTCATTGAATTCACTTAGTCCAGATGAATTTGCTAAACTCAACTAAATGAGTTCCACACTTTCATTTAGACCTTGGGAAATTCCGTTAGCAACACGTGGGTTACATCATCCGAGGTATTCCCGATCATTCAACGAGACGTTTTAATTTAGTTGCAATTGTAGTTTTGTTGTTCCGTTTGTGATTAAATTTTGAGTTGTTTTATATTTTGAAATGTTGTGGCGGTGAATTTTATCTTGTAATGATTTTTAGTTTAATTTTGGTTTCAGTTCAGGGACTATCCTAAAGGTTTTGGTTTTCATGCAACAGTTGTTTATCATGCAAGAAAAGAAAAGTAACAGTGCATGTAAGTAAATTACAATAAAGAAAATTGCAACAAAATAAAAGCGTACCTGGAGGGTCTTCCTGTCATCCCAAGCTGCACTTAAAACACATGTTAAGGCATTTAAATATTTCAACAAGTACCTAGGTAAAGCTAATGGAAAGGTTTTGGTTGTCTACCAAAGTCCTAATCCTATAGCTAGTCATCCCCTATGACGTCTAGGTTCTTGTGTTTTGGTTTAAGGATGATTTTCTTCATCAAAGAACAATTAAATTCAATTGTTCTTATAAACATCCTATCATATTGAGGAAGTGCTTAAGACGAGTCTTAAACATCTTTTCAATACCTCTAGGATTGTTTTAAGTCCAAGAGAATTTAATTATACAAGTGAATTAATCATCCAGGAGTTTAAGTTTTGTTCTTTTGCTCAGTGAACTAGGACATTTGAATGTCCCATGAGTGAAGTAACACTTCACTTGATACCTCATTTAAAAGTTATAATACTAAAAGCTTTATAAGGGCAAATCAAATTATTATGTATTTTAATGATTTAAACTTAATGATTTAATTTTAATTTTTACTTAATTATAAAAAATTAGTTTAAGTTTGGAATAGTGTTCAAGTTATTTTAGATTTAATTCTTAATGATTTCATTTAGGTTTGTTATTAAATGATTTTAATTTAATTTAATTTAATTTAATTTAATTTAATTTAATTTTAATTTGATTTAGTTTAATTTAATTTATTTTAATTTAATCTTAAATTTAATTTAATTTTAATTTAATTTAATTTTATTTAATTTTGATTTAATTTAATTTTTAATTTGGCTAAATTTAATTTAAATTAATTTGATTTAATTTAATTTTAATTTTAATTTAATTTAATTTAATTTAATTTAATTTAGTTTAATTTAACTTAATTTGATCTCAATTTATTTTTCTTTTAATTTAATTTAATTTGATTTTAATTTAATTTAAATTTTAATTTAATTGAGATTATTCTTTTAATTTTTTAATTAAGACTTAAGTATTATTGAAGTGATTTATTTAGGGATTTTTAAATTAAAGAATAAATATCTTCTTAAATAATATCCCTACTTTAATAATTCCAATTTCTATTATTCTCCCAAAATTTCAATTAATTAATTAATTAAAGTTTTATTTTAATTATAGTTGAAATGATTAGTAGATTTCTACCCTTAATCATTTAAGTTTCAATCATCCAAAAATTAGTTTAAAATCAAATATTTTACCCTCCCCTTTGATTAATCTTAAAATTTTAATTAAATGTTGAAATTTTTTAATTACCATTTTGCCCTTCAAGCTTAATAATTCTATAACTCACTAAATTAAGCTCAAATGAATTTAAAATTTTTATGCAACCTTACCCACATGTCAATGAAGACATTAGATGAGAAAATGTGATTTTTCTGTATTTAAACTATTTATGTAATTATTTTTAATGGAAAATAGGGGTTTTCAAGGAAAATTCAATAACATAACCAAGGAAATGTTTCTATCCTTACAAAAATTATGGGATATTCCTAATGACCAGAGGACCATTTAGACCAATTTTGGTGATTTTTTGAATTATATTTTATTTATTAGAATTATTTTTGAGTTTTAGAGCATTAATTAATTTTAAAATAAAATTAAAGTTAAAAAATGGATTTTATATTTTTATTAGATCTCTCTGACCACAAGGAGTTCAAAGAAACAAATTTTGTATTTTTTTGATTTTTCTTTGATTTATTAGAATTATTTTAGTGAAAAGGTTTGGAAAATACATTTTTTAATATTAAAAAAAACATTAATCCTTTAAAATTCAATATCTTATCCTAGAGATTTAAGAAAAATATTTGGTTTATTCCTAAGTAATTAGAATTCAAAATGTGACATTTTGGTGATTTTTAATATTTTTTATGATTTTATTATTTTTTAATTATTAAAAATATTAAAATAATGATAAAAATCAACTTTTTTAGAAAATTACAATTTTAATTTTCCTAAGTTCCTCTGATATCAGAGAAGCTCCAAAACCATTTTTGTGATTTTTTGAAAAATATTTTCTGAGTTATGAATTTTTAAAGTTTAATTTTACCCATTTTCTTAAGAGGCTTAATTAACCCTTTTGGTGAAGTTAATCAAGTCCAATTGATTTCAAATTTTTATGTGAGACTCTCCAGACCCTAAAAGACAGTGGAGAATTGTTTTTAAGTTAATTTGATGTGTGGTTAACCCTAATTAATTAAAGTTCAATTTTGGGTATTTAGGCCAATTAGGGTTGTTCCAAGTGAATTAACTCAAAACTTATTTTTCCTAGGTTCCTCTAGTCATAAGAAACATCACCAAATTTTCCTAGAATTTATTTCTCAACATGTTAATTATTGGAATTAAAATACTCAAAACAGAAATATGAACTTGGAAAATCAATAACTTCTCATAGAGATGGCCTTTGACCTTTAAAAATTCTGGGAATGTTCCCAAGTTCAGAGGCTTCAAAAGCCCTATGGTTTCATGCAATGGTGAATTGCCTATGCAAATGGAGAATTAAAACAATGCAGAGAGTAAATAAATCATTAAAAATAAAATACTTAATGGAATTACTTGATTTATTTTCCACATTATTCTCCTCTGTTCACTGAGCAAGAGGGTATTTTTATTTTATTTTTAGGATTTTTCTACACAAAGTTATGCATTTTTGAAGTTCTGGGTATTTAATAAATAAGAAAAATCCCTAATTTTCTATTTAAACACGCGGCGCTGACTCAACCTCGGCGCCTCCGAAGCTCCATGCATCGCCTCTTGATTCGGCATCGCCATCTGACTGGGATGCCACGCGGCCTGCGGTTCATGTCCCGTTGCTCCGTCCGACGCGATCCTGGCCATCCATCCAATACACGCGCGAATGGACGGCATCCGTTCATCGTCCCGAAGCCTCCTAGCCCGAGAACCTTCCGTCTTCCAGGCTCAATATCTCCCTCGATATTTAACCGATTTATACGTTCTTATGCTCTATGGATTTGTCTTAAAGAGACGAACACATCCATATGGTTTATGTGGCATGAAATTAAGGCAATAGAAATGGAGAATTCATGGAAGCTCGGGAAGAAGAAAGAACTCATACCTTTGCTCAGAGAAGTGTGGCTTCGATCTGAGAGTTGTGTCACCTTCGATTCAGTCCAAGTAAGCTCCAGATGAAGTCTCTGGCCCTGGGAAATTGCCTAGACTTGATTTCCACCAGACCCGATCACAACCTTTGGAGGCTAGAGCGGATGAGTGGCCCGGAGAGGGGCTTTCACTAGTGGAACTCCTTCTCTTGGTCTTGTGCAGGTGTGGGTGAGTTTAATTTGATTTTGGTGGAGAATTGGGAGTTGTCCTGGTTTTGGGTGGAATTTTGCGCGAGAAATCGGGCTTTGTTGGTGGAAATTAGGGCAAATTGTCACCTGGGGATCAATTGCTCTAAGTGTGGAGGATGATTTGGAACAATTTTGGCAGAGTTTCTGTATGGTTTTTGTGCAACTCTCTCCATGGCTGAGAGGTGAGGGGGTTTAAATAGAGCTGGCTGGTGGGCCTCCCAGGGGGAGTTAGGGGTTGGGATCAGCTACTCTGGTGAGGAGAAGAACAGCTAGAATGGCCATTTTGGAGTGGGGCAGCTCAGCAAGGTGGAATTCCAAAACTTCGCTCCTCCCAAGGTCTCGGCCATGGTGTTTTTCAGCGACTCAGGTGGCTGGCCGGCAAGCAATGGTCACCCTCAAGTTTAGGTGGGTCAGGGCTGGGGTTTTGTGTAGGCAATTGAGCTTTGCCATGTGTCAAAAGCTTGATTTAAAATGGAATGGGAGAAGGCCAATTTTGGCTTGATTTGGTCAAGTCTACCTTTGGGCTTGGTTCACCCTTCAAGGTGGCTTTGGGTGTTGTGGGGAGTCAAAGGAATCAGTTGGTTTGGCATGGAGAAGTCCTTATCCAAATATATTTGGATTAAATTTGGGTTAAGGTGAAACATGTTTAAGGCTAATGACTTTTAGGAGGTGCTTAAAGGACCTCCTCCTTTTGCCATTTAAGGAGGGTTGACAAATTAGAGATTCTCATGGCTTGCCAATGGCTTACATGTGGCTTCATGGCTCCATATGGCTTGGGAAAAGATTTGGTCAATTTCATAAAAAAAGGATTTTGTGAATTTTGGCATTTTGATGGGAATTGTCATGAGGCTTGATTTGGAATTGTTTAATGATAGATTAGGACTTTAGGAATGATTTTAAATTGAATGTGTGATGAGGGAAAGTGTCATGTGGGCTTTAGATTGATTTGGGCTTTTGAATTTGGTAAAGGTGGGCTTTTAGAATGGTTTAAGGGGATGGGCTTTTAAGTTTAAAAACAAATTGGTAAGTGGAAATTTTGTAAAGGGCTAAATAATTGTTGGGTTTGGTTTAGAAATGTGTCATGAGTAATTTGAAATAAATTTGAGATGGTTTGGGTTTGAATTGGGTTGGATTTGGGCTAAGTTTGGGTCATGGGTCCAAATTGGGCTTTAAGGTCAAAAGTGAAATTGGATTCAAATGTCAATCAAATTGAACTTGGATTTGGTCTAGATTGATATTGTGGATATTGAATTGAAGTTTAGAATTGAATTGGACCAAAATTGGGGTCAATTGGGTAGGTTTGGTTTGACGTTGAGTTCACTTGGGTTAAGAATGGGCTAAATTGGGGATTTTGGTAAAAGTGGGGTAAATTGAAAAAATTGGCCCATGGTGTGGTTGGACAAAATGAAATTGGGAATATTTGGGATTTTCTGAAATTTTCTGGGAATTTTCTGATTTTTTTGTATTTTTGGGTCAAGAGGGGCATTTTGGTAATTTGGAGGGTATTGGGGGATACTTTTGGAATTTTTGCTATTTTTGGCTATGGATGATCAATTTGATTGGCGAGGAAATGTTAAGGTTAATTTTGGGGAATTTTGGGTGATTTGAAAATTTTGGAGGATTTGGGCAATTTTAAGGGCTTTTGGTAGGTTTGATAGGTCTAGGGTCCCCGGAGTCAAAAATTGAAATTTTGGAAAAATGAAGATTGAACAAATATGAGTGAAATGGAAGCACTTTGGTTGAGCCATGAAGTCATATTAAGCCTATATGAGCCATGAGAGGATTCATTTGAGGCATTCACTATGTTGTTCCTAACCCTCTTAACCAGAGGCTTAGGGGTTAAGGTCCACCCATATGAATTACCTACATGAGTCAAGAAGTCAAGTTGGGTATGGGTGTGGTTTTAGGATTTGGATTGTGTGTGTGAGAGTGTAGAGTATGAGTGTAGTGAGTGTGTAAGTCAACCCTCACTGCACAAGCCACCTGTGGTGGTCCTAAGGCCAAAGAGTCCTATAGGGAACTCATCCTTTAAACCTTCACATTTGATTTCAACCCTCTAGGTGATTAGGGGTCTTCAATCAAGCTTGTGGGGTTTGCAGGGAGTCAAGAGGTGTTTAAACTTCTAAAGAGTGGGTCTCACTTCTAGTCCTCTAAGATAGTTAAAGGAAAAGCTTAAGGCTAGATCCTAAGTACTAAAGAGAGAAGAGAAGACCTCATCAAAAATGAGGTCAACAGTTAGTTGATCCGAGAGCATCAATCAATATAATGAACCTTCAGAAGTTAACCAACTTGGAAATTGATGCCCGTGAAGTTCAAGTAGATAAAATGTTACTAAGAGGCTTCAATCAGAACGGAGAAGGAGCTCTTGGATTAATAACTCTGTCAATGAAGATCGGTGACTTAGCAATGACAACCGTAAAATTCTACATAATTGATTCTGAAACGTCATTCAACGCTCTACTGGGCCGACCATGGATCCATGAAAACTGGATTGTACCGTCTTCTCTATACCAGTGTATAAAATATTATGAAGGAGGACAAGAACAGTGCATCAAAGGTGACTTGCAACCATTTTCTGTGCACGAAATTGGAATACATGAAGATGCCAATTTTCTCCAGAAATGCTACGTCGAATGAAGTAAAAGAAACTCAAGACGACGAAGAACCTGAAATTCTAGTTCAACAATTACTCACCACTCCCTTACGGCTAGATGGTGAAGGTTTCTCCAGAGCTCGCATCCGAGGTCGAGGCCGGGGACGAGGTCGAGGTAGCAACAGTGGAATAATTGAACAAAGAAATTCGGTTATTAAAGTTGATTGGGAAGACAATTTCGAAGAAGAAGAAGAAGAAATCAAGAAAGAAGCAGCAACAATAAGTCAAAAGAAACCTCAGTTCAAGATCTCACTGGAAGATGAAAAGAATGAAGAATACAAAGCAATGTACGATAAGATAAACCACTATGTACATACTATGACCCTAGCCCCGATCTATCCTAGTAAGATTGAGGGTATGATGGTCAAGGAAGTACATGGTGGAGGTGCTAAGTCAATCAAATTTTACCGTGGTGCTTCTTCTTCCAAAAGTGAGAATGATGTAAAATTTGAAGATGTTGCTTCATCTGAATTAATGGAATTGCCTTTTGAATGGTATTCTCCGTGTGTTAAAAATTTGGTTCAACGTGGTGTCTTACCTAAGCAGTTGTCAAAAGACTAATCACACCGCTTTGAAAAGTTATGGAGTAATGCCAGAAGGCCTCCCAACTCAAAACATGGTCTTTGATTCGGCACGATAGGGCCAGCTGATGATTCAGAATTTTGCTTGGTTGTCACTTGCAAGCCTAATGAAGACTACCTAGAAACTTCAGATGATCTCGAGGATCTGCCGATTGGAGATGCTCCGCCAAAATTTAAAGAAGACATTAAATCTACAATGGACGGGTTAGTGGAAGTTAACTTAGGTACTAGCGAAGAGCCAAAGCCGACCTTTGTTAGCTCCTTACTCAACAAAGAAGACTTCGAAAATATGATCAAGCTATTAATGGAATTTAAGGACTGTTTTGCTTGGAGTTACGATGAGATGCCGGGATTAGCTCTAGAAGTTGCAGTTCACAGGCTAGGAGTAGATCCCACTACCGTTCTAGTTAGACAAGCTCCAAGAAGAATGTGTCTAGAAATCAAACAACAAGTTATAGCTGAAGTTAAGAAGTTAATCGACGCAAAATTTGTTCGTGAAGAACAATACCTGACTTGGTTAGCCAATGTGGTACCAGTCAGAAAGAAGAATGGACAGATCAGAATTTTCTTGGATTTCAGAGATTTGAACAAAGCTTGCCCAAAGGACAAATTCCCGCTACCAATTCCAGAATTAATGAACGACATCGATTCGACACACGAAGTCTTCTCTTTCATGGATGGATTGTCAGGATACAACCAGATAAAGATGGCACCGAAAGATGAAAAGTTCACAGCCTTCAGAACGCCAATCGGAGTATACTGCTACATAGTGATGCCGCTCAGATTGAAGAATGCAGGAGCAACCTACCAAAGATCGATGATAAGGATCTTTGATGATCTCATCCACAACCAAGTCGAGTGCTGCGTGGATGATGTGGTCATCAAAAGCAAACTGAAAGAAGATCACCTGTATGACTTGAGAATTATTTTCGAGTAATTAAGAGAATTTAACCTTAAGATGAATCCCTTGAAATGTGCCTTCGGCGTTACCTATGGGAAATTCTTAGGATTTGTCATTCGACATCACAGAATTGAAATCGATCCGAAAAAGATTAAAGCTATCTAAGAAATGCCGCCTCCCAAAACCTTAAAACAACTACGATCCTTTCAAGGGAAGTTGGCATATCTTTGACGCTTTATTTCGAATTTGTCAGGAAGGTGTTAGCCTTTTTCTGCTTTTATTAAGAAGGATGCCAAGTTTACTTGGAAATCTAAATGTCAACATGCCTTCGATGACATCAAAGAATACCTAATGATACCTCATGTATTAGCAGCCCCAGTCTCGGATCGACCGTTGTTACTTTATACCGCGGCTTTAGATGACTCCCTCGGAGCCCTGCTAGCCCAGGTCAACGACGAGGGTAAAGAAAATACTCTCTACTACTTAAGTCGTTATCTAATTCTGATAGAAGTAAAGTATCCTCCTATTGAGAATCATTGCTTGGCCCTGGTCTTTGCAGCCCAAAAGCTTAGGCACTATATGCTCTCTCATAAGGTCAACCTTATCTCGAAGTTTAATCCATTGCAATATTTGATGACCCGACCGACGCTTTCCAGCAGAATTTCCAGGTGGTCGATGATACTATTGTAATTCTATATAACTTTCGTTCCTCTTCGTGCCGTAAAGGGACAAGTCCTAGCAGACTTTCTCTCAGCGCAACCTTTATCGGCAGAATCGTCTCTCAACGATGACTTGCCGGACGAGTAGATAATGAGCTTAGAAGACCCCAATGATCAATGTTGGGAACTGTACTTCGACGAAGCATCATCAGTGCAACAAGACAAAGAATTGCAAACGATAGTGCCCGGTAAGGCAGGAGTCGGACAAATCTTTATAACACCGGAGCGGGGAATGTTAAGGTACTCCTACCATTTGACAGAACCGTGTACGAACAATGAAGCAGAATATGAAGCCCTTATAGCTGGACTGGAGTTAGCCATTCAAATGGGGATAACCGACATCAACATCTAAGGTGATTCGCAGTTAATCATACAACAGGTTGCAGGACAGTATAAGAATCTGAAACCAAGACTCGAGCAGTACTTTCAGTATGCAATGAAGTTACTAGAGCAGATTCTGAATGTGACAATATACAAAATTCCTAGAAAAGAGATTGCCCTTGTAGATGCTTTGGCTCGACTTGCAAAAGAGTTCACCTGTCTACAGGAAGAGTCAGTTGCAGTGACAGTTCAGGGAAGACAGGTCCTTTCACAGCTCGACATGGATGCAATGCACAAGTTCGAAAAAGAAGAAGAAACAATTGCAGCAGTGGCTGAAATTACAGAAGATTGGTGGCAGCCATTAATAGAATACCTGCAAATAGGAAACCTACCAGACGACAAGTTACTAGCCCATCAAATCAAGAAAATAACTTTGTCACACGCATTAATAAACAATACGTTATACAGAAGGCCTTTTGACCAAATGTGGCTAAGGTGCCTAAGTGGGTCCGAGGCTCGTGAAATTGTTAAAGAAGTGCACTCAGGAATTTGTGGCGCTCATCAGTCAGGTCCAAAGATGAAAATGAAAATTAAAAGAATAGGATACTACTGGCCCTCAATGATGACCGACTGCATGAAAGTTGCAAAAAGTTGTCACCAGTGCCAAGTGCATGGAGTGGTTCTACATCAACCTCCAAATGTGCTACATTCGACAGTCGCGTCGTGGTCATTTGAGTGTTGGGCCACGGATATTGTGGGTCTGATAGAACAACTTTCTTCAAGAGGACATCATTTCATCCTTGCAATGACGGACTAATTTTTAAAATGGGTAGGAGCAGTACCGCTCAAAGAAGTGAAAGCACATCACGTGTTACAGTTCTTCAAGAATCAAGTCGTCTACCGTTTTGGGGTACCGGCATAATTATCTCAGATAACGGGTTCGCTTTCAAGAGCACGAAGATCAACAGTTTTGTCAGAAGGCACGGGATAGATTGGCGCTATTCGACAATCTACTACCCAAGAGCAAAAGGCTTGACCGAGGCTTTTAATAAAACTCTCGTCCAAATCCTAAAGAAAACTTTGGACGATAGCAAGAGAAATTGGCATGAGAAATTATTAGAAGCCTTATAGACCTACAGGACAACTTTCAGAATGCCTACTTAGTTTACACCTTACACTCTAGTGTACGGGTCGGAGGCCGTCTTGCCATTGGAGGTCCAGCTTCCGTCACTCAGAGTTGTAGTTGCAAATAAGATCAATATAGAAGAGAACGCCAAATTACGACTGGAAGAATTGGAAAGCTTGGAAGAAAAATGACTTTCAGTGTAGTAGAATCTCAAATTGTATCAAGCTAAGATGATGCAGGCCCACGACAAGCTGGTCCGCCCAAGAACATTCAAAGTTGGTGAATCAGTTCTCGTTCTCAGAAGACCTATTCTTACACATCACAAGATAGGAGGTAAATTCGAACCGACTTGGGAGGGACCGTTTGTAGTAGAGAAAGTCTACTCGGGAGGCTCTTACCAACTCGTGGATTGTCGTGGAGATCGAGCAATGCTTCCCATCAACGAACGATATCTAAAGAAGTATTATGCGACGTGATGTTTTGAGGAGCGGACCTTTCATTCGTAGAAGCACCGACGTGATAATTGTGTGCAACTGGGTCCGAACCCAAAATAATAATAATAACAAGAAAATTTAAAAAAACTAAAATCCAAAATAAATTTTCTAAAATAAAATAAAAATTCAAACTTGTTCCAATTTCAAAACTCCAAATCAAATCTTTCCCTCTCCTAATGAAATTACAAAATAAAATAAATTACAATGAATTCAGCATTCTTATTGTTCTCATTCTTCTTTGGTTTGACCCCTAATCCCTTCTTTGTCTTCGCAGGAAGATGTCAAGCGGGAGGCTGGTTCTTTCTTTTAAAGATGTTGTAAGTCTTGCACTTAACGAAGAAGAGCTGAAAGCTGGTGCTGTGATCGGGGTTGACTCAGACTCTGCGCAGCTGAAGCTAGAATATGAAGAAACCGTTTGGACCACTGTAGACCTCAGGTAGTCCCATAAAAAGACAGTAATGAAACTCAGCGAGAAAGTTTAGCATACTGCAAATCAGAAAAGGAAGATCAACGCGATCGACGAACCCAAGATGAAATCAGTGAGAACTGCCGCAGGAGGGAAGCTTGTAAGTGCTGTCCCTACCGAAATCCAGGGGGAGAGGATAGCCACTCTGACCCCAACTCAAAGAAGAAACAAGAACCGTCGTATCCACAAAATGTTGAAGAAATTGACGGAAGAACAGAACAAGGAAGAAATTCTAATGACCACAGCAGCTGCCCCAAAGAGGCCAGTCCTCAGGAGCACCATAGGAGAGGTTGTTCCGGAGGAGGTTACTACAGAGCCTGCACCTGAGACAGTGATGATTCCAGGAGAACGTGCTGGCGTGGAGCCGTACATCCCTCAGTACGTCACTAGACACCGACAATTCCAGATAATTCCAGAGCACGAGTTGGAGATTATCCAGAAGGTGCAGAAACAGAATTTTGAGTAATTTTAGAGAATCCGAGGCAGATATGTCAACATACTGGAAGGACTGTAGTTACATACGGATGTCTTTTCTCACTACGAGCAGAGTGAGATTGTGGACTACATCTCCGAGCTGAAGAAACAGGGTCGTGCAGGACGACTACAAAGCAAGACCTACTCCGAGCCGAAGAAATGGAAACGAGGCAAGGGGAGGATTACAATCCAATTCAGATGCTGCTATAACTTTGCTGATGACAAGAAATAAAATCCACCAGGGATACTTCGCTACGATGAAGTGGATCCACTGCCAGTTCTAATTAAGAAAATGATAAAGAGGATGGTGGCTTGGCGAGTCTTACCCGCTGATTGCATACCAAATAGCTGCATAATCAACATTTAAGCAGTAGGAGACTGTATTCCACCTCACGTCGACCATCACGATTTTGTGAGGCCCTTTTGCGCTGTCTCCTTCATCAACCAATGCAACATTATGTTCGAGATAAAACTCTGGATAGCCGGCCCCGGAGAATTCTGAAGGCCAGTAGAGATACCTCTACCAGTAGGCTCTGTCCTCGTACTACAAGGAAATGGTGCAGATGTGGCAAAGAACTGCATCTCAGGAGTTCCCCACTAGTGGATCTCCATCACCTTCAGGAGGATGGCTGAGAACAAGATCCCGATCTACTTCAATCCAGATCCAGAATTAGAGAATTTGCAGCCCTACGAGCTGTAAGCTACATAGTAGTAGCACACCTCTAAAGCACACTTACGTGGGATTCCCCTCCTGAAACTAGCTTAGAAGGTGATGTTATTACCTATGCAGTTTACTTTTCAGACTTGGATGGATCAAACAGACAGTTCTGTCAGACAACATGAAGATATCAGTACAGTCTGTGTTCAGACATGAATTTTATAAAAGTTTGTTTTCAGAAAGGTGTCATCAGAAATATTTTGATGGAATCACCTGATGTACTTTTGACACTTTTAATGGAAACAACTATGTTGTATTTTGCCTTTAGTTTTGTGCTATTGACTGCAAGCGCCACTAAATCTGAGTTTGACTCGATTTAAAGAAAAAGTTGAATGAAGAATGATTTGAGTGAAATTGATAACAATGAAATGAGAATTCAAATTTAAAATCTGGATAAAACACAAAACCTAAACTCAAAGCAAACCAATTTAAAATCTCAAATTGTAAAAAAAAAAATGAATGAAAACCCAAATCAAAATAAAACCTCAAACGAACTTGAAAATCAAAACAAAATCAAATATCTAAAACTAAAAAATAATGAAAACGAATTTCCAAATCTAAAATCCCTAGCCTCCGACTGTTCTCAAATCTTTTCGACTCCCCACGATTCTTTTCCTCTTTTGAGAAATTCGACTGAGTCTACTGACACAAAACCACGAAATTCTCGATTTGGTTCTGATGGCATGGATTCATATCCTTCGCCAAATAATCAAATTTTGATCAACTCTTTTGGGATGTGAAACACATTCATTCCAATCTTCTACTACAACAAATTTACTGTGGAATCTTCAAAACCCAAATCAAATATCAACTTTTGGGATTGGTACCTAAATTTCAGTTCCCATCCTTCTGAGGCTTGTACCCAAATTCCAGTTCTCATTTCAAGATCGATACTCAAATTTTGATTCTCTTCTCTGAATTTCCACTAAATTTTCGCATTCTATCTGAGAAATTTTTCCACATTCTAATCCTCTGATCTAGGTGTGAGACCAACAAGGCATCCTATTCTCCGAGTCGCCAACCTCGCATCCTATCCAAGAAAATTTTCTGCATTCTAATCCTCTGAGCTAGGTGTGAGACCAACAAGGCATCCTATTCTCCAAGCTGCCAACCTCGCATCCTATCCGAGAAACTTTTCTGCATTCTAATCCTCTGAGCTAGGTGTGAGACCAACAAGGCATCCTATTCTCTTAGCCGCCAACGTCGCATTCTATCCGAGAAACTTTTCCGCATTCTAATCCTCTGAGCTAGGTGTGAGACCAACAAGGCATCCTATTCTCCTAGCCACCAACCTTGCATTCTATCAAAGAAACTTTTCCACATTCTAATCCTTTGACTCGGGTATGAGATCAACAAGGCATCCTGACTTCGGTGACTGCAAATCCCGCACTCTTTCTGAGAAATTTTTCCACACTCCCGAAATCTCGGGGTCAGTACCTAAATTCTTATTCCCATCCTGAGGGTTGATGTAATGTCCTAAATGGTAGTCATTTCCTCGACTAGATCCAGGTCGGACGTAATGTCCTGAATGGTAGCCCGAGCTAGTATAGTCTTTTCTTGAGGTCGATACCTAAATTCTGACGCTCTTTTTGAGATCGATACCAAAATTTTGATTCTCATTCCGAGATCAGTACCTAAATTCTGATTCTCACCCCTTTTAAGGCTGGTACCTAAATTCCAGTTCTCTTTCCGAGAGTGATTCCTAAATTTCGATTCTCATTCCAAGGTTGGTACCTAAATTTCAGTTCTCTCCTTTCTGAGATTAGTACCAAAATTCTGATTCTCATCCTTTTCGATCGGTACCTAAATTCCGATCCTTACCTCGAGGCTCGTACTTACATTCCAGTCTTCAGCCCCTTTCAGATTTGGACTCTGCTTTTGTCAATTCCGAGTTCCCTTTCGATTCTAATCTCGAATCAATTTCAATCAAATTTCAAACTCCGAAATCAAATTTCAACCAACTTCAAAATTAATCATAAACCAAACTTTAATCAAACTCCCGAATCAATTTAAACCAATGGAATTTTAAAGATCAAAATCAAATCAAAATTTGAAACCTCAATCTAAATCGAGCTTGAACTTCACCTCTTCCTCCCCAGCAAGAGTTCGAGAATCTTCAGTTTTAGAGATTTACACCTCAATTTTGGTGAGGTCTTTGATTTTTCTTAGTGCTCAAGATCTAACCATAGGACTTCTCCTTGACTATCCTAGAGGACTAGAATTGGGACCCACCCTTTAGCAATTCAGCTACTTCTTGACTCCTCTTGGGACTCCACTTGGATAGTTGCAAACCTCTTAATCACCTTGGAAGGTTAAAACCACCATATGGGCAACCAATAGTGAGTTCCTATAGGATTGTTTGGACTTAGGGTGACCTTGGGTGACTTGGGCTTCTCTTGCACACACACACACCCCTAAGCCACTTAACCTAAACCTGAACCCTTGTCTTTCTACCCTTTATGGAACTCACATTATTGAATCCAAGCCTCTAATATTTGATTAAGGTGCCTAAGGTCAATATGTGAAGGATCATAAAGTGGTTACCATTTGGCTAGACTTGGTCCCAAAGTGGTTCGACTTGGCTAAGTCCATGGCTCATGCTTCCAAACCCTAATTCATTTCTAAATCAATTTTTTTACTCAATATTGACCCCACTAAAGTGATCCATTACTTCCTTATTTGAAACCCCATTCATGTTGCCAAAATTTCAGGTTTTGACATTGGGTCCCCTAAACTTACCCAAAACTATCTAAATGGCCCCCACAACCACCAAAATCATCCAAAAATTCCCAAAAACTACCCAAAACTCCTAAAATTCATAAGAATCATTTTGCAACAATTCCCACCTCTCAAATACACCAAAATACTCCAATACACTCCAAATAACCTCCAAATACCCTAAATACCCCTTTTAGCCCAAAATTCCAAAAATTCCAAAAATTCCCAAAAAATTCCAAAAAATCCCAAATGTTCCTAATTTCATTTCGTTCAACTACACCATAAGCGAATTTTGCCAAAATAACCCACAATTATCAAAATCCCTAATTTGACCCATCTTTAACCCATGTGGACCCAATGTCAAACCAAATCAACTTAATTGACCTCAATTTTGCCCAAACTCAATTCTAAAATTCAATTAAACATCTCCAATACCAATCTAAACCAAAACCAAGCCCAATTTGGTTCACATTTGAGTTCAATTTCAACTTTAAATCAGAACCCAATTTTAACCTATGACCCAAACCTACCCAAATTCAACCCAATCCAACTCAATTTCCCCCCAAATAACCTCTAAACTCTCCCTAATACATCCCTACACCAAATACAACATCAATTATCCCTCAATTTGAACCCAAACCCAACTCAAAATTCATTTGAAATCAAAACCCCCAAATTTGCCTTAAGGTTGTCACCTACCCCTAAAACTCCAAATTGAACCCCCTAAACCCAAAATTTCCACCCAATTTCTATCCTAAACCTTTCCTAACAATCATTTGAAACATTTTGAATCATCAATTGTCCTTGAATCAAACTCTAGCCAAACCTAAACTTAAGCTAACCCATGGTGACCAAATTGACCAATACTCCAAAATCCTCCAAATTGAAACTCCAAATAAACTCCAATCCACTTCATGTCTTCATGAAAAGTCTTCCTTACAATCATCTACACAATGTTGATTAATAAATTTGATCCAATTCATACCCAAACTCAAGTTAACCTAACTCAAACCCAAGTGAACCCAATTGAACCTATGTTCAAAATTAAATCAAACCAAACCAAATTTAACCAAACCAACCTCTTGACTGCCAACCTTAGGCCTCCTAGGGTGGGTTTGACCTGACCTAACCCATGCCCCATGAGCCATGGACCAATGGTCCACCACGTTGAACCAATGGACTAAGCCACATGGCTAATGCTAAGTCCCATCCTCCAACTCTCCTTAAACAAGCTCCCTGCCCAAATTAATTGAGCAAAACTCCTCCTCCACTCCTCCTCAGCCTGCCCAGCCGCTTGGCTGTCCTTGCCAGCCACTCCAGCCGCCAGAACAGCCATGCCTGAGCAGCCCATGTGTCCTTGAAACCCAAAATTTGGCCTGAACAGTGGCTAATCCTTTCAGCAGCCACCTACCCTGCTCTGCCCTCACCCTAAGCGGCCCAAGGCACTCATTGCCTGGCCCTGAGCTCCCCTCTCCGGCAAGCTCTATAAAATCCCCTCCTTTCGGCCTTGCCAAAGGTGCTGAATTTTTCTCCATATAACTCCCCCAAATTGTCCCCAGAGCTCCTCCTAGCCTAGAGAACTTGATCCCCACTGTCCTCCTGCCCTGAATCCCACCAGCCGAGCCCAATTTCTTAGCTGAAAATCAGGCCAGAAACAGGACACCTCTTAAAACTCCACCAAAACCAAATTAAACTCACCCACACCTTCACAGCACTAAGAGAAGGAGTTCCCCAGTGAAAGCCCCCTCTCCTAGCCTCCCAATTGCTCTATCGGCCAGAGTTTGGAATCGGACTTAGTCGAAGTCACACCTAGGAAGCTCACCAGGACCAGAGACTTCATCCAGAGGCTCCTCTCACTCCAACAAATGTACCAAGCATCTCTAATTGAGGCTTCACCTCTCAGAGCCAAGGAATTGACCTCTCCTCCCTTTAGAGCTTCTAGAAATTCTTCATTTTGTTCTGTATAATTTTGATGCATGTTAGCCATATAGATAGCTTCATCTAGGCTAGACGCATCGATAGAGACCAACCACGCATAATTTGGTTGAGTTTGGAGCGAGATCTTAGGTCTAGAAGGTGGATGGCTCTCGGGCTGAACCGGATGGGGACGATGACCAGCGACCGTCCGATCGTGCGTGTATCAGATGGACGACAGAGATAAAGTTGGACGGAGCCACAGAATGGAGAGCACGTGCCGAGTAAGATGACGACACTGAATGGGAACACGCCACATGTATCTTCAAATCTACCTAGGTTGAGGTAGTGCCACGTCCGATAAGAAAGTAATTAGGGTATTTTTGATTTATTTATGTGCCTAAAACTTTAAAAATGCATATCTTTGCATAGTAAAATCATAAAAATAAACTAAAAATACCTTCTTGCTCTGTGAAAAGAGGAGATTAATGTGAAAAAAGAATGAAGTTATTTTGTTAAGTATTTTATTTTTAATTGATTTAATACTATTATGAGTATTTTAATTCTCCATTCATGCATACAATTCACCATGGCATGAGACCATAGGATTTTTGTAGCCTCTGATCTTGGGAACATTCCCTGAATTTTCCAAGGCCAGAGGCTATCTCTGTGGAAAGTTATCTATTTTCCAAGTTTATGTGCCTGTTTTGGTATTTTAATTCCAATAATTAACATGTTGATTAATAAAATCAAGGAAAATTAGGGAGAGTATCTCTAGACCAGAACACCCTAGAAAAACTATGGTTGGACTTAACTCACTTAAATGAACTCTAATTTGGACAAAACCCTAAAATTAAGATTAAAATAATTTGGGATAACCACTCATTAAAATAACACAAAATCAATTCTCCACTGATCTTTAGGGTTAGAGGAGTCTCACATAAAAATTTAAAATCAATTGAAAATGATTTAATCCACTAAATGAATTGTTTAAATCACATGGCCACTTTTAAACTTTAAAAATTTTTAAAATCCAAAATGTATTTCAAAAATTCACCAAATTCATTTTGAGGTCTCTTTGATATCAGAAAAGCCCAAGAAAATTAAAATTTGAATTTTTCTAAAATTTTCATTTTTAGCTTATTTTTGAATATTTTAATAATTAAAAAATAATAAAAATCACAAAAATAATAAAATCCACAAAAATGTCATATTTGGTCTCCTAATCACTTGAGAACCAACCAAATATTTTTCCTAAGTCCCTAAGAAAAGATATAGAACTTTAAAGGCTTAATGCAATTTTTAATATTAAAATGGATTTTCCAACCCTTCTCACTAAAAAAATTTCTAAAAGTTAAAAGAAAAATCAGAAAAATATAAAATTTGTTTCTCTGAGTTTCTTGAAGTTAGAGAGACTTAAGAAAAATATAAAACTTAATTTTGAACTCTAATTTTATTTTATAATTAATTAATACTCCAAAATTTAAAATAATTATAATAAATAAAAAATAGTTCAAAAAATCACCAAAATTGGTCCAAGTGGTCCTCTGGTTAGTAGGAACATCCCATAATTTTCCTAAAAACAAAAAACTTACCTTGGTCATGTTGTTGAATTTTCATTGAAAACCCTTATTTTTCATTAAAATAATTATATAAATTAAATGAAAAACAGAATAATTACATTTTCTTCTCTAATGTCTTAATTGACATGTGAGTGAAGTGACATAAAAATTTTAAGTTCATTTGAGCTCAATTTAGTGAGTTATGAAGTGAATAAGCTTAAGAGGGCATAAAGGTAATTAAGGATTTTAACCCTAATTAATATTTTAGGCCTAATCAAAGGGAGGGATGAACATTTGATCCTAAATTTCTTCTTGGATGATTGAAACTTAGGGAATTAAGGGGTAAAAACCCATTGATCACCTACAACATTAAAATGAAATACTAATTAATTAATTCATTTAAATTTTGGAAGAATAATTAAAATTTGGATTATTAAAATTAGGGATGTGACTTAAGAAGATTCCAACTCTTTAATCTATAGTCCCTAAATGGATTAATAATATTCAACTCTTAATTAAATCTAAATAATGATGATTGAAATCAATAGTTAAAAGAGAAGCAATCCTTAATTAAATTAAAATGTTTAAAACATTAAATGATTTAATAATTAAGTTAAAATAAACATAAAACATTAAAGTTAATTTGAAATTACTTAAAACTTAACCTAAAACAAAATTGAAACATTAAAAATTAATCTCAAAGCAAGTTACAATTAAAATCAATCTAAAGTATTTAAAACAAATTTGAATCATCAAAACTTAATTGAATTAAATAATTCAAACACCTCTTTAACCTAAATAATTTTAAAACATTTAAAAAAAATCAATTTGAAATTTCATAACTAAACTAAATTGTCTTGAGATAATAATTCAACCTTTGTGGTTAAATCCTTTAACAAACTAATTTGCCCCTGAAGGCTTCCACCTTATAACCCTTAGGTGGAGTATCAAATGGAATGTCACTTTACTCATCCAATAATCAAATGTCCAAGTTCACTGAGCAAGAAACAAAACTTAACTAAATTCTTGGATGATTAATTCACCTGTATAATGAAATTCATTTGGACTTGAAATAATCCCAGAAGCATTGAAAAGATGTTTAGGACCCGTCCTAAGCACTTTCTCAATATGATGGGGGTGTTTTAGAAGAACAAGTGAACTTAATTGTTCTTTGGTGAAGAAAATCATCCTTAACAAACACAAAGAACCTAGACGTTATAGGAACTGACTAGTAATAGGATTAGGATTTTGGTAGACAACCAGAACCTTCCCTTAGCTTTACTTAGGTATTTCTTGCAAATATTTAAATGTCCTGAAATGTGTTTTAAGTGTAGCCTGGAATGACGAGAAGACCCTCCAGGTACGCTTTTATTTTATTGCAATTTATTTACGTGCACTAAACTTTCTTTCTTGCAAAGCTTGCATGTTAAACAAGAATGTCACCCTGCATGAAAACTGAAACCTTTTAGGATAGCCACAAAACTAAAACCCAAAACTAAATTAAAAGTCACAACAAGATAAAATTTACTGCCACAATATTCAAAATATAAAATAACTCAAAATTTAATCACAAACAGAACAACAAAACTACAACTACAACTAAATTAAAACGTCTCGTTGGATAATCGGAAATCCCTCTAATGATGTAACCCACGTGTTGCTAACGAGATTTCCCACAGTCTAAATGAAAGTGTTGAACTCATTCAGTTGATTTTAGCAAATTCATTTGGACTAAGTGAATCTGATGAAAATAACGGTGTCGGGATGACTGAACCGTGGGATCTTAATCAGTTCTGTTTAATCAACTTTAAGATTTATTTTAATTAAAATACTAAGCCACCTCAATTTTCAATTTTTCTAAACCAAAACACTTCTCTCATCTCCTGATTGCCACCTTCTAAAACTAAAACTCTACAACAACAAGGAGCTTGGAGCACAGTGGGCAGTATGACCATCTTCAACAGCAAAACTTGAGTCTACTTCAGCAAAACCTTTCCTAGTTTTAAATAACTAAGCCATAGGATTTTGAGGTAGTTTGCCTAGTGCAACATAAATCCTCAACTTTTCGTTTGGCATTTGCATAATCATATTATGCAAATTAAGCCCTAACCGGTCTTAGGACTCCGAGGTAACCTTTTGGTATGACATAAACCCTCACATTTTCGAGGCTATTTGTGTGATCGTATCATACAAGTATAAATCCTAATTAACTAAAATTGGTAGGATTGAAACATTAAATAATACTCTCAAATTGAAGCCAAACAATAGGATAGTAGGGAAGTCACCGAAGTTCGCTTCGGGTCTGTGACATCCCCTAACTTTCTTCCTTTGGATTCCCAAAATAACTGTTCCAAATTTGATCCATTTCCTATTGAAATTTCCAAAAGCCAATTTGTTTGAAACCTTAAACTTTGAAATTCTTGAGAGCAAAATCACTGATCATTACCGAGAGTTTTCTTAAGTGTCTTTGAACATTTAGGATGTAATTAACTATAGGGGCTTGCCCTTATAGGGAACTTTAAGAACCCAGGTAATATAAACCCTGCTTAATTCTTTTATATTAAGCAGAGGAACTTGTCAGCTTATAAAATTGGTTTGCAGACCAAACGGATGTCACAAATCTTCTGTTTATTTAATTGAGTCTCATCATCAAACAGTGTGTCTATTCCTCGGGATAGATACATAGTTTGTGATGTGATGCTCGTTTACATAAACTATTTGTGATATGAGATCGGTTTAATTTCATATCTTAAAATTCTCAAACATAAAATTATTTTCAAAATAAAATGCTACTTTTCAAACTATATGCTTTATTTTGAAAATAATTTTAAGTTTGTGGCTGGGAACTTCCCTAGTGCTCTGCTGTTAAAATAAAATGCTACTTTTCAAATGCTACTTTTCAAATTATTTTCAAAATAGCTACAGTTGGCCACAGCATTTTTAGGGCGGCTGGGAACTTCCCTAGTGCTCTGCTAGGGTTTCAATGGATGTGGTGACCTTCCTGACGGCGGTGGCAGTTCAAAGGTGGTGGTGGCTGGTTGCTGAGATATTCTCTGAGGTTGGTTTGGCTTGGATAAGGTTGTTAAGCTTTCCCGGGTTTTGGGAATTTTTGAATTTCTGGAGTTGTTTACTGTTCCATTGGGATGGCTGAGGAGCTCACTAAGGCGGATCCCAACTTTATGGGTAAAGGAACCTTTGCTGAGGTCACAGTTAGAAGAGAGGGTGGCTCTACTTTGGGTGACAAACTGGTATTTCCTCAGTTATACCATGATGCTATAGCTGGAAAGGCTGAATGTGAGTTCATAAGGAAATGTACAAAGAATGCAGGGAAACTGGCACTTATTTTCACTGAAGAGGAGTTGGAGAAATTATCTGAGCCTTATAAATTTACTTTAGTGGGTAAGTTTCAATTCAGCCATCCAAAGCTTGACATTTTGAGAAAAGCTGTTGATGATTTTAAACTTGTGGGAAGTTGGAAAATTGGAGTATTTGATGACGAGGCACATAATGCTCCAACTAACTAGAGAAGATGATTATGCCCAAGTGTTCTCTAAAAAGGTGATTATGATAGATGGAAAACCTATGAAATTATTGAAATGGACATTGGATTTTGATACTTCCAAAGAACCACCTATTGTTCCTGTCTGGTTTAGCATGCCCAACCTAAAACTTCCATTTATTAACCATAAGATCATCTATGACATTGCTGACTCCATGGGCCGTCCCCTCAAGCTTGATATACCCTCTGCTAATATTACTAGAATCTCTAAAACCAGATTCTTAGTTGAAAGGGATATTACTCTCCCCTATATTGATGGTGTGTGGCTAGGGATCGCTAACTCGTGGGTATTGGCGACCTATTGTGCTTGAATACCAACCCTTGTACTGTAAACACTGTCACATTTTTGGGCACATTATGGAACAATGTTTTAAAATTCACCCTGAATTAAGGCCTTATAATGCTGCCAATAAAAGTATTAAGGAGTCAGTTCCTCAAGGAAGTCCTAATGTTGTCCCAACTCCACACTGTCCTCATGTGGAAACAAGCCAGATTGATAAGACTCTACCTCAATCTACTCAGAATTTGCCCTTACAATTTACAAATAATTTCCCACCTGAGAATAGAAGAGTAGCTGAACAGAAGATAGAACTCAGAGATGGTCAGGGAGATGGTGCACAATTCAGTATAGATAGGAATTTCCAAAATATGGAGTCTCATGTTCCTGTGACAAGACAACTGGAAGATCAAGTGATTGATAATGACATCTCTCAGGAAGTAGAAGAGCCAGCCCAACAAATACAATTGAATATTAAGGAGACTACTGATGAAATTAGGATTCAATATTGTTCTGCCAGGAGAGATTTCTTATCTTCCTCACAAGATAGATCCTTTGGGATGAAACTAGTTACACAAAGGGGTTCAGCTGAAGATGAAGAATTACACTACTGTTGGGGGTACCTTTATCACTCCACCTGATCCTGATCCAGATAATCAGTTAGCACAACCCTTATTAGCTGATTTGGCAAATCAAAAAGAAGAAGAGTGGATTCAACAAAAAAGTAGAAGAAAAAGAAAGGATGCTTTAGTACTCAGAAATTTATCTAAATCAAATGTCATTGGATTGGAAGATTCTTCTGCCACCCCCCTAGACTTACTAGGGCTGGTAAGGCATTACACCATGATTAATCTGTTGTGCTGGAATGTTATGGGTATTGCTAGTCCTGGTACCCTTAACAGACTCAAACACTTAATCAGGACCAACAAGTTATGGATTTTTGCCATATTAGAACCATTGGTGAAGAAGAATATCTCCAAACACACAAAACAGTTTCATGGATTTAATTGTTTTAGAAACTGCAGTAACAAGATTTGGGTCTTTACCAGGAAAGAACTAAATTGTAAGGTTATTGCTGATAACTATCAATTCCTTCATTTGCATTTTGAGTTGGAACAATTCTCTGGTTTTGCTACTTTTGTCTATGCTGGATGCACTCTTCATGACAGAACTGCTCTTTGGGATGCCCTTCTTTGTCTCAGCCAAGCTCACACATGCTGGTTGGTGGGGGGTGATTTTAATTGCATTAGTGATCCTAGTGAGAAGATGGGGGGCAGGACTCCTGATCTCCAAACCATGCTGAGTTTCTCTCAAAATATTACTAAAGCTGGGCTTTTTGATCTGGGTTTCCTTGGCACTCCTTTTACCTGGAAGAGAGGCAATCTCGCTGGAGAGAATAGATAGAATCCTTGCTAATGACTCGTTGGATGCATTCCTTTCCTATTACCCAAGTTCATCATTTGCACAGAACTACCTCTGATCATTCCCCCCTATTAATTAAGATATCCTTTTTCCCAAGAACAGTTTCTTCCCCTTTCAGATTTTTAAATCTTTGGACTGATCATCCTTCCTTTCTTGAGGTGGTTAAGGCTGGTTGGACTAATCCAATTGCTTCTGATAACAATGCTCTTATAAAGATTTGGAGGTTACAAAAGAATGTGGCATATCATTTAAGACAATGGAATAAGCATTTCTTTGGAAATATATTTCAACAGGTCAGGGAGGCTGATAACAAAGTCCAATTACTTGAAGCTACTCAGGATCTGGGAAGAGATAATGCCCAAGAGTTGATAAATGCTCAGAATCAGTTGACTCAAGCTTTGGATAGAGAGGAGATGTTTTTGCAGCAGAAAGCCTCTAATAACAAAAAACTTTTTGGTGATAGAAATACAAAATTTTTCCATGCTATGATTAAATACAGAAGACAAATAAAAGCTATTCTCAGTATTAAAGATCCTGATGGTAGTAGAATTAATGATCCTAATCTCATTTCTCAAAGTGCAGTGAAGTATTTTCAGACTCAAATGGCTGCTCAGTCTACTAACCCCTCCTTGTTCTTACCTGATGTGTTCAACACTGACATTGCTGTGGCCAACTGTTTCAATTATATTTAAGTTTATCCATTTTATTTTGGATAAACCCTGCCCCCCTAAAAATGCTGTGGCCAACTGTTTCAATTATATCAGCAAATCTGCTGCTAACTCTTCAACCCCTACTCAAAAAGTCTCCTTAGTGCACTGGGTACTGCCTTCATAGCCTTGGATTAAAATTAATGTGGATGGAAGCTTCACCTCTGCTCGTCGTCGGGATTGGTGTCGTGTGCAGGAATCATGTTGGGAAATTGCTTTGGTTCTTTCAATCTCCTTTATTCTCCTCTTCTACCCCGGAAGCCGAGATGAGTGCTCGTTCTCTGGGCCATTAAAACCGCTTACTGACCTTAAATCAAAAACAGATTTGGATCGAATCGATTCTCAACAAGTTATAAAGATGATGTTGGGTGAATTCACTCCCCATGGAATCCGGTTTATTTATATAGAAGAATTTTACTATTATCACTACATCTTAACATCAAATGGTCTCACATTCATAGGGAAGGGAATCAACCCGCCAATTGATTAGCAAAGACTTCGCCTCAAACCATAGTGTAATCTTTTCCTTTTTGCCTGCTAAGCCTTTATGGCAGTTACTTTTGGGGGACTCTCTTCACCTCCCTTTCATTAGATGTACCTAATCTTTTCTCATTAATGAAGGATTTCCTGTTTTGCTATATATATATATATATATATATATTTAAAACCTATAAAAATAAGCCGCACACCGACCATAACTGTCCGCTTTACATTTCCGTCATCATCGACAGGTTTGTGCTCTCCAGAGTGTTAGTAAATCCTGGAGCGTCGCTTAACATAATGAGTCTATGGACTTTAGCTTACCTGGACATTGATGCACGAGAGCTCTCCATAGATAAGATGATACTAAGAGGATTCAACCAGAAAAGAGAAAGAGCATTCGAATCTATAACACTGTAGATGAAAGCTGGAATTCTAGTAACGAACGTAAAATTTCAGGTCATCAACGCAGATACTTCGTTCAATACCCTGCTTGGTCGACTGTGGCTTCATGAGTACAATATAGTCCTATCATTGCTTCACCATTGCATCAAGTACTGCAAAGATGGATAAGAACATTGCATCAAGGGAGATATATAGCCATTCTTAATACATGAAGTGGGTTTTCACAAAGATGCCGCCTAATATGCTCCCCCAAAGAAAATAGTATTTTCAAGAGAAGTTGTGACAAGTAAAGTTGAATATTTGGAAGAAATACAAGAACAAGACTATTCACCTCCGCTTCAACAATCTCCCACCACTCCTCCGCAATGAGTTGGTGGAGGTTCTTTTAGCCTACGCATCCGAGGTTGAGGCCGGGGATGAGGACGAGAGAGAACTCACCAGATCGTTGAACGGACAAAGCCGATGATCAGCATCAACATAGAAGGAAGCTCTGAAGAGGATGAATCCAGCAAAGAAAAGATGATAAGTCAGAAGAAGCCTTAGTTTGAGATTTCTTTAGAAGACATAGAGAGGAATGAGTATGAGTCAATGTTCGATTGGATTAACCATTATGTTCAAGCCATGACCCTAACTTCGATCCATCCTCAAAAGATTGGGAGTATGGAGGTCAAGGAAGTCCATAATGTTGGTTTAAACCGATCAAGTTTTACCGAGCTTCCCCTTCTACTTCTAAACCTTATGTAATTCTCAAAGAAAATGATTCTAATGAATTAATGGAATTACCTTTTGGTTACTTTTAGTGGTGTGTACAGAAATTAACTCAACAAGGAGATATACCAAAGCAAATGCCAAAAGATCAGCTACTATAATTTAAAAAGTTATGGAATACAAAAGGAAAGAAACCTAATTCAAAACAAGTCTTGGGTTTAGTACAATTAAACTGGTCAATGACTCGGGATTTTGCATGGTCGTTACTTGATAGATAGATAAAGATTGCTTAGACATTTGAGATGAATTAGAAGATCAACCAATAAATGATGCTCCACCGGAGTTTGAAGAGGGAATCAAATCAACAGTCGATGAATTAAAAGAAATTAATCTCGGAACTGAGTAGTAGCCCCAACCAACCTTTGTAAGTTTGTTACTCAGTGAAGAAGAGTCTATGGATTTAATCAAGTTATTGTCAGAATTCAAAGATTTCTTCGCTTAGAGTTATGATGAAATGCCAGGATTATCTCCAGAGGTTGCAGTTCATCGACTTGGGGTAGATCAAAACTCAGCGCCAGTGAAGCAAGCTCCCAGAAGAATGCACTTCAAAATAGAATAACAAGTTACATCAGAGATAAAGAAATTAATAAACACTAATTTCATATAAGGAGAACAATATCTGACATGGTTAGCCAACGTGGTACCAGTAAAAAAGAAGAATGGAAAGATACAAGTGTATGTCGACTTCAGAGACTTAAACAAGGCATGTTCAAAGGAAGAATTCTCATTACCAATATTGGAACTAATGGTGGACATTGCGTCGGCACACAAGATCTTCTCATTCATGGATGGATCATTAGGATACAACCAGATCAAGATGGCACCAGAAGATGCTACACTTACAGCGTTCAGAACTTCGATCGGGATTTACTGCTACACCATGATGCCATTTGAACTAAAAAATACCGGAGCCACATATCAAAGAGAATTGACAAAGATCTTTGATGACCCCATTCACGATCAAGTGGAATGCTACTTGAACGACTTGGTCTTCAAGAGAAAAGTGAGAAATGACCACCTTTATGATTTGAGGATCGTATTGGAATGATTACAACAATACAATCTCAAGATGAATCCCTTAATGTGTGCCTTTGGTGTCACCTCCGGGAAGTTTCTAGGATTCATCATCCATCATCGAGGAATTCAAATCAGCCCGTATAAGATTAAAACATTCTTGGAAATGCCTCCTCCTAAAGCCTTGAAGCAACTATGTTCTTTTCAAGGTAAATTAGCATACTTGAGACACTTTATATCCAATCTATCAGGAAGTGTCTACCCTTTTCGAACTTACTTCAAAAAGAAGTCAAATTCAATTAGGGAGAGCCATGCCAACGGGCTTTCGAGGATATTAAATAATACTTGACGATAGCTCCTTTTTTAGCAGCCCCTATCTCAGGTAGATCATTGATATTGTACACCGCGGCTTTAGACGAGTCCCTCGGAGCCTTACTTAATTTTACATCTAATACCAGTAGAATTAAAGTATCCTCCTATTGAAAAATATTGTCTAGCTTTAGTTTTCACCGCTTAAATGCTTAGACATTACATGTTGTCTCACAAGGTCAACCTGATCTCCAAAGTTAACCCATCACAATATTTGATGACCCGACCAACACTTTTCGGACGTTTAGCAAGGTGGTCAATGATACTATTACAATTTGATATAACTTTTATGCCCCATTGCGCTATCAAAGAGTAGATTCTCACAAACTTTCTTGCACCGCACCCACTGCCAGCTCAGTCCCCTCACAATGATAAACTACCAGACAAGCAGATACTACAAGTGGAACAGCTCAGTGCCAAACATTGGGAGATGTACTTTGATCACTGAAAATTTTATTAAGAAATTCATACCTATTTTTGATGAAATTTCACTTTAAAGAAGGGTATTTTCTTTATTTTGTTGCAGGAATGGAGAATTTAGGTGATAAAAGCAAAAATCATAAAAAGGAGCAGATTTGGAGCAAAAAGGAAGAAATAATGCAATTTGTGCTGAGTCGCCGACGGCGAGATCTAGCCCGCCGACGGCGAGGTTACAAGAAGAAAATTCTGAAGGATTTATAACTGTCTCGCTGACAGCTAGCCCGAGCCCGCCGACAGCGAGATAGCGCGGTTTGAAGATCTTCTAGAAGCAACGCCGACAGCGAGGTAGTTCGTCGCCGACGGCGAGCTAGTTCAAATTGCGCAGATACATTGAACCTAGACACCTTTTGAAGAGATGCTTACACACCTCTTGGTCCTTTGCTCACCTCTATATATAGAGGCCGAAATTAGGTGTCTTAGTGTGTGCAGTTTTTGTGTGTTAATTTGTTCTAAGTTAAAATTTTATATAAGTGTATTAGTGTGTGCAGTTTTTGTGTGTTAATTTGTTCTAAGTTAAAATTTTATATAAGTTTATTAGTTGTGTGCAGTTTTTAGGGAGTCTTTAGTGAGTTAGTGAGTTAGTGAGTTTTTAGTGAGTCTTGCTGTACTGGGAGGAAGAGTCAAAGGAATTGCTAGGAGTCCGTCAGGGATAAATCGAGATAAGTATTTGTATTTATTATTTTTAACTTTAAATGAAATCCATGCTTAGTTTAGTCAACATGCATTCTAAGTAGTTTATTAGTCTTTCTCCCTGTTATGAAATTAAGTGACTTGATGAACTAAAAATAGAAGTATTTTTATATATATTAATAAATTGTGATAATTTTTACTTAAAACTTAATTTACTTTCAAACTGGCTATTTGATTTGTTAAAATATGTTAATTATCAACTATAGTAAAAATTACATCTGATATTCGGGGAATTCAAAAGCCTTGGAAGGAAGGTGCAAATAAATAGGGAAATAATATCATCGGGCGTAGAATTGAGCATTTTAGTGTGACGGACTAAAATATTCAATTCGGTCCTATTGTTTGAGAGCCGAAGTGTAGATGTTAGCCCTCGGGCGAGGGGAACGTGGGAGCTCAAGTGGCAGGTCGGTATCCTCTCAACTTAGCCGCAGATTCGCAATCAAACATAGGATTAGTTAATATTATTTACACCTGGACCAAAGGGTAAAGAATAGGAATGCTCCTATTTGTCATAATACCTTAAAATTATCTATTTAAATTCATCAATCACTTAAATTTCTAAACAAGGGGAAAGATACTTTTTCTGAATAGTTAAGACTTATTTAGCACTTAGTTTAATTTCCCGCACTTTCAATACGTATTAATTTTCTACTTAGTTAAGTTACCTAATTGAAATACTTAGTTTACTTTATTGCGCTTAAATTCGAATTCCAAATTTTCGTATATTATTATTATTATTATTATTATTATTTTAAAATTAGTCGTTATTTAATTTTCTCTTTCCCTGTGGGATCGATAACCAGGACTCCACTAGAGCCCTGTATTACTTGATACGATACGTATACTTACGTAGCATCCACAACATAAACAATTACAATTCTATACATATAATATGGCGGGGTCAAGTTTTTGGCGTCATTACAATTAAATTAAAAATATCATAATATAAAATTGTGGGTCAAGTTTTTAGCGCCGTTGCCGGGGAATGTAAAAAAAATTTACTAGAGTAACGGACTATTTTAAAATAATCATAATAAATAAATTTAATATCTATTCTAAAATTGTATGCGCAAATTTGGAAACGAAAATTTAATACCTTACGATTCTGAATTAGAGCGTACAATTAAAAGAATTAGAAAACAAAAGAAACAAATTATAAATTTATCACAAATGGCGAATATTCCCGAAATTCAAAATATGAACCAACAAAGACCATTAAGAGATTATGCCAACCCTACATCGGATGAAATTCATTTAACTATTCAAAACCCCGATGTAGTCGCTAATTCATTTGAACTTAAACCTGCAATTATCCAAATGGTACAAAACAATCAATTTAGTGGTTCACCTACTGAAGATCCTAACTTACATCTTGCTAGTTTTATAGAACTTTGTGCTACTTTTAAATATCAAGGAGTATCTGACGATGCTATAAGACTTAGACTTTTTCCTTTTTCATTAAGGGATAAGGCTAAAATGTGGTTGAATTCGTTAAGCACTCGGATCTATTAAAACTTGGGGAGAATTATCACAAAAATTTCTATCCAAATATTTTCCACCATCTAAAACTACTAAATTTAGAAATGATATAACTTCTTTTTGTCAGTTAGATGGAGAATCAATATATGAATCTTGGGAGAGATTTAAGGAACTTCTTAGGAAATGCCCACATCATGCGCTACCAGATTGGATGATTATTCAAACCTTTTATAATGGATTAGTAGGATCTTTAAGATCAATCATCGATGCTGCTGCTGGAGGTTCATTAATGTCTAAACCATTTGATGAAGCTTATGCACTAATCGAAGAAATGACAACAAATAATTTCCAATGGCCTGCTAATAGAGTAAATCCGAAAAACATAGCCAGCATTTATGAAAATGATGCAATATCTATGTTAGCTTCTCAAATTGCTGCTATATCTAAGAAATTAGATCATTTTGGAATGAACTACTCTCCTACTTTAGAAGAAAACTCATCTGGACAAATCATAGAATCTCAATCTAATTATGAAACTTTAAATGTTATTAACAATAGACCTAATAACCCTTATTCAAACTATTATAATCCTGGTTGGAAAACTCATCCAAATTTTAATTGGAATAACACATCTAATCAACAATGGATGAATCAACCTAATCAAGCAAATCCAAACTATAAACCTAATTACCCACCTGGATTTAATAACAATAACCCTCAATTCAAAGATAAGAAATTATCTATGGATGAATTAATTTTGAATATGGGTCATCAATTACAAAATCAAGGAAATCAACTACAAATTCAAGGAAATCAATTATAAATTCAAGAAACATCTATTAAGAATATCGAAACTCAACTTGGACATATTGCTACTGCGCTAAATAATAGAATACCTGGAACTTTTCCTAGTAATGTGGAAATAAATCCTAAAGATCAAGGAAAATAACAAATTAAAGCAATACAACTAAGGAGTGGAAAAGAATTAGAACCTCAATTTCAAAAAGAACTTAAAAGCCAAAAGAGGAAGTGGAAATTGAAAAGGAAACAATTCAACAAGATTCAAACTTGGAACATCCTTTAATACCTATGAAAATTTCTGTTGAAACACCTCCACCACCATTTCCTCAACGACTAGCTCAACATAAGAAAGATAAACAATTTGCTAAATTCCTTGAAATATTAAAGAAATTAACAATCAATATACCTTTTGTCGAAGCTTTAGATCAGATGCCAAATTATGTAAAATTTATGAAAGATATTCTAAATAAGAAAAGAAAATTCACCGATAATGAAACAGATCACACTTAGTGAAGAGTGTAGTGCTATTATTCGAAGAAGCTTCTGAAAAATTGAAAGATCCTGGTAGTTTCACTATACCTCGCGCTATAGGAGAAAAATTTTATGGAAAAGCTTTGTGTGACTTAGGAGCAAGCATCAATCTAATGCCTCTATCGATTTTTAAGAGATTAGGATTAAGAAAAATTACACCTACTTCGGTAACCCTTCAATTAGCCGATCGTTCGGTTACCTATCCTAAGGGAGTTATTGAAGATGTGTTAGTAAAAGTGGATAAATTTATCTTCCCAAGTAGATTTTATTGTTTTAGATATGGAGGAAGATAAATAAATTCCTATCATTTTAGGAAGACCATTTTTAGCTACCTGGAAAAGCTATGATTGATGTTCGTAAAGGAGAATTAACTATGAGAGTAAATGACCAAAAAGTTACCTTTAATATTGCAAAATCAATGAAATATCCCGCACTAGAAAAAGATGATGAATGTTTTCGGATGGAAATACTTGAACATTTACAACAAGAACATTTTAGGGAATATTATGAAGATAAATTAGAAAAATAAAATACTGAATTAATTGAAGATAATAATGAAGAACTAGATTATATTCAGGAAAGATTTAAATTTTTAGATAATACTGAAAACACTGACAAGAATATAGTTCCATCAATTATTAAACCTCCTGAACTTGAGCTAAAAATATTACCTGATCATTTGAAATATGCTTATTTAGGTAATTCTTCAACTTTACCAGTTATTATTTCATCTCGCATTAAACGAATCTCAAGAACAAAAACTTTTAGAAACTTTAAAAAAATATAAGAAAACTTTTGGTCGGACTTTAGCGAGATATTAAAGGAATTAGTCCTTCAATCCGTATGCATAGAATTATTTTAGATGATGAACATAAACTCGAAGCAGATCCCCAAAGGAGATTAAACCCGATAATGAAAGAAGTAGTTAAGAAAGAAATTTTAAAATGGTTAGATAATGGTATTATATATCCTATTTCTGACAATGCTTGGGTAAGCCCAATTCACTGTGTTCCTAAGAAGGGAGGAGTGACCGTCACTGCCAATGAAAATAATGATCTTATACCTAGTTACTGGTTGGTGTATATGTCTTGATTATAGGAAATTAAATACCGCCACCGAGAAAGATCACTTCCCTTTACCATTTCTAGCACCGTATGTTAGATAGATTAGCCGTACATAAGTATTTTTGTTTTCTAGATGGATACACCGGTTATCATCAAATACAAATTGCTCCTGAGGACCAAGAGAAAACTACATTTACTAGTCCTTATGGAACTTTTGCTTTTCGAAGAATGCCTTTTGGATTATGTAATGCACCAAGCAACATTCCAGTAGATGTATGATGTCCGTATTTAGTAAGTTAATCGACAATGGAATAGAAGTATTTATGGATGATTTCTCCGTATTTGGAACATCATTTGACACATGCTTAACTCATCTTGAAAAAGTATTAGAAGTATGTGAGAAAACAAATTTAGTTCTAAATTGGGAGAAATGTCAATTTATGGTTGCGGGCGGCATTGTATTAGGGCATAAAATTTCGGAAAAGGCATGGAAGTGGACCCTGCAAAAATTCAAGTTATAGCTAAATTACCACCTCCAACTATGGTAAAAGGGGTAAGAAGTTTTCTTGGACATGATGGATTCTACAGACGCTATATAAAAGATTTTTCAAAAATTACTAAACCCCTATGCCAACTTCTCGAAAAGAACAAGAAATTTGAATTTACAATCGAATGCCTGAATGCTTTTGAACTCTTAAAAGAAAAATTAATTACAGCACCTATAATAGTTTCACCTAACCGGGAGAAATCATTTGAACTTATGTGTGATGCTAGTGATTATGCTGTAGGAGCAGTTCTTGGGCAAAAATATGAAAAGATTTTTAAAGTTATATACTATGCTAGTAAAACTCTTAATGATGCTGAAATAAATTATACAGTTATAGAAAGAGAATTATTAGCGGTAGTATATGGTTTTAATAAATTTAGACCTTATCTGATTGTAACAAAATGTATCGTGCATACTGATCATTATGCTATCAAATATTTAATGCAAAAGAAAGATTCCAAACCAAGATTAATTAGATGGATGCTATTAATGCAAGAATTCAATTTTGATATCTTTAATAAGAAAGGAACCGATAATCAAATTGCGTGATCATTTATCAAGATTAGAAAATCATGAATTATCTGATATTGAAAATGAAATTATAGACAGTTTTCCTGATGAACAACTATATAATATCAATGAGTGGAAAATACCATGGTATGCTAATATAGTAAACTATATAGTTAGTAATATTTTACCACCTATGCTAACTTTGCAACAACAGAAAAAATTCATCCATGATACGAAAACCTATTTTTGGGATGAACCATATTTATATAAGCAATGTAAGGATTTAATTATTAGAAGATGTGTACCTTATGAAGAAACTGAACCAATTATTCAAAAATGCCATGATTATGATTTTGGAGGACATTTTGGGACTGATAAAATTGCTTATAAGATTCTACAATCTGATTTTACCTGGCCTACTCTATTTAGAGATGTATACAGTATATATTAAAACTTGCGATAAATGCCAAAGAGTAGGAAATATATCTAGAAGAAACGAAATGCCTCTAAATTTTATATTAGAAGTTGAAATTTTTGATGTTTGGGGATTAGATTTTATGGGACCTTTTATTCCTTCATTTGAAAACTCATATATATTAGTAGCTGTTGATTATGTTTCCAAATGGATTGAGGCACAAGCTTTACCTAGGTGTGATGCTAAGAGTGTTTCAAAATTTCGATGAAAAATATTTTTACTAGATTTGGAATGCCGAGAGTGATTATCACCGACGGAGGAACTCATTTTAGAAATAAATACATTCGCAAACTAGTAGAAAAATACAATATTACTCATAAGATATCCATCGCTTATCATCCACGTACTAGCGGATTAGTTGAAGTATCTAATCGTGAGATTAAACGTATTTTAGAAAAGTCTGTAAATCCTAATAGATCAGACTGGTCTATAAGACTAGACATCGCATTGTGGGCTTATAGGACTGCTTATAAAACTCCAATTGGAATGACTCCTTACGAGCTTATATATGGAAAAACATGCCACTTACCAGCTTGAATTAGAACATAAAGCATATTGGGCGATTAAAGAATTTAATTATAATATGAAGGAAGCTCGGTGAGAAAAGATTGTTGCAATTAAATGAATTGGAAGAATTAAGAAATGAATCATATGATAATGATCGGATTTATAAAGAAAAGATGAAATTATGGCATGATCGGAAGATTAATCGGAGAAATTTTGAACCAGGGACGGGAAGTTTTGCTATATAATACTAGATTGAAATTATTTCCTGGAAAATTGAAGTCTCGATGGTTATGACCTTTCACCATAAATCAAATATTTTCATACGGAACTATAGAAATCGAAGAACCAAAAACTGGACATAAATTTAAAGTTAATGGACATAGATTAAAACCATATTTCGAAGGTATAAGACCTAACTATAAAGAGGTTTTAATGCTTAGTCGACTCGATTAATAATTGAAATTAGGTCGGGCTGACGACGTTAAACCAAGCGCTTTATGGGAGGCAACCCATATTAGTTATCTATTTTTATTGTATCTTAATAGTTAGTCTATATTATTGAAACTTTAATACTCAATTATTATTAAGAATCATCACATATTCGAACCATTATGATGAGAAAAGAAATTATTCGATTTAGAGCGAAATTGGACATTATTTTGAAATCTCACCGACGGCGAGGTCTATACTCGTCGACGGCGAGGTCGATACTCGCCGACAGTGAGGTTCGCGCCTAAATTAATATCAGTTTATTTATCGAGCACGCTGACAGCGAGAAAAGTCCCGTCGACAGCGAGAACCTGAAAGGTAGTTTTTATAACTGAGTCGCCGACGGTGAGAAACTTCTCGCCGACAGCGAGGAAGTTATAAAGATGAGTTATTTATACTTTGAATGCCGATTTGGATGGTTTCAACACCAATTCCTTTGTGAAAACCCATCCTTAAACCATTCTAGATCTGCCATCTCCACTAGAATTCATTCCATTCACCATAATGGCCTCCAAATTCTTAGATTCCTCTAAATCTGGAGTGTTTAACCGGAGGAAATTTGTGAGTGCGGAAGCACAGCGGATCTTCAACAAGGTTTTGGTAAAGAAAAGAGTTATCAAGGAACGAGGATTTGTCAATCGAGGATTAAAGAGCAAGTCCCCAGTGTGACATTCTATAGGATTCCTCGAGCAAACAACGCCCGTGCTGCCGCTTTAGCGAAGCTTGCTAAATAATTGGCTTGTTCACCCGAAGATTCTATAGTATCACCTTGCAAGGATGTCGGGTAATGTCGCTGATCGACCTTGATAGTTTACACAAACTTGGAAAAGAAGAGATAGCAGTTGCATGATAGATGATACAGATGATTGGGGTCTGCTGTTAATAGAATATCTATAAATAGAAAGGTTAACAGAAGACAAGTCATCAGCGCATCAGATTCAGAAGAGGGTTTTGTCATATGCCTTAATAGACAACGTTTTGTATAGACAATCCTTTGATCAGATGTGGCTAAGATGTCTTAGTAGAGCAGAAGTGCAGAATATTGTCAGAGAAGTACATGTCGGATTGTGTGGAGCTCACCAGTCAGGGCCACAGATGAAAATGAAAATCAAACGACTTGGATACTATTGGCCAGCAATGTGATAGATTATATGGAAACAACTAAGAAATCTCACCAGTGTCAAGTGCATGGAGTGTTCTTGCACCAACCTCCAAATGTTTTACACCCCACGATTTCCTTATGGCAATTTGAGTGTTGGGGCATGGACATAGTGGGTTTGATAGACCCTCCATCCTCAAATGGACATAGGTTCATACTTGCAGCTACAAATTACTTCTCCAAATGGCTAGAGGTAGTTCCATTATGAGAAGTTATAGCGCAGCAGGTGCTACAGTTCTTCAAGAATCAGATCATCTACCACTTCGGTGTGTTGCGCAGTACATTTCAGATAATGGGCCAGCTTTCAAGAGTACCAAGATCAACAACTTCATCAGACGACATGGGATAGATTGGAGGTATTCAACCATCTACTATCCAAAAGAAAGTGGCTTGGCAGAAGCCTTCAACAAGATGCTCGTGCAAATTTTGAAGAAGATGCTTGATGACAATAAAAGAGGATGACATGAGAAGTTACTGTTAGCGTTATGGGCATACCGGATGATAGTCAAAATGCCAACACACTCTGCACCTTATGCACTAGTCTACGGGTCTGAGTCAATACTTCCTTTAGAGGTTCAGCTATTGTCGCTCAGGATCGCCATCGCCAATCAAATAACAACAGAAGAGAATGCTAGACTTTGACTTACAGAACTGGTAAGCCTCAAAGGGAATAGATTTCTCGCGCAGCATAATTTGGAGCTTTATCAAACAAAGATGATTCAAGCACACGATAAATTGGTCCGCTTGAGGTCGTTCAAAGTCGTTACCTCGTGCTTGTTCTTAGAAGGCCTATTCTAGCACACCGCAAGATAGATGGAAAATTTGAACCATCCTGGGAAAGAGCATCTGTGGTAGAGAAGGTTTACTCTACTTGCTGGTGGATTCTCAAGGGGATAGACCCATGTTGTCGATACATGGATGTTACCTGAAGAAGTACTACACAACGTGAAGAGTTTCTGAAAGGGGACACTGTCGGCATATTTTTAGGTTTGTGTTGTACTTTAGAAAAAAGGGGTCGCCTAACAGAAATTGTCGGCGAATTTTAGATTTTTTAAATTTAATTTAAATATATACATATAGTTTAGAAAGTAGTATTTGATTTTGAAAATAATTTTAAGTTTGAAAATTTTAAGATATGAAATTAAACCGATCTCACAACCCAAATAGTTTATATAAACGAGCACCACACCACAAACTATATATCTATCACGAAGAATAGACACACTGCTTGACGATGAGGCTTGGTTAAATAAACTAGAAGATTTGTGACATTCGTTTGGTCTGCGAACCAATTTTATAAGCCGTCAGGTTCCCCTGCTTAATATAAAGAAATTAAGCAGGGTTTATATTACCTGGATTCTTAAAGTTCCCTATAAAGGCAAGCCCCTATAGTTAATAACATCTTAAATGACATGAATCATTTAAGAAAACTCTCGATAATGATCAGTGGTTTTGCTCTCAACTATTTCAAAGTTTAAGGTTTCAAAGGATTGAATTTTGGAAATTTCAAAAGGGATTAGCTCGAATTCGGAACAGTTCATCTTAAGAGTCCAATGGAAGAGAAGTAGGAGAAGTTGAGGATCCAAGAAGAATCTTGACAACTTCCCAAACTATCTTATTATTTGGCTTAGATTTGGGAGTTTATTTAATGTTTCGATCCTGCCAATTTTAATTAATTAGGACTTATATTTGTATGACATGATCATACAAACAACCTGAAAGATATGAGGGTTTATGTCATACTAAACGACTATCTCGGATTCCTAAGACCGGTTAGGGCTTAATTTACATGACATGATCAGGCAAATGCCTAATGAAGAGTTGAGGATTTATGTTGCACTAGGAAAACTACCTCGAAGTCCTATAGCTTGGTTATTTAATTCTAAGAAAGGTTTAGCTGGTGTAGATCCTAGTTTTGCTAATGACGATGACCGTGCTGCCTACCATGCTCCGAGCTCCTTGTTGTTGCAGAGGTTTAGTTGTAGAAGGTGAAAATCAAGAGATGAGAAAAGTGTTTTGGTTTAAAAATCTTAAAGTTCAAATATTTTTAATATTTTAATTAAAACAAATCTTAAAGTTGTTTAAATAGAGCCGATTAAGATCCCACGGTTCCGTCATCCCGACACCGTTAATTTCATCGAATTCACTTAGCCCAGATGAATTTGCTAAACTCAACTTAATGCGTTCCACACTTTCATTTAGGCCGTGGGAAATCCCGTTAGCAGCACGTGAGTTACATCATCCGAGGTATTCTCGATCATTCAACGAGACGTTTTAATTTAGTTATAATTGTAGTTTTGTTGTTCTGTTTGTGATTAAATTTTGAGTTGTTTTATATTTTGGAATGTTGTGGCGGTGAATTTTATCTTGTGGTGACTTTTAATTTAGTTCTGGTTTCAGTTTTGTGGCTATCCTAGAAGGTTTCAATTTTCATGCAACAATCTTGTTTAACATGCAATAAAAAAGTAAAGTACAGTGCAAGTAAGTAAATTGCAATAAAATAAAAGCGTACCTAGAGGGTCTTCCCGTCATCCCAAGCTGCACTTAAAACACATTTTAAGGCATTTAAATTTTTCAACAAGTACCTAGGTAAAGCTAAGGGAAGGGTTTTGGTTGTCTACCAAATTCCTAATCCTATTGCTAGTCATCTCCTAAGATGTCTAAGTTCTTGTGTTTTGTTTTAGGATGATTTTCTTCATAAAAGAACAATTAAATTCAATTGTTCTTCTAAAACATCCCGTCATATTGAGGAAGTTCTTAGGACGAGTTCTAAACATCTTTTCAATACTTCCGAGATTATTTTGAGTCCAAGTAAATTTAGTTGCACAGGTGAATTAATCATCCAGGAGTTTAGTTAAGCTTTGTCTCTTGCTCAGTGAACTTGGGCATTTGATTACCTGATGAATGAAGTGACATCTCACTTAATACTCTATGTAATAGTTATAATAATTAAAGCCTTTAAAGGCAAGTTGGTTTGTTGAGAATTTTAATCATTCTTAATTTGAAGTTTGAGTTAATGATTTAAAGTGATTTAATTTAATTATGAGGTTTTAATTAATAATTTTAAGTTTAGAATAGTGTTCAAATTATTTTTTGGTTTAAATCTTTATACTTTAGGTGATCTTAATATTTTAAATTTGTTTTACTTTTATTATTGAATGATGTTAACTTAATTTAATTTAAATTTGATTTAATTTAATTTAATTTAAATATTTTTTTAATTTAGCTTAACTTAATTGTTAAAATGTTAATTTTATTTAATTTTAATTTTAATTTAATTTTTACTTAATTTAATTTAATTTAATTTAATTATTAAACTATTTAATATTTTGAACTTTTTTTCTTTGATTTAAGGGTTATTTATTTTTTTTAATTTTTAATTTACTTAGTTTGGATTATCATTTTAATATTAATTAAAAGTTAAATATTGTTGAAGTGATTTATTTAGGGATTTTTTTTATTAAAGGATTAATATCCTCTCAAGTTATATCCTTATTTTTAATAATTCAAATTTTTATTATTATTCCAAAAATTTAAATTATTTAAATAATCAAAGTTTCATTTTGGTTCATTAAAATTGATTAATGGGTTCCTACCCTCTTAATTTCCCAATGTTTCAATCATCCAAGAAAGATAAAATCAAATATTTTACCCTCTATTTTAATTAAACCTAAAATTTTAATAAAGGGGTTTAAATTCTTTAATTATTAATATGCCCTTTTAAGCTTATTTATTTCATAACTCACTAAATTGACTTCAAATGAACTTGAAATTTTTATGTCACGTCACTCACATGTCAATTAAGACATTAGAGGAGAAAATGTAATTTTTCTGAATTTAATTTATATATAATTATTTTGAATGAAAAATAGGGATTTTCAAGGAAAATTCAACAACTTGACCAAGAAATGGTTTCTATCCTTAATAAAATTATGGGATTTTTTGAATGACCAGAGGACCACTTGGACCAATTTTGGTGATTTTTTGAATTATATTTTATTTATTATAATTATTTTGAGTTTTAGAGTATTAATTAATTATAAAATAAAATTAAAGTTGAAAAGTGGATTTTATATTTTTCTTAAAACTCTCTAACCTCAAGGAGTTCAAACAAACAAATTTTACAATTTTCTAATTTTTCTTTGATTTATTGGAATTAATTTAGTGAAAAGGTTGGAAAATATATTTTTTAATATTAAAAGTTGTTTTAAGCATTTGAAATTCAATATCTTTACTTTGAGACTTGGGAAAAATATTTGGTTTATTCCTAAGTGATTAGGAGTCAAAATATGACATTTTTATAATTTTTAATATTTTTATGATTTTTATTATTTTTTAATTATTTAAAATATTAAAATATGATTAAAAATGAAAAATTTTAGAAAATTAAAATTTTAATTTTTGTAGACTCCTCTGATATTAGAGAGCTCCCAAAACCAATTTGGTGAATTTTTGAAATGTATTATTGGAATTATGAATTTTTAAAGTTTAATTTTGGTTATATGACTTAATTAATTCATTTAGTAGGGCTAAACATTTCCAATTGATATTAAATATTTATATGAGGTTCCTCTGATCCTAACGTTTAGTGGAGAATTATTTTCAAGTTATTTTGATGTGTGATTAATCCTAATTAATTAAAATTTCATTTTAAGGTTTTGGCCAAATTAGAGTTTGTTTGATTGAAACAAATTATGAGAAAATTTTCTAATGTTTCTCTGGTAAAAGGGAACACACTCTATTTTTTCTAGATTTTTCTAAGATACATGGTAATTTTTATAATTATTATAGGAAAACTGAAGTATAATATTGAAAAATAGATATCTCATCATGGAAATCTTTCTTGACTTTGGAAAAATCAGGAATGATCCACCATTATGCATAGAATAACATATAAAAATTTCAAGTTATGGTGAAGCTCATACATACATGACAAATTAAAAGATTGAAAGCACTATTTAATTAATTAAAAATAAAATATGCATTAAATAAAAATAAAACTACTTTCACATTATTCTACTCGTTTTCATGAGTAATAGGGTATTTTTATTTTGTTTTTGGAGTTTTCTAGGCAAAGTTATGATTTTTTGAAGTTTTGTGTCAAAAACAAATCCAAAAAATCCATTTCCCGCTCAATCCACGTGTTGCTCTCCTATTGGCCAGTGTGGTTCTGTATGGCGCCTGTTCACGGATGAAGATCCGTCCGACTGCATTAGGGCCGTCCGTCATATACACGCCTGATCGGACGGCTGCTATTCCTCTCTCCTAGTGCTATTCACCCAAAACCGTCCACCTTCAAACCTTGATATCTCACTCGTTTATCAATGAAATTGAATGAATTTTTTTTTAAATGATCGTCTAATCGAGTAGCACACATCTATACGGTGATGATATACTTAAAGCATGTAAATATTTACAGAAAATTAAAACATGCTCGGTTGGAGGAGAAAAATTTGATACCTTCGTCCAAGAGGTGAGGCCTCAATTGGAAATGGTTTGATTGAGCTTAGGAATGCTTGGAAAAGCTTTGGGAACAATTTGGCAGGGTCTCCCCAAGGTAAATCTTGCATCTCCTCCTCTTGGCCATGGAGGTGGGGTTTAAATAAGGAAGGTTATTATGGAGCTTTGGGTGGCCATGGGGGTTGATTAGTGGGTTCAAAATATGTGTTTTGGTGGAGGGGAGGTCAGAGTTTGATTTTGGTGCAACCAATTTGGGATTGCCATGTGTAAAGTCAAGGATTTAAATGACATGGGTGTAAGGAGCATTTTTGGTCCAATTTGGGTCAATTCATGATTTTGGCTTGGTTCACTCACCAAGGCTTGATTTGGGCTGATGTGAGATCATTTGGGTCAGCCTCACATGTGTGATGAAGTCCCCATCCAAGGTGAGATGACCAATTTTGGTTAAAGTGTATCATTAATGGGGTTAAAAAATGTTTAGTGAAGGCTTAGGAAAGGCTCCCCTCTTCTTGCCATAAGTGGCATGGTGAGGTGGAAAGGGCTGCCCATGGCTTGCATATGGCTTATGCATGGCTCCATGGCTTCATTTGGCTTGCTCATGGCTTGGGAAAAGGTTGGCTCACTTGCATGGAAAAGGGTTATTTGGAATTTTGAAAACTTTGGATTCCTTTGATGGGATTTGTCATGATGCTAAAAATGGGTTGATTTCATGATGGGTTAAGACTTTGGTCAAATAGGATTATCAAAGGAATGATGAAGAAAAGGTTTCATGTGGGCTTGGGGATGGATTTTGGGCTTTTGAATTTGATGGAAAGTGGGCTTTTAAAGGCTTTATGGAAGTGGGCTTTTAAGTTTGAAAACAAATTGGTGGATGGTGATTTTGTGAAATATTAGGCTAAACAAATGTTGGGTTTAGTTTAGGAGTGTGGCATGAGTGATTTGAAGAAGGTTTGGTGTCATTTGGGATTGAAATAAGTTTAATTTGGGCCAAATTGGGCTAACTTTGGCTATCTTGGGTTAATGTTGGTTTAAGGTTGGATTTGATGTAAAATTAATATTGAGAAATGTTTAGGTGAGTGTTATAAAGAGTTTTCAACTTTAATTGAGCTTTGATTTTGGGATTTGGGCCTATTTGGGTTAGGTTTGGGTTTAGGCCAATTTAGGGGATTTAGGCTTCAAATTTAAATTGGATCCAAATGTTAATCAAGTTGGTCTTGTATTTGGTATATATTGATATTAGGATATGGAATTGAAGTTTAGAATTGAATTGGACCAAAATTGAGGTCAATTGGGGTGGTTTGGTTTGACATTGGGCTCACTTTAGGTTTAAAATGGATCAAATTGAGGGTTTTAGTAAAACTGGGTTAAATTGAAAAAATTGGCTTATGGTGTAGTTGAAAAAAATGAAATTAGGAATATTTGGGATTTTCTGGAATTTTTAGGAATTTTCGGAATTTATGGAATTTTTGGCTAAGAAGGGCATTTTGGGTATTTGGAGGGTATTGGGGGGTATTTTTGAAAATTTTGGTATATTTGGCTATGGATGATCAAATTGAGTGGGGAAAAATTTTTAGGATTGATTTTGAGGAATTTTGGGTAATTTAGTGATTTTGCAAATTTAGGGTTGTTTCAAGGGCATTTGGTAGGTTTAGTGGGTGTTAGGCCCCGGGGGTCAAAAAATGAAATTTTGGAAAAATTAAGATTGATCAAATTTGAGTAGAATGGAATCACTTTGGTTGAGCCATGAAGCCATATCAAGCCCATAAGTTCCATGAGAGGGCTCATTTGAGGCATTCACTATGTTGTTCCTAACCCTCTTAGCCAAGGGCTCAGGGTTAAGGTCCATCCATATGAATTACCTACACGAGTCAGGAAGTCAAGCTAGTTATGAATGGTTTTAGGATTTGGAATGTGTGTGAAAGTGTAATGTGTGCAGGTCAACCCTCACCAGACCAGGCCACCCAAGGTAGTCCTAAGGCCAAAGAGTCCTATAGGGAACTCATCCTTTAAACCTCCACATTTGATCTTAACCCTCCAAGTGAATTAGGGGTTTACAATCAGGCATGTGGGGTTTGCAGGGAGTTAAGAGGTGTTTAAATTTCTAAAATGGTGGGTGCCATCTCTAATCCTCTAGGATAGTCAAAGGGAAAGCCTAAGGCTAGATCCTAAGTACTAAGGAGAGAGAAGAGAAAAGACCTAAAAAAAATGAGGTCAATAAATGGACCCCCAAAAGGTGTGGTGTGCTAACCAAGCACACCACACGTATTGGCGTTGACCGAAGAGATCAACAAAACCAACACAGACATCTAAGTGACACATTTAGAACGGAGTAGAAATAAATTTCCGCTGGGGAGTATCGAGTATATCTCCAAGATTGGAGATCCCTGAACTCTCGCCGGGGAATAGAAAAGGAGGTGAATTTTAGATAATAAGATCTGGGGAAATTTGATTTAGATTTCATTTCACTTTCTGTTTTAAGTTTTAATGTGTGAGTTTAGATTTCGATTTATTTTGAGTTTCAATTTCGATTGAGGTTTAATTTAAAATCAATTCAAGTAAATCCGGATTTGAAATGAGAATTGGAACCTAGGTTCCAACCTCGGGACTGCGAAGAGAACTGAAATTTAGGTACCAGTCTCAGAGTGAGAATCAGAGTTTAAGTATCGATTGAAAAGGATGAGAATCATAATTTAGGTATTGATCTTGAAATGAGAACTGGAATTTGGCACCAGTCTCGAATGGGAAAATTGAAATTTAGTATCAATCTCGGAAAGAGAGTCGAAATTTTGTACCGACCTCGAAAGGAGAGAACTGGAATTTGGTACAAGTCTCGAAGGTTTAATGAGAAATGGAAACCGGTTCCAATCCCGAAGATTTAATGAGAAATGGAAACTAGTTCCAATCCCGAAGATTTAATGAGAAATGGAAACCGGTTCCAATCCCGAAGATTTAATGAGAAATGGAAACTAGTTCCAATCTTGAAGATTTAATGAGAAATGGAAACTAGTTCCAATCTCGAGGATTTAATGAGAAATGGACACTTGTTCCAATCTCGAAGATTTAATGAGAAATGGAAACTGGTTTCACTCTCGAAGATTTAATGATAAATGGAAACGGGTTCCACTCTCAAGGATTTAATGAGAAATGGAAACTGGTTCCAATCTCGAAGATTTAATGAAAAATGGAAATTGGTTCCAATCTCGAGGATTTAATGAGAAATGGAAATTGGTTCCAATCTCGAGGATTTAATGAGAATTGGAAACTAGTTCCAATCTCAAGGATATAATGGGATTTAGAAACTGGTTCCAATCTCGAGAATTTAATGAGAATTGGAAACTGGTTCCAATCTCGAGGATTTAATGAGAATTGGAAACTGGTTCCAATCTTGAGGATTTATCTGTATGAAGAGGGACCCAATCCCATGTCATCAGAACCAAATCGAACAAAGTTCGTGGCTCCGTGTCAATAGAACTAGTCGATTCTCTAACACGTAGAGAAAAGATTTAAAAAAGAACTGGTAAGTGAACCAAGTTGAAAAGACTCGACCTGGTGACAAGTCGAGGAAAAGATTTGAATTTCAGAAGAGTTTCAAACAAATCTCGTTTTGAAGAAAAAATGAAGGATTCAGATCGAAGAATTCAGATTGAATGATTCAGATCGAAGGATTCAAATCAAAGGATTCAGATTGAGAGATTCAGATCGATTTCATTTGTTTTGGTGATTCAATTTCAAAAATATTTAGAGTTCGTATCAGTTTAGAATTCATTTTAACATTTAGATTTTTTTTAAAAAGTTCTCGTCTATTTTCATTTTCCCTTTGTTCTTTGCTCGAAGTTCTTTTAATCAGAACCAACCGCCCGTTCGACATTTCCCTGTGAAAAATAAGGAAAAGATCAGGGGCTGTACTAAGAACAAGAACAGTAGAAAAATAATTTGTTTATTAATGAAGAGTTTTTATTCGTTTATTTTAAATTTAAATAGGAGTAGGAAAAGATCAAGAGAGATCAAGAGTGAGACTTGATTTGAAAGGAAGGATAAAAACTTTATTATCAGGATTTCACATGTTTTCTTTTTTTTTAACATTTTTTTAATGATGTTCTTTATCTTCCACTTTTTCTTTATATATATATATATATTTTATATTTTTGGGTTCGGACCCAGTCATAAGTAATTACTGTGCCCGTGCTTCTAGGAATGATGATTCATCTTTCAAAACATCAGGTTGCGTAATACTTCTTGAGATATCGTCCATTAATTGGAAGCATAGGTCGTTCTCCACAGCAATTTACAAGCTGGTAGGAACCTCCTGAGTAGACTGTCTCGACCACGAATGACCCTTCCCATGTTGGTTCAAATTTACCACATATCTTGCGATGTGCAAGAATAGATCTTCTGAGAACTAAAACCAAGTCACCGACTTTGAATGTCCTTGGACGGACCAACTTATCATGGGCCTGAATCATCTTGGCTTGATATAGTTCCAAATTCTGCTGCGCTGAAAGTCGTTTCCCTTCCAAGCTTTCTAACTCTTCTAGTCGTAGTTTGACATTCTTTTCTGTAGTAATTTTGTTTGCAACTACAATTCTGAGAGAAGGAAACTGAACCTCTAAGGGTAGAACGACCTCAGACCCGTACACTAAGGCCTAAGGCCTAGATGGGTGGGCGTTCTGAAAGTCGTCCTGTAGGCCCATAAGGCTTCTAACAACTTCTCGTGCCAATTTCTCTTTTTGTCATCCAAAGTTTTCTTTAGGATTTAGACAAGAGCTTTATTAAAAGCCTTGGCCAAGCCATTCGCTCTTGGGTAGTAGATTGTTGAATATCTCCAATCAATCCCGTGTCTTCTAATAAAATAGTTGATCTTTGTACTCTTGAACGCGGACCCATTATCTGAAATGATTCTGCGCGGTACTCTGAAATGGTAGACGACTTGATTCTTGAAGAATTGTAACACGTGATGTGCTTTCACTTCTCTGAGCAGTACTGCTTCTGCCCACTTAGAAAAGTAATCTGTAGATGCAAGAATGAAGCGATGTCCTCTTGAACAAGGCGGCTCTATCGGACCCACAATATCTATGCCCCAATACTCAAATGGCCACGATGCAATTGTCGGATGTAGCACATTTGGAGGTTGATGTAGAACCACTCCATGCACTTGGCACTGGTGACAACTTTTGGCAATCTTCATGCAATCGGTCATCACCAGGGGCCTGTAGTACCCTAGTCGTTTAATCTTCATTTTCATTTTTGGACTCGACTTATGAGCGCCATAAAGTCTTGAGTGTACTTCTTTAACAATTTCACGAGCCTCAGACCCGCTAAAGCATCTTAGCCACATCTGATCGAAAGACCTTCTGTATAACTTGTTGTTTATTAATGCGTAAGATAGAGTTATTTTCTTGATTTGATGGGCTAATGATTTATCGTCCGGTAAGTTTCCTGTTTGCAAGTAGTCTATTAGTGGCTGTCGCCAATCTTACGTATTTTCTACATCCTTCGCTGCAATTGTTTCTTCGCTTTTCTTTCGATTTGTGTATTGTATCCATGTCGAGTCGTGAGAGAACCCGACATCCACCGAACCGACACTTCAACGGACTCATCCTGTAAACAGGCAAATTCTTTTGCAAGTCGAGCTAACACATCTGCGAGAGTATTTTCTCTCCTGGGAATCTTGTAGATCGTTACATTTGGAATCTGTTCCAACAGTTTCATGGCGTACTGAAAGTATTACTCGAGTCTTGGCTTTAGAATTCTGTATTGCCCTGCGACCTGTTGAATGATCAACTGAGAATCTCTATAGATGTTAATATCCGTTATCCCCATTTGAAAGGTTAATTCCAATCCGGTTATGAGGGCTTCGTATTCTGCCTCATTTTTTGTACACGGTTCTGTTAAGTGGTAGGAGTACCTTAACATCCCCCGCTCCGGCGTTATAAATATTAGTTTGATTCCTGCCTTACCAGGCACTATCGTTTGCGATTCTTTATCTTTCTGCGCTGAGGATGCTCCATCGAAGTACAGTTCCCAACGCTGATCATCAGGGTCTTCTAGGCTCATTATCTTCTCGTCTAGCAAGTCGTCGTTGAGAGGCGATTCTACCGGTAAAGGATGTGCTGCAAGGAAGTCTGCTAGGACTTGCCCCTTTACGACACGAAGAGGAATGAAAGTTAAATCAAATTGCAATAGTATCATTGAACACCTGGCAAGTCTGCCGGAAAGCGTCGGTCGGGCCATCAAATATTGCAATGGATTAAACTTCAAAATAAGGTTGACCTTATGGGAAAGCTTGTAGTGCCTGAGCTTCTGTGTGGCGAAGATCAGGACCAAACAGTGCTTCTCAATATGAGGATACTTTACTTCCGTCGAAATTAGACGACAGCTTAAGTAACAGAGTGCGTTTTCTTTTCCCTCATCGTTGACCTGGGCTAGCAGGGCTCTGAGAGAGTCATCTAAAGCTACGGTATAAAATATCAATGGTCTACCCGAGACTGGGGCTGCTAAGACATGAGGTGTCATTAGGTATTGTTTGATGTCATCGAAGGCATGTTTACATTTGGAGTCCCAAGTAAACTTGGCATCCTTCTTGACCAAAGCAGAAAAAGGCTGACACCTTCCTGACAAATTCGAGATAAAGCGTCGAAGATGTGCCAACTTTCCTTGAAAGGATAGTAGTTGTTTCAAGGTTTTAGGAGGTAGCATTTCTAAGATAGCTTTAATCTTTTCTGGATCGATTTCAATTCCACGATGTCGAACAACAAGTCCTAAGAATTTCGCAGAGGTGACGCCGAAGGCACATTTCAAGGGATTCATCTTAAGGTTATATTGTCTTAATCGCTCGAAAACAATTCTCAAATCATACAAGTGATCTTCTTTTAGTTTACTTTTGATGACCACATCATCTACGTAGCACTCGACTTGGTTGTGAATGAGATCATCAAAAATTCTTGTCATTGCTCTTTGATAAGTTGCTCTTGCGTTTTCTAATCCAAACGGCATCACTGTGTAGCAGTATACCCCGATCGGCGTTCTGAAGGCTGTAAGCTTTTCATCTTCTGGTGCCATATTTATCTGGTTGTATCCCGAAGATCCATCCATGAAAGAAAATATTTTATGTTTTGAAGCAATGTCGATCATCAATTCTAGAATTTGTAGAGGGAATTCATCCTTTGGACATGCTTTGTTTAAATCTCTGAAGTCTACGCAAATTCTGATCTGACCATTCTTCTTTCTGACTGGTACCACATTGGCTAACCAAGTTGGATATTGTTCTTCACGGAAAAATTTAGCATCTATTAGCTTCTTAACTTCAGCTATAACTTGTTGTTCAATCTCCAGACGCATTCTTATTGCAGCTTGTCTAACTGGAACAGCAGTGAGATCCACTCCTAATTTGTGAACTGCGACTTCTGGAGCTAATCCTAGCATTTCATCATAACTCCAAGCAAAATAGTCCTTGAATTTCATCAATAGCTTGATTATGTTTTAGGAGTCTTCTTTTATAGAGTAAGGAGCTAACAAAGGTCGGCCTAGGCTCTTCGCTAGTACCTAAATTAACTTCAATTAACTCGTCTATTGTAGATTTATTTTCTTCTTCGAATTATGGCGGAGCATCTCCGATTTGCAGATCTTCAAGATATTCTGAGGCTTCCAAGCAATCTTCATTAGTCTCGCAAGTGACAACCAAGCAAAATCCCGTATCGTCAATAGACCCTACCGTGCCGAATCCGAGACCATGTTTTGAATTGGGAGGCCGACCGGCATTATTCCATAATTTTTCAAAATGTTGTGATTGACCTTTCATCCATCGTCGAGGTAAGACTCCACGTTGAATTAAATTTTGAACACAGGGAGAGTACCACTAAAAAGGCAGTTCCATTAATTCAAAAGAGGTAACATCTTCAAATTGTACATCTTTTTCAGTATTGGAAGAAGAAGCATCACGGTAGAACTTGATTGGCTTAGCACCACCATCATGCACTTCCTTGACCACCATACCCCCGATCTTATTAGAATAGATCGGGGTCAGGGTCATAGTATGTACATAATGGTTAATCTTCTCGTACATTGATTTATATTCTTAATTCTTTTCATCTTCGAGAGAGATCTTGAACTGGGGTTTCTTTTAATTTACTGTTGATGCTTATTTCTTGACTTCTTCTTCTTCAGAACTGGTCTTCCAATCAACGTCGATGACTGGTTTCTTTTGTCCAACTGTTCCAACGTCTCTTCCACGACCTTGTCCCCGGCCTCGACCTCGAGTACGAGTTATGGAGAAACCTTCACCATCTCGCCGTAAGGTAGTGGTGAGTAAGTGTTGGACTAGAATTTCTGGCTCTTTATCGTCTTGCACTTCTTTTGCCTCATTTGGTATGGTGTTTCTAGAAAAGATTGTTTTCTTCGGAGGTGCGTAGTAGGCTGCATCTTCATGAATTCCGATTTCGTGCACGGAGAACGGTTGTAAATCACCTTTGATACACTGCTCTCCTCCTTCATAATAATTTATGCATTGGTGCAGAGACGACGGTACCATCCGGTTTTCATGGATCCATGGTCGACCCAGTAGAGCGTTGAACGATGTCTCAGAATCAATTATGTGGAATTTTGCGGTTGTCTTTGTCAAATCACCGGTCTTGATTAACAGTGTTATCGATCCGAGTGCTCTTTCTCCTTTCTGATTGAACCCTCTTAATAACATCTTGTTTGCTTCTAGTTCGCGAGCATCAACTTCTAAATATGCTAGCGTTCGAAGGCTCATTATGTTGATTGATGCTCCCGGATCAACCAAAACCCTGGAGAGCGTAAACTTTCCAATAGTGACTGAAATGTACAATGGTCGGTTGTCTTCAGCCATTCTGAGTAGTAGATCATTGTCCGTGAAGGTAACACCTCACTGTTCTTTTAACGAACAAACCTCGTCTAAGGAATTAACGGCCATTTGAGCTAAACAAATCTCTGGATCAAGTAGAGCCTTGATCAGAGCTTCCCTCATCTCCTTTTACAGGATCAGAGCGTCGTATATGCTTAGTTTGGCTGGTAGTTTCCTAAGATGGGCTAGCACGTTGTAGTCTACTTTATTACCATGTTCCTCAGTTTCTTCCCGAATGGGCAATTCCTCTGCTGAGGTTGGCTCTTCCTAAAAAACCACCTGCTTTCCTTTATCCTTTGGACCCACTATCGGAGGTAGAACTTTTCCGCTCCTTAGATTGACTTCTGTTATTTCTTCTGAATTTGGTGCTGAATCTGCTAGTGTATTCTCTTGAATCAGAACGACTGGCTCTTCTGGCGTTGCTTCAGAACCTGATGACTCTAATTCTATTGCAATTGGAGCTCCTCGAAATTCACAAATAGACTCATTGCTTGTTGAGTTCTCGTACCTCCTTTGTGAGCATCTTCTTCGTCGTAGTCATCAAGGTTTAGTATGATTTGAGAATCGTTATTTATATCGGAATCGAGATCCGGATTAGGTTGGTTTTTGTTATTTACGTAATCGTTAGAAACAGTCAAAACGTAGCCAACGCCAAAACTCTTATCATTATAAGATCCCGCCGGGGCGAGCAAATAATCATACAGAGTCAGAGGTTCGAGGGATTTCTCCCCCGAATCGAAAACAACCATCCTAGGATAAGCAGCCCCTAGTCTACTCTTTGGAGCCTCGATTTTCTTTTCTTCTACGATCTTCTCTTCCTTCTGGGGCGGTTCTTCAATCACAAGAGATAGTGCCTGCTCAGCAGGTTTCAAACTTTGAGTTGAAGCACACACCGAAGCAGTTTGGATGTGATCTAAGATTTTCTTTGAAGACTTTGTCCAGACGGTCCATCCTGGGTTGTGTAAGGGTCTATCGGAACAATGGGATCCGTTGAAATAACATTGACGGAACCTCCCTTTTGGGGTTCCTTCATGTATTCCTTCGGGATCGTTATGTTCCCTTTCCGGAGATTGTTGTCAAGCCAACTCTTGAAAGTGATGCAATCCTCTATCTTATGCCCGAGCATCCGGTGGTAAGGGCAATAGTTTGGATGATCTTTCTTATTGACTTCTTCCGGCCTTTTGGGCTCTGGTAGCTGAAAATCTGGTGTCTTCATTAAACTGCAGAACATTTTTGCTACTGCTTCAGTTTTGAATGGATATTCCTTGTTCAGAAAATCTTTCATGGTATGCTGTGGACGAGGCGGTCGTTCATAATGCTGAGGTGACTGATAGCTCGGTCGAGGTCGTTGATAACCCTGCTGAGATTGTTGGTAAGTACGTTGTGATGGTTGATAGCTAGGCTGTGGCCGTTCTGGCTGTATCTGTACTGGCTGCTTGCCCATATATACTGAATATTTTTGCGGGCTTCTGCTTATCGTTCTTGTCCACGAAACTTAGCTGCTTTGCTTCCTCTTGCAAGCTCCCGGCCTTGCTAACCAGCTTCTCGAAAGTCTTGATTGTAAATCCTTTAAGGAGAAGTGCTATCGGGCCATAGATACTTTAAGCAAGATGCCGACTGCATGCTGTTCCTGAAGTTGTGGTTCACACTTCATGCTTAAATTTCTCCATCGAAGTATGCAATCTACTAAAGTCTCATTCGGTTTTTGGTGCTCCACCACTAGATCACCGATGGTGATGTGGTGCCGAGCCCCGACAAACCGCTTAACGAAAAGGTTTTCTAACTCTGCAAAGGTCTTAACTGAACCATTTGGCAATTCTGCATACCAGTCGAAGGCAATCCCTGACAAACTGCTGACGAACTGACGAAAGAGTAAAGCGTCACTACCACCGGCGTTGCACCAACTAGCTTAAAAATGCATGACATGCTACCGGGGGTTTCCCGTTCCATAAAAAGTCTTAAATGGAGGTGGTAAGAAGCCTTTCTGGTATTGTACTGCATCGAACTCTTCGGGGGTAAGGTCTACCCGTCTTAATAGATGCTCCACTCTTAGATTATGCTAGGGCTTCTAGCACCTGCTGTTCTACCATGTTTTTAATTTCCTTTTTGGGATCATGCTCTATGCAGAATCCTTCTTTGGTGGCTCGTCTTCGTTGATAGATGTGATCTCTTTTCCTTCATCTGCAATATGGATGATCTCTGGGGGTGTTTCTTTCTGAGGTTGCACCTGACTCTGGAGAGTGGCTAAGGCAACAACCATCTCTTCCATCCTCTTTGCCATCTGGGAAATTGTGTCATCTCTTTCTCGAAGCTGTGCTCTCATCACTTCCGGTTCATCTCTTTTCGTAGCTGCCGGAGCAGCTTGTGAAGCTGACGATGCTCGTGTTTTAACCATGTTGGTCTCGACATACTCCTCATCAATGAACTCCGATGAGTCAACTTCATTTTCTAACTTTTCTCCTCTTTCTTTTGCCAACTGTCGGATATCCGTCCTTAGCTTTCCTATAGCATCCTCGAGGGGTCTCTTCCAGACGGTCTTGCGGTTATCGTGCAATGGTTGTTGAACTTCTTTTTCGGGAGTTTCTTTTATCGCAGTAGCACTTCCTTCTGATTCAAGCTCTTTGATGAGACTTTTCTTCTCAGGGCGTTGTGTTGGTCTCGGCTCGGTAATAATAGGTCGCCACACCATCCTTCTTACAGCAGAAGGCCTAGGAACAGAAGGTCTGTCGGCTATATGCTGGTAGGTAGTGTCCTCCCTAATATGATGGCCCGATACAACAATAGGTGAACTAGCTCTCATTTTCTTCCTTGGCTTCTCCACGGCCGTGACAGGCTCTACTCGCGGTCTAAGGTGAGATCTAGCTGGCAGTTGTCCCATTCTTCTTAGGATTTCTGACACAGGGCATCTTTCTTTCTTTGCAAATTTTTCTATCACAGCTTGTAGCCGAGCAAATGGCACAGTCTTAACCCTTTTTCTTTTGCAGTTATTATAGTATACTGGTCGGGGTAGTGTAGCGGCAATCCTTCGGACATCTTCTTCATCCGATGCAGCAGAGAGGGGGTGAAACCTACTCCCTTCCAACAGAGGTATATACTCATGCAGTTCTTCTCTTTCCTCAGAAATTTCTTCTAGAAATGCAACTTCATCAGCTTTGGCTTTCTCGATCTTGGCAATCTTTCTGCTTCTATTTCTCCTTTGAGTCCAAGTTAGGGGTGCAAATCTTGAACTGGACCCAATTTCGAAAATAGATGGTATTGTAACAAAATCGTACCCTCCGCGGTGACGAGGCTCATCGCGGACTTGGGTTTCCTTCCCCTTTAGTTTGGCGAAGGCGGGGTAGGTGCGGAGATGACTAGACCGGTGGGGGTAGAGACAACAGTCCTCCTACGAATAGCAGTACTTCTTTCAGCTATAACCTTTTGCAGGGGAGGGAATTCTTGAGCCGACTTCAAGTTGAACTCAATTACGGGCTCTTCAGTTTTTGACACTTTGTCCATTAGTGCGAAGAGAGTGACGTCAGCGAACTTGATATTTGTATTATCGAATTCTTGTCCAAAACGGATGATCCCATTGTCAAGCAGCTCATCCTTATAGACGGCGAAGTCCATTCCATTGGTGAAGGAGAAAATTAACTTTGGCGCAGTCATTTTCTGCAGGGTAGATTCGGAGTATTAGTCCTGAATTATGCTTCCTTTGGTCGCAAAACTTAGGACAAAAAAGAAAGAGTCCGAACACATTTTCGTTTATGTATTTATGATTTTTAAAAGGATTTATTTATTAAAAGAGTCGTTTATTAGAGGATTTGTTTATTAGGAACGAAATGTTTAAAGGTATAGAAAAGGTAAAGGATCCGATTCAGAATTGGAAAGGAAGAGAAAGTCTTGTAAGACTTCTCAATTCGAAGGACCGCTTCTAAGCTAACACCTATTGGGGGTCCACCCCATCTCAGAAAAAGAGGTAAAAGGATTTCAGAACCTCTCTATTTAGGGGTGTCTAAATAGTGGCTCCTAAATCCGAGAGAAGTTGGTTATACCCGTTCAAGATAGAAATGAACGTAGTATGCCAACGGAAGAATGATAGTTTTGGTCCACTAGGGATATGGACTCACTATCGATTTATGAAAGAAAAACCATCTAATGAAAATGGAGAGAGGAACTAGTCCCCAGCGGAGTCGCCAGAAGCTGTCAGCATATTTTTAGGTTTGTGTTGTACTTTAGAAAAAGGGGTCGCCTAACAGAAATTGTCGGCGAATTTTAGAATTTTTAAATTTAATTTAAATATATACAGATGGTTTAGAAAGTAGTATTTGATTTTGAAAAATAATTTTAAGTTTGAAAATTTTAAGATATGAAATTAAACCGATCTCACATCCCAAATAGTTTATATAAACGAGTACCACACCACAAACTGTATATCTATCTTGAAGAATAGACACACTACTTGACGAAGAGGCTCGATTAAATAAACTAGAAGATTTGTGACATCTGTTTGGTCTGCGAACCAATTTTATAAGCCGATAGGTTCCCCTGCTTAATATAAAGAAATTAAGCAGGGTTTATATTACCTGGGTTCTTAAAGTTCCCTATAAGGGCAAGCCCCTATAGTTAATTACATCTTAAATGACGGGAATCATTTAAGAAAACTCTCGATAATGATCAGTGGTTTTACTCTCAAGAATTTCAAAGTTTAAGGTTTCAAAGGATTGAATTTTGGAAATTTCAAAAGGGATTAGCTCGAATTCGGAACAGTTCATCTTAAGAGTCCAATGGAAGAGAAGTAGGACAAGTCTTGACAACTTCCCAAACTATCCTATTGTTTAGCTTAGATTTAGGAGTTTATTTAATGTTTTCATCCTGCCAATTTTAATTAATTAGGACTTATATTTGTATAACATGATCATACAAACAGCCTGAAAGATATGAGGGTTTATGTTGTACTAAACGACTACCTCGGAGTCCTAAGACCGGCTAGGGCTTAATTTACATGACATGATCAGGCAAATGCCTAACGAAGAGTTGAGAATTTATGTTGCACTAGGCAAACTACCTCGAAGTCCTATGGTTTGGTTATTTAATTCTAAGAAAGGTTTAGCTGGTGTAGATCCGAGTTTTGCTGATGACGATGGCCATGCTGCCTACCATGCTCCGAGCTCCTTGTTGTTGAGAGGTTTAGTTGTAGAAGGTGAAAATCAAGAGATGAGAAAAGTGTTCTGGTTTAGAAATCTTAAAGTCCAAATATTTTTAATATTTTAATTAAAACAAATCTTAAAGTTGTTTAAACAGAGCCGATTAAGATCCCACGGTTACATCATCCCGGCACCGTTATTTTCATCGAATTCACTTAGTCCAGATGAATTTGCTAAACTCAACTGAATGAGTTCCACACTTTCATTTTGACCGTGGGAAATCCCGTTAGCAACACGTGGGTTACATCTTCCGAGGTATTCCCAATCATTCGATGAGACGTTTTAATTTAGTTATAATTGTAATTTTGTTGTTCTGTTTATGATTAAATTTTGAGTTATTTTATATTTTGGAATGTTGTGGCGGTGAATTTTATCTTGTGGTGACTTTTAATTTAGTTCTGGTTTCAGTTTTGTGGCTATCCTACAAGGTTTCAATTTTCATGCAACAATCTTGTTTAACATGCAAGAAAAAAGTAAACTACAGTGCATGTAAGTAAATTGCAATAAAATAAAAGCATACCTAGAGGGTCTTCCGTCATCCCAAGCTGCACTTAAAACACATGTTAAGGCATTTAAATATTTTAACAAGTACTTAGGTAAAGCTAAGGGAAGGGTTTTGTTTGTCTACCAAATTCCTAATCCTATTGCTAGTCATCTCCTATGACGTATAGGTTATTGTGTTTTGTTTTAGGATGATTTTCTTCATCAAAGAACAATTAAATTCAATTGTTCTTCTAAAACATCCCATCATATTGAGGAAGTTCTTAGGACGAGTCCTAAACATCTTTTCAATACTTCCGAGATTATTTTGAGTCCAAGTAAATTTAGTTGAACAGGTGAATTAATCATCCAGGAGTTTAGTTAAGCTTTGTCTCTTGCTCAGTGAACTTGGGCATTTGATTACCTGATGAATGAAGTGACATATCACTTTATACTCTATTTAAGAGTTATAATAATTAAAGCCTTTAAAGGCAGGTTGGTTTGTTGAGAATTTTAATCATTCTTAATTTGAAGTTTGAGTTAATGGTTTAAAGTGATTTAATTTAATTATGAGGTTTTAATTAATAATTTTAAGTTTGGAATAGTGTTCAAATTATTTTTTGGTTTAAATCTTTATACTTTAGGTGATCTTAATATTTTAAATTTGTTTTACTTTTATTATTGAATGATGTTAACTTAATTTAATTTAAATTTGATTTAATTTAATTTAATTTAAATATTTTTTTAATTTAGCTTAACTTAATTGTTAAAATGTTAATTTAATTTAATTTTAATTTTAATTTAATTTTAATTTAATTTAATTTAATTTAATTATTAAACTATTTAATATTTTGAACTTTTTTTCTTTGATTTAAGGGTTATTTATTTTTTTTAATTTTTAGTTTACTTAGTTTGGATTATCATTTTAATCTTAATTAAAAGTTAAATATTGTTGAAGTGATTTATTTGAGGATTTTTTTATTAAAGGATTAATATCCTCTCAAGTTATATCCTTATTTTTAATAATTCAAATTTTTATTATTCTTCCAAAAATTTAAATTGTTTAAATAATCAAAGTTTCATTTTGGTTCATTAAATGTGATTAATGGGTTCCTACCCTCTTAATTTCCCAAAGTTTCAATCATCCAAGAAAGATAAAATCTAATATTTTACCCTCTATTTTAATTAAACCTAAAATTTTAATAAAGAGGTTTAAATTCTTTAATTATTAATATGCCCTTTTAAGCTTATTTATTTCATAACTCACTAAATTGAGTTCAAATGAACTGAAAATTTTTATGTCACTTCACTCAGATGTCAATTAAGACATTAGAGGAGAAAATGTGATTTTTCTGAATTTAATTTATTTATATAATTATTTTTAATGAAAAATAGGGATTTTCAAGGAAAATTTAACAACATGACCAATGAAAGGTTTCTGTCCTTAAGAAAATTCTGGGATGTTTCTAATGACTAGAGAACCACTTGGACCAATTTTGGTGATTTTTTGAATTATATTTTATTTATTATAATTATTTTAAGTTTTAGAGTATTAATTAATTATAAAATAAAATTAAAGTTTAAAAATGGATTTTATATTTTTCTTAAAACTCTCTAACCTCAAGGAGTTTAGAGAAACAAATTTTATAATTTTCTAATTTTTCTTTGATTTATTGGAATTAATTTAGTGAAAAGGTTAGAAAATACATTTTTTAATATTAAAAGTTGTTTTAAGCATTTGAAATTCAATATCTTTACCTTGAGACTTGGGAAAAATATTTGGTTTGTTCCTAAGTGATTAGAAGTTAAAATATGACATTTTTATGATTTTTAATATTTTTATGATTTTTATTATTTTTTAATTATTTAAAATATTAAAATATGATTAAAAATTGAAATTTTTAGAAAATTCCAATTTTAATTTTTGTATACTCTTCTAATATCAGAGAGCCCACAAAACCAATTTGGTGAATTTTTGAAATGTATTTTTGGAGTTATGAATTTTTAAAGTTTAATTTTGGTTTTGTGACTTATTTAATTTATTTAGTGGAGCTAAACATTTCTAATTGATATCAAATTTTTATATGAGGTTCCTATGATCCTAAAGTTTAGTGGAGAATTATTTTCAAGTTATTTTGATGTGTGGTTAATCCTAATTAATTAAAATTCCATTTTAAGGTTTTTGTCAAATTAGAGTTTGATTGATTGAAATAAATTATGAGATAATTTTTTAATATTTTTCTGGTAAAAGGGAACACACACTAATTTTTCTAGATTTTTCTAAGCAACATGGTAATTTTTATAATTATTATAGGAAAACTAAAGCATAATATTGAAAAATAAATATCTCATCATGGAAATCTTTCTTAACTTTAGAAAAATCAGGAAAGATCCACCATTATGCATAAAATAACATATAAAAATTTTAAGTTATGGTGAAGCTCCTACATGCATGAAGAATTAAAAGATTGAAAACACTATTTAATTAATTAAAAATAAAACATGCATTAAATAAAAATAAAATTACTTTCACATTATTCTCCTCATTTTCATGAGCAAGAGGGTATTGTTATTTTATTTTTTGGAGTTTTCTAGGCAAAGTTATGATTTTTTGAAGTTTTGTGTCAAAAATAAATCTAAAAAATCCATTTCCCACTCAATCCACGTGTCGCTCTCCTATTGGCTAGCGTGGTTCTGTATGGCGCCTGTTCATGGATGAAGATCCGTCTGACTGCATCAGGGCCGTTCGTCAGATACATGCCTGATTGGACTGCTGCTGCTCCTTTCTCTTAGTGCTATTCACCCAAAACTGTCCACCTTCAATTCTTGATATCTCACTCGTTTCTCAATGAAATTTAATGAATTTTTTTTAAAATGATCGTCTAATCGAGTAGCACACATCTATATGGTGATGATATACTTAAAGAATGTAAATATTTATAGAAAATTAAGACATGCTCGGTTGGAGGAGAAAAAATTTGATACCTTCTTCCAAAAGGTGAGGCCTCAATTGGAAATGGTTTTATTGAGCTTAGGAATGCTTGGAAAAGTTTTGGAAACAATTTGGCAGGGTCTCCCAAGGTAAATCTTGCATCTCCTCCTCTTAGCCATGGAGGTGGGGTTTAAATAAGGAAGGTTATGGTGGAGCTTTGGGTGGCCATGGGGGTTGATTAGTGGGTTCAAAATATGTGTTTAGGTGGAGGGGAGGTTAGAGTTTGATTTTGGTGCAACCAATTTGGGATTGCCATGTGTAAAGTCAAGGATTTAAATGGCATGGGTGTAAGGAGCATTTTTGGTCCAATTTGGGTCAATTCATGGTTTTGGCTTGGTTCACTCACCAAGGCTTGATTTGGGCTGATGTGAGATCATTTGGTTCAGCTTTACATGTGTGGTGAAGTCCCCATCCAAGGTGAGGTGGCCAATTTTGGTTAAAGTGTATCATTGATGAGGTTAAAAAAGGTTTAGTGAAGGCTTAGGAAAGGCTCCCCTCTTCTTGCCATAAGTGGCATGGTGAGGTGGAAAGGGCTCCCCATGACTTGTATATGACTTATGCGTGGCTCCATGGCTTCATTTGGCTTGCTCATGGCTTGGGAAAAGGTTGGCTCACTTGCATGGAAAAGGGTTATTTGGAATTTTGAAAACTTTGGATTCCTTTGATGGGATTTGTCATGATGCTACAAATGGGTTGATTTCATGATGGTTTAAGACTTTGGTCAAATAGTATTATCAAAGGAATGATGAAGAAAAGGTTTCATGTGGGCTTGGAGATGGATTTTAGGCTTTTGAATTTGATGGAAAGTGGGCTTTTAAAGGCTTTATGGAAGTGGGCTTTTAAGTTTGAAAACAAATTGGTGGATGGAGATTTTGTGAAAGATTAGGCTAAGCAAATGTTGGGTTTAGTTTAGGAGTGTGGCATGAGTGATTTGGAGAAGGTTTGGTATCATTTGGGATTGAAATAGGTTTAATTTGGGCCTTTTTTGTAATGGAGCCCAAAATTGGTCAAATTGGGCTAACTTTGGCTATCTTGGGTTAATGTTAGTTTAAGGTTGGATTTGATGTAAAATTAAAGTTGAGAAATATTTAGGGGAGTGTTATAAAGAGTTTTCAACTTTGTTTGGTCTTTGATTTTGGGATTTGGGCCTATTTGGGTTAGGTTTGGGTTTAGGCCAATTTATGGGATTTAGGCTTCAAATTGAAATCAGATCCAAATGTTAATCAAGTTGGGATTGCATTTGGTCTAGATTGATATTAGGGATATGGAATTGAATTTTAGAATTGAATAGGACCAAATTTGAGGTCAATTGGGGTGGTTTGGTTTGACATTGGGCTCACTTTAGGTTTAAAATGGATCAAATTGGGGGTTTTTAGTAAAAGTGGGTTAAATTGACAAAATTGACATATGGTGTAGTTGGACAAAATAAAATTAGGAATATTTGTGATTTTTTGGAATTTTTTGGGAATTTTTAGAATTTATGGAATTTTTGGCTAAGAAGGGCATTTTGGGTATTTGGAGGGTATTGGGGGATATTTTTGAAAATTTTGGTATATTTGGCTATGGATGATCAATTTGAGTGGGGTGAAATTCTTAGGATTGATTTTGAGGAATTTTGTATAATTTAGGTGATTTTGCAAATTTTGGGTAGTTTCAAGGGCATGTGGTAGGTTTAGTGGAAGTAGGGCCCCGGGGGTCAAAAATTGAAATTTTGGAAAAATGAAGATTGATCAAATTTGAGTAGAATGTAATCACTTTGGTTGAGCCATGAAGCCATATCAAGCCCATAAGAGCCATGAGAGGACTCATTTGAGGCATTCACTATGTTGTTCCTAACCCTCTTAGCCAAGGGCCTAGAGGTTAAGGTCCATCCATATGAATTACCTACATGAGTCAGGAAGTCAAGCTAGGCATGAATGGTTTTAGGATTTGGAATGTGTGTGAAAGTGTAATGTGTGCAGGTCAACCCTCACCAGACCAGGCCATCCAGGGTAGTCCTAAGGCCAAAGAGTCCTATAGGGAACTCATCCTTTAAACCTCCACATTTGATCTTAACCCTCCAAGTGAATTATGGGTTTATAATCAGGCATGTGGGGTTTGCAGGGAGTTAAGAGGTGTTCAAATTTCTAAATGGTGGGTGCCATCTCTAATCCTCTAGGATAGTCAAAGGGAAAGCCTAAGGCTAGATCCTAAGTACTAAGGAGAGAGAAGAGAAAAGACCTCATAAAAAATGAGGTCAACAGACACTTGTTCCGAAATAAGACATGTGCCAGTGTCTGTGACTGGGTCCAAATTTTGTAATAAAGTAAAATTGAATAAAATAAATTTTCTCACAAAATAAAATATGCTAGTTAAATTTCGAATGTAAAAATTTGTAAAATTACATTAAATAAAATAATGGCATCAAAATAACTGCAAAAATTGCTAAATAAATAATAATAATAAGTTTGTTATTTTTTCTTGTTTGTCTAAAATACCAACCACTAACATTTCCCCCTATTTTTCTTGTGTAGGAAGTGTTAGGTAGCAAGTATTTTCTTTCAAAGATGGCTTGGATCTTGCACTTTGAAGAGGTCGCAAATATGAAATTAAAGATGAAAATTGGCCGTAAAGAGGCCAGACAGACATCGGGACACGGAGGCACTGGAGGTTTGTTGACTCACACCTTCCCGCTGGCAGACACAGTCGGATTTCATACATGATCACTACTCCAGAGGGTGGTCTTGTTGCCGCTACAGCTGAAAGGGTTCCAGACACGCTGTTAGCACGCCCAAAGAGAAATAATGCAAATCATCGCAAGTGTGGCCTTTTGGATAGGATGGAGAGGAGGCAGGCCCGGGAGTTAGACGCCAAGCTATCGCCTATTCCAAAGCAGTTTTATGAGCCAGAAATGAAATAAAATGAAGACAACTCACCACGCACAGAGACAGAGCCAGAGACTAACGAAGACCCTGCGCTAACATGGGACCCGATGGAAGAAATTTTTACTGGGTGCTCGACTTGCAACTATGGTCTACCCTGACAACCTTCAGTTACAGAGGTATTTTTCAGAATGCCCACAATGTCATGTTTTACAGTTAGAGGAGTACAACATGTTCGAGGCATATGCAGTCGCCTGGATGTTACTCAGAAGTAGGGAGCATCCTGACGTAGAGCCTTATGTGCCACAATTTGTTCTGCCATCGCTGCAGCTATGAGTTCCGGACTACGTGAAGGCTAAGATCAGAAGAATCAGGAAGAAGGAATTCCAGCATTACAAGAAAATCCAAAGAACATTTATTAATCTTTTGGATGGCCTCGAGCTTTACATAGATGTATTTTTGAGGAATGGTCAAGAGAATATTTGGGACTTTGTTTTAACCCTTCAAGATTTAGGCAAAGTAGGTCCTCTAAAGGAGAGGACACACACAAAGCTAACGAAATGGAGGAGGAGAAAAGGTAGGGTCACCATTCAGTGTGGGTATTACTATAACGTCACGAAGGATTACAAGAGAATCCCCCGTAAATTCTATAGCATGATGAGGTGGATCTGATGCCGCCACAAATAAAGAAGTTGATAAAGAGGATGGTCGAGTGGCACATGTTGCCTGTAGACTGTATTCCCAATAATTGTATTATAAAGATCTATGAGGACGGGGATTGCATCCCACCTCATATCGACCACCATGACTTTGTGAGACTTTTCTGCATGGTCTCAATTATAAGTGAAAGCAATATATTATTCAGCCAGGAGATGCAGATCGTTGCGCCAGGAAAGTTACAAGGTTCTGTTGAGATCCCTTTAACAGTCAGACCAGTGTTAGTGCTAAAAGGAAACATGGTAGATCTTGCAAAGCATTGCATCCCAGGAGTCACAGTACAAAGAGTTTCAGTCACTTTCAAAAGGATGAACAAAGATAAGGCACTTTTCTACTACGAGCCAGATCCAGAGTTGAAAAGCCTTTGTCACTTGCCACTGTGAAAGCAGTACCTCCGGGTGTTCGTGAGGGGACTTTTTGTTCCAGAGCGTAGTCTTTGTAGGTTGGCTTGTTCACGGGGCAACCTCAGATGATAGAGTTCTACTACCTCTTGCACTAGTTCGCGGCAGTTGTCACTGCTTTCTGTACCAACATGATATGATAGGCCAGTTTTGTTCAGTTATGTACACTCGATCTACATTTGGATGCTTGTCAGATGTGATCAGTTTTACTACTGCCTTCAGCAAAATTAATGAGATTTATGTTTCAGCTCAGCGAGTTTTTCAAAGATATTTTTTTTTGGCGCAATGGTCGAAAAGCCGTAGGACCATACGTGGGTCCCAAATTAAAATGAACAATGAATGATACAAGACAAGATAAAAAAAGAGAGAAAATGATAACAAAATGGGAAGAGTTAAAATAAAACAAAATAAAAAAAGAGAACATGAAATTGGATATTCCCCAAATGAAATGAAACAAATTGAAAGATAAAGATAAATTGAAAAAAAGGATAAGCTAACTCTTTCTCGAGGCTCCGAGTCTCTGTACTCATTCTCATATTTCACATCTCCAAAAGCACTCCACAAAATTTGGCACTTTACACAACGTCACTTCTCACAAATCTGAAATGTCACCAAATTCCATGAATCTCGCAATGGCTACAAGTCTTGGCTGAATTGCACAATTCTACTTTCTTCGAGGATTAACATCAAATTCTCTCTAAATTTGTTCACATAAAATTCTGTGATCAGTATTTAAATTTTGTTTCCCTTTCATCACCTCTTCGGTTGGATGTGAGTCTCTGAGCATTCCTCCCCAATATGGTGAAAAAATTTCCATTAATTTTCCACATCCTATCCGAGAAAATTTCCTCCTTCCATTAAATTCCAGGGTTAGAGCTTAGTAGTTTGATTCCTTATAAAAAAATCCCTAAATTTTCCACCTTCTATCCAAAAGTTTTTTCGCTTTCCATGAAATTCCATGATCGGAGGACAGTCGTTTTATTCCTTAAAAATCTCTAAGTTTTCCACATGATATCCGAGAAATTTTCCGCTTTCCATGAAATTCCAGGATCAGAGCTTAGTCTTCTGATTCCATCAAAATTTCCCTAAATTTTCCACATCCTATCCGAGAAATACTCTACCTTCCATGAAATTCCAGGGTCAGAGCTTAGTCGTCTGATTCCTTCAAAAATCCCTAAATTTTTGCATCATATCTGAGAAATTTTTCGCCTTCCATGGTAGTCCAGGGTCAGAGCTTAGCCGTCTGATTCTTTCAAAATCCCTAAATTTATGCATCCTATCTAAGAAAATTTTTGCTTTCCATGAAATTCCAGGGTCAGAGCTGAGTTGTCCGATTCCTTAAAATTCCTTAAATTTTTGCACCCTATCCGAGAAATTTTCTGCCTTCCATTAAATTCCAAGGTCAAAGTTTAGTCGTCTTATTCCTTAAAAAATCCCCAAATTTTTGCATCTTATCTGAGAAATTTTTGGCTTTCCATGAAATTTCAGGGTCAGAGCTTAGGCGTTTGATTCTTTCAAAATTTCCCTAAATTTTCCACATCCTACCCAAGAAATTTTCAGCTTTCCATGAAATTCCAGGATCATAGCACAGTTGTCTGATTCCTTAAAAAAATTTCCCTAAATTTTCAAATCCTATTGAGAAATTTTCTGCTTTCCATGAAATTTCAGGGTCGGAGCCCAGTCATCTGATTCCTTCTAAATCCCTAATTTTCTGCATCCTATCCAATAAATTTTTTTTGCCATCCATGAAATTCCAGGGCCGGAGCTCAGCCGTTCGATTTCTTCAAAAATCCATAAATTCTCGCAATCTATCTAAGAAATATTCCATATTAACGATATTCCGAGGTCAGTACCTAAATTCTGATTCTTATTTCCGACTCTCCCCTCTACACTCACTTAAAACTCGAAGACTCCCACGTAACTAAAATTTTTAAAACTCTCAAAATCAAATCAAATCAAAGCAAAAATTCCATGAATTCCATACATTTCCATAAATTCCATAAATCAAATTCAAAACTCAAAATTTAAATTGAAATCAAATTCAAATCCAAAATTTAATTCAAATCTGAATTCTAACCTCCATTCTAATTTCAAGTCGAATCAAGTCGGACACCTTCAGAGTTTGGAGGCCTGAAATTCATACCTCCTTAATGAAGGTATTCCATTTTCCTTCCCCAGCAAGAGTTTCCGGGACTTGAAGGTTCCCTACCCAGATAATCCCCAGTGGAAACTTCCTCGTTGAATTCTATGTTTTGTCTTGAGTCTTGACTCAAACTGTTGTGTTAGTTTTATTAATCTCATTGGTCAACAACAATACATGAGGTGTGCTTGCCCAGCACAACCCACCTATTGGGGGTCCTTTTGTTGACCTCACTTTTGTTTAGCTGTAGTCTCTCTTTAGAATAGCCTAATGTCTAGCTGTAGGTTTTTCCTGGTGACTATCTTAGAAGACTAGCAATGGAACCCTTATCCCATAAAAAAATCAAAACACTTCTATGCTTCACATAAAGTTTTCAAATGCTTAAAATATAACCTCTAAATGCTTAAGAGAATGAGACCAAGCATTAGGAAGCTCAAGAGAAGTTCCCTATAGGATGGTCGAGCCTTAGGACTTACCCTGGGTGGTCTAGGTGAGGCTCACACACACACTTGCACATTGCGCTCTCACACACTACCTCGCAACCCTAAATCAAGCTTCCTTATACCTAATCCCCTACTCTTTTGGAAACTCATGTGGGTGGTTTCCACAAGCTTTTAGCCCCAGGCTAGGGTTTGGCTAGTACTAGCACATGGAGGATCCAAATAGGGAATTCCCTTGGTCCATGGCTTAAATGAGTTATCAATCCCTTTCAACCCCAATTTTACCAAAAATCCCTAAACTCCACCAAATGACCAAATTATCCTAAAACCCTAATTTTCCCAAAAATTTCAAAAATCAATCAAAATTACTAAAATCCCTTAAAAGTCATCCTAAAACATCCCTCACCACTCAAAATACTTATAACACCCTAAATTTACCAAGTTTCCCAAAAAGAACCCCAAACCCCAAAATTATCAAAATAACCCTCCTAGCCCAAAAATTTCAAAAAACTCCAAAAATTCCCAAAAATTTCCAAAAGCCTCCAAATATTCCTAATTTCAATTTAAACCACTTTAATTGACCCAATTTGACCAAAAGCCCCAAATTGCCCCTTAAGGTCCAAAATGCCCAAATTACCCCTAATGTCCACCAAGTTGTCTTCAATTCTCCTCAATTCCAAATTCAAACTTTAATTCAACATCCCTAATGCCATCCCAAACAAAATCCAAGCCCAATTTGACCCAAACTAAAAAGCCCCAATTTTAACCATATGACCCAATACCCCTAAATTAAACCTATTGTCAATCAATTTCCCCTAATTATGGATTCTAAACTCTTCATGACTTTCCCCTGAACAAAATGGAACCATCAATTGCCCCAAATTTGAGCCCAAATCTCACTCAAGTTCAACCAAATCCAAAAATTCCAATTTTGCCCCAAATTGGTCACATGTTCAAAATCCATCAAATTGATTGCCCTCACCCCAAAATTGACACCCAATTAATGTTAAAAACTCTTTATGACATCCCCATGGACCATTTGGAATAATCAATTGAGCTATGATCCAACTCCAGCCTAACCCAAAACCAAGCTAACCCAAACCAAAATTGACCAAATACCCAAATTTCCCTAAATACACCTCCCAAATCAACTCAAAACCATTCCAATATTTTTCTTAATGCTTCATTACAATCATGCACACATTATTGCTCAATCAACTGGGCCTAACCCAAGCTTGAACCCAACCTAGCCTAACTTGAACCCATATGAACCAAAATTGAACCCATGAGCTGAATTGATCAAACCTAGCCAATTTGATCAAACCAAAACTTCCACAACCATCAAGTTGACCCTTAGGACTGAGCTAGATCCACCTAGTCCTCTCTAGTGGAGCCATGGACCAAGGGTCCCCCAAATTAGGGGATCCTCTTCTTTAAATGGGTAAACCTAAGGGAGATTTGAAATGAATCATTAACCACTTAAATTCACTGCACTTATAGCCTGACCTCTGCCTCACCTAACCACGCCTAGTCACCGGAGGAGCCCAAATAGACATCCACCTCACTTAGATCAAAACCCAAACTCACCCCCAAGCTGTATGATAAGACGAACTTTAATATTACAAGAACTTATGAACTCAAATTTATATATATTTATAATGATTTTGTAAAGTCCAAACATTCAACGCAAGTATACGTATCGTATCAAGTAATACAGGACTCTAATGGAGCACTAATTATCGATCCCATAGGGAAGGCATGAATCTTACAATAGATAATGTAATACTGAATTCCAATACTCAAATTGCAATTAAAGTTTAATGTTTACTTCTACTACTAAGATGCGGAAAACAGTAACAATTACGTAAACTACAATTACTTCTAATTTATTGAAAACAGAAATAACTAACAGACACACACCAAGCTATATATTTGAAAGGTTTTGATATATAAGAAAAGTATCTTTCCACTTGCAATGAGAATATGATGTGTGGATGATATGGAATGATTCTCTATGGTATTGTGCCAAATAGGAGCATAAATGTTTCTTTACCCTCAAAAGAGTACCCCCTCTTCCAAGCATGAAAAGAAAATTCACATATCCTAAGTTTAGTCACTAAATCTAAGGCTAGACTGGGAGGATACCGGTTGTCACTACGGAGCTCTCACTCACCCTTTACCTGAAGGATAACTTTCGAGTTTAGTTATTAATCTTAAGACCAAATTGGGGATCTCAACCTGTCACCCTGAAACCTCCAATTTGAAGTTCATCAAAACACATTTCCCTATTTATTTGCACTCAATTCCCATGAACTACACAATTCATCCATGGAAATTGAATGGATTCTTCATTATTGTTGTAGGACTTTAAATCTTTTCAGAGTTAATGTTCAACAACATATTTTAACAATTCAATTGGCCAGATCGAAAAGTAAATTAAGTTCGAAACGAAAAACCATCACAATTTTTTCATTACTTTAAAAGCACTTCAAATCCACATCAACAAATCATCACATCTCTATGCAAGAATAAAAACAAAGGAGACTACTCAGAATTCATGGAGAAGACACAATAAAACATGGATTTTATATATAGAAGAAAAGTCATACAAACCACAAAAGAAAATACAACTTATCTCTTTCTCTTCCCTAATGAAATTCCCTTGAAGTTCCTTTGAATCCTTTTCTCTCTTCTTTGCAACACTCAATTCCCTCTTTAGAATGGAAATGAAGAAGCAGTCTCTCACTTTACTCCTTCTCTTTCACTCCTTAGAGAAGAATTCCTCTCAAATTCTCACTTCTACACTCTTCTCTTCTAAGCCCTAACACTCAAAACACACTCTCCCTCACTAAAACTACACAAGAAAACACAGTAGAAACAGTTACTTATAAGTTAGAAACAAAATCCCAAGAGTTTCCATTGGCATCCCTTCAAAATCTCGCCAAAACTCTTTAAATTTGAATTGCACCGACATTGGGCACCGGCGGCACTCTATTGTCCGAATATTTGCTGAGCTCTCGGAAAAATGGCGCCGACGGTGCCCATTCTAGCGCCGGCGGGACCATAATCTGTTTTCCTCCATTTTGCTCCTTTTTGCTCTGAATTTGATCCTTTTCCCTTCTTTTCGCTCTAATCACCTAAAGTCCTCATACCAGCAACAAATCATGAAAAATACCTTTCTTTAAAGTGCAATATCACCAAAAATGGGCAAAATTATATAGCAAAAACATTATATATTTTTGGTGCATTAAAATCCCCCAAACTTAACTATTACTTGTCCTCAAGTAATCCTTTTACTACATAAAAATATAATTCTAGGCAATGCACTTTTCACCTATAAGACACTTAAATTTTTCATTCAAAAGAATACATTGGTTAGACTTTTAGAAAGAAATTTAGTAACTCAGGTCAACACTACATGTATAAGAATATTCAACAATGAAGTCTAAGGGTGGGTTCTAGTCTTCTATTTATTTCAAGATAAACCATAATTTGTCACATTAAGAGTGCCTTGAAAGATTATTAGAAAAAGGAGTTCATGCAAATTTTATCAGAATGTAGGCCAATACTTTAAATATAAATTCAGAAATGAAATCAAGTTCTCCCTTTAGGGTGACTCAAGTGAAGCCAATTTTTAATTAGGCATCTCCTCAAGCTTCTCCTCATAATTATTTTTTTCTTTCATTTTATTTTTCTTTACTTTTTGCGATTGTTTTCCAATCCTCCTTTTCTTTTCTTCCCCCCTTTTTTATAATGGGGATTACTATATCTGGATAGCCTTTAATGATTTTGAACTTCACTCTCCTCTTTATAAAGTTCAAACTTGAGATACCTCCTTACTTTATAATTAGGAATGAACTTTATTATTCATTATAAAGTCACAATCTCTTCTTAACATATAATACTTTAAGTCTCTTAACATTTCAAAATTACAGTTTTCTTTACTTTAAATAGTTAACTATAATCAAATCCTTTCATACCAAATATCTTACCTCTATAAAATTAACCTTTATTAATAAAAACTTTCATCCAATCCTTCCATAATATTCAACTGAAATAAAAAGTTTTAGTTACCTACAGTAAGGTTCAACTGTCAGAAGTCATGTGACCGACAGACTTTATTAATGCAAGAATGCATGAACTCAAACTTTTATATGTTTATAATGGTTTTGTAAAGTCCGAACACTCAACGCAAGTATACATATTGTATCAAGTAATACAAGGCTCTAATGGAGTCTTGGTTATCGATCCCACAGGGAAGTACGAAGTATAAGAAAGTGTTTCACAATATATATAATATAGCCCTAAACTCTGATACTCAAATTGCACTTAAAGTTTACTACTTACTTCTACTACTACTATGCAGGAAACAATAATATTAAATTAAACTACAATTAATTCTAACAACTTTAAAAATAGAATTAACTAGCAGACACACTAAACTATGTATTTGAAAGGTTTTAATATATGATAAAAGTATCTTTCCTCTTACAATGAGAATATGTTGTGTGGATTGATAAGGAACAATTATCTATGTTATTGTGCCAAATAGGAGCATAGATGTTTCTTTACCCTTAAAAGAGTACCCTCTCTTCTAAGCATGAAACGAACATTGACATATCATAAGTTTAGTCACTAAATCTAAGGCTAAGCTGGGAGGATACTGGCCCTCACTACGGAGCTCCCACTCACCCTTCACCCGAAGGCTAACATTTGATATTTAGTTACTAATCTTAGAACCAATTTGGGAATTTCAGCCTGTCACCCCGAAATCTCCACATTGAAGTCCATCAAAACACATTTCCCTATTTATTTTCACTCAATTCCCATGAACTACGCAATTCATCCATGGAAATTTAATGGATTCTTCATTATTATTGTAGAAAATTAAATCCTTTCAGAATTAATGTTCAACAACATATTTTAACATTTCAATTGGACAAATCGAAAAGTAAATTAAGTTCAAAATGAAAAACCATCACAATTTCTTCAATACATTAAAAGCACATCAAATCCACATTAATCTATCACCAAATCTCTATGCAAGAAGAAAGCCAAAGGAGACTACTCAGAATTCATGAAGAAGAAACAATAAAACATGAATTTTATATATAAAAGAAAAGTCATACAAATCATAAAAGAAAATACAACTTATCGCTTTCTCTTCTCCAATGCAATTCCCATGAAGTTCCTTTGAATCCTTTTCTCTCTTCTTTACAACACTTGATTCTCTCTTTAGAATGGAAAGAAAGAAGCAATCTCTCACTTTACTCCTTCTCCTTCACTCATTAGAGAAGATTTCCTCTCAAACTCTCACTTCTACACACTCTTCTCTTAAACCCTAACACTTAATACACACTAAAAATACACTAAAACTACTGAAGAAGCACACCATTTTCATCCAAAAACAGTTACTTATAAGTTAGAAACAAAATCCCAAGAGTTTCCATAAGCATCCCTTCAAAAAGTTGCCAAAAGTCTTCAAATTTGAATTCCACCGACTTTGGGCACCGGCAGAGCCCGATAGGGCACCGATGGCGCTCTATCGTGCCAATATTTTCTTGAGTCTCTGGAAAATGGCGTCGGCGGCTCCAGAATATGTTTTCCACCTTTTTGCCCCTTTTTGCTCCTTTTTGCTCCAAATTCATCCCTTTTTGCTTCTTTTCGCTCCAATCACCTAAAATCATCATACCTGTAACAAATCATGAAAAATACCTTTCTTTAAAGTGCAATATCACCAAAAATGAGTAAAGTTATATAGCAAAAACCGTATATATTTTTGGTCCATCAAAATCCCCCAAACTTTAACTATTACTTGTCCTCAAGTAATCCCTTTACTACATAAAATATAACTCTAAGCAATGTACTTTTAAACTGTAGGACACTAAAGTTTTTCATTAAAAAGAATATATTAGTTAGATTTCAGAAAGAAATTTAGTAACTCAGGTTAACATTACAGGTATAATAATATTCAGCAATCAAGTCTAAGGGTTCTAGTCTTCTATTTATTTCAAGATGAACCATAATTTGTCACATTAAGAGTGCCTTGAAAGACTGTGAAAAAAGGAGATCATGCAAAGTTTTTTAGAATTTAGGTCAATACTTTAAATATAAATTCAGAAGTGAAATCAAGTTTTCCCTTTAGGGTGACTCAAGTGAAGCTAATTTTTGATTAGGCATCTCCTCAAGATTCTCCTCATAAATATTTTTCTTTCATTCTCTTTTCTTTTTCTTCTTTCTCTTTTTCTTTTCGGGATTGCTTTTCTATCCATCTTTTCTTTTCTTTTCTTTTCTTTTCTTTTCTTTTCTTTTAATGAGGATTACTATATCTGGATAGCCTTTACTGATTTTGAACTTCACTCTCCTCTTTCTAAAGTTTAAACTTGAGACGCCTCCTTACTTTATAGTTAAGTGCAAGCTTTATTATTCATCATAAAGTCACAATCTTTTCTTAACACACAATAGTTTAAGTCCTTAACATTTCAAAAATACAGTTTTCTTTACTTTAAATAGTTGACAATAATCAATTCCTTTCATACCAAATATCTTACTTCTATAAAATTAACCTTTATTACTAAAAATTTTCATCCAATCATTCCATAATATTCAGCTGAAATAAAAAGTTTTATTTACTTACAGTGAGGTTCAACTGCCAGAAGTTACGCTAATAATTTTTCGAAAAATATAATGATTGAAAAAGAATAAAAGTTAATATTTCTCTACCCTCCCCCAAACTTAAATTTTTAGTAAATTTGAAACAGTAGAGAGTAGAAGAAAACTAACCTTTTTGTGTTGGGATCTTGAAATCTTCAACAACTATCTGGTATTAGTCAAAATTTACAACTAGCAGGCATGAAACAATTAGTACCAGTGATATAACAATTTTAAATATTTGCATGGGTAAAGAGAAATTAACTTAAAAAACATCTAACAAAATACTACAATATTAAAAAAACTATCACAATACTACAGAGTCCAGCTAACAATTTCAATGTTTCAGTACAACATAACAGGTACGCTAACAGGGTTACACATCACATGAAAAATAAATAACTAATTCATCATAACAGTACAACAACAGGGTTACACATCACATGAAAAATAAATAACTACTACATCTCAGCAGTACAACAACAGGGTTACACATCACATGAAAAATAAATAACTACTACATCATAATAGTACAACACAACACAAAAAGAATAACAGAAATAGAAACAAACAATCTACCAATCTCCAACACTAGGATCAGCAGGGTCAGGTCTATATGATGTATAACTGGGGCAAGTAAGAAATATCACATCAGACTCCCCCCTCATAAATAAGACCTGAGCATCATAATAGGCAATATCGAACTCAACTTTCCTCTACAGATAATCTTCATTCACATCACTCCTGGCCTCAAACACATCCATTCTACCATGGAGTCTATCTACACTAGTACTCTGTAATCTCAGTTGCTCCATAATATTAGATAAGGTAGGTGGCGGCTCAGATGTAGATGAAACATCATAACTTGTAGTAAGAATATCAGTACTCCTACGCTCAATTCGGGCTCCCACATGAGACTCATAAGTACGGATAATATTATTTGTAATTGGTCTCAACGGTATAGCCACTTCTTTAGAACTACTGAACTCCACTCCAAACTGAACACATAGGGCATGAACTAAGGCAGGATGTCCTAATCCTCCAGTGGTCTTGCCTTTAGCAATAGTCTGAATGTTCTTGTAAACAACAGCTCCAATATCAATCTTTTTCATCTTCTGAATACAATAGTTCAGAATCGCTCTATCCCTTGTAATATCGTTGTGGTGATAAGATGGTAATAGTCTCACAGAGATGAAATAATGCCAAAATTTTGATGCAACATTCAATGTGGAAGCGGGGAAATTAATCAACTATTTTTAACTTAATTTCCATTCTCCTCTTCTGTAAGTCAGAAAAGAAATCACTTCTCTCATATTCTCCCCTCGAGTGTCAAAGTTTTTGTATTCACAAACAAATGGTTCCAATGTCTGATAGAAAGTATTGATTCGCTGAGGAGTAAACTCAACCATTTTTCCTCTAACTAGCACATACTCAATCTCAGTCCAGGGTACATTTGAATAGAACACTCTAACAACTCCCATAACAGCATTCACAGTAAAATAACAAAATTGCTCCCAGTTTCGCTCTGTAATTAACTGTTCTACAGATCCACCAAAACTATCAAAAGCTCGATCCTGGATACACTTCTTATTGTAAAGGTAAGAGTTAAAGTGAAATTGGGCTTTGATATTAATGAATTTCTCCTCATCAAAATCCAATTTCCTCTTCCCTTTACTCATCCTTGGAGCCATGCGAATTTCTAAAATTTGCAAGAAAATTCCAATAAATCCCAAATTCACAATGTAAGAAACTCCAAATACTATTATGAACAAGTAAGAGCAAATTTCATCATGAAAATCTCAAAATCTCTTTAAAACTCCAAAAATTCCAATCTAAGTAATGTGAGAGATTTCCATGGTGAAAATAAAAAAATTTTAACTTAAAGTGAAGCTCTTATCAAGAGAAGTGTAGATCCAATGTCAAAAGGCTTTGAAATCACCTTAAATTTGAGATTTAGTAAGCCCTAGATCTTCAAAATCGCAAAAATGGAGGAAAGATGAAAGCAATGGAAAAATTTACGGGTCCCAGGGTAAAAATCGCGAAAATGAGGGTTTTAGGCCTTTTACTAGGTTCAGGCGCCGGTGTTGCTCGATTGAGCGTTGGCGGCGCTCTATTTAAAATAAATGCCAAACTCTCTAGATTTGGGCGCCGGCGGTGCCAGTCCAAGCTTTTTTCTGGGTCCGAAAAGTTTTTCATAATTTCGATCGTTTAGACTTCCACAACGGTGTTTAACACTTCAATAGGGATTTATATCATCTCACAACACAATTCTTTACACAAACATTACACAACAAACTTATATATATAAAATCAAAGTTACAACATAAACACCAAATATGTTCATTCAAACCAAACCAACTCTTAGATGTTTAGTGTTGCAAGTACAATACGATAGGAAAACACTAAAATCTAAGCACACAATCAAAGTAAGCATATCCAAATCCAAATGCAAATTGCTAAGCAAAGCAAATACTACACAAACCAAGCATATTCAAGCAAAGTAACTAAACACAAAACAAGTAGAATCTATTAATTACTCCACATCAGTTTTAGAACTATCCTCTCCTCTAATGTCTCTAATAGATTGCTGATGCACGAACAAATTATAGAATGGACGAATTGGAAATTTATCAGATGATTCCTCAGCAATCACCACATTCTTCTTCATCAAGTTAATCAAGCACATCTCAATTCAACCTGTGTGATCGAATTGTTCCTTCATTCTCCAATCTAAATGATCAAATAAATCAGAAATGTTATTGACTGTATTCATAACGTTCTGTACCTATTTCTCCAACTGTTTGATCTTCTTCAATATCATTATGGAAGCTTCAGGAAAATAGGGTTGAATCGGTTATGAAGTCTGTATTGGTTGATCAGCAAGAAAATTCATGTCATCTTCATCTCCCACTGTCTATTAGTCATAAAGATTAGTTTGATAATTAGGCCTCAATGGAAGAAGAACCTTTTCCCAACTTTCATATGAAACTTGTCATTGACTACATAACAGAAATATGGTGCACGGGTGTCCAAACTCATATTTAGATCCATGAACTACTAATCCCAAAACTGATTTCACAATTATATTACCAATGTCAATCGGTCTCCCAGTTTGAATATAGAAGTTCAAAATGGCTCTTTCCTTTGTTACGTTGCTATTCTTCAATGTTGGAAATAACTTTGCCGAAATAAAGTAGTGTCACTGCTTCGACAACCGGAACGACTATGGCAGTGACAGTGTAACAAAGCACTTCCCAACGTCTTTCCTTAATTATCTCTTCAATTCTTGTAGTAGGATTATCCATACCTCAATTTATAAAGCCTCTTTCCTTGATAATCCTCCTCTTCATCATTAATTTGTTGAACAATCGCTGCGCCTCGAAACTTATAAACTTCTTTTGATTAAAAATATGAGATCGAGGGGTTTCTATAGAGTATGAATCCATGGGACACAAATTAGGAATGGTAGTTTTCATTTTTCCGGAATTTGGAAGTCTAAAATGGAGTTATAAGGATGAAGATCCCGCTAAAAACTGTCAACATGTTTTGGCCTCCAGCGGCGCTCGATAGGGCGCCGGTGGCGCTCAAACCTGAATTTCATCAATACTCTCTGTAATTTGGGGCCGACGACACCCATTCTGGCGCTGGCGGCCCCAGTGGTAAAAAATCTCACCGAATTTCATTTGGCCCAAAATATTCCAATATCTCAATTTGATCTAATATTTATCAATTTTAAAAGTATTTAGGAGAGATTAGGATTAAAAAATAACTATCTAAAAAGCACAACTACAACAAACAAGCAAATACACAATAAAGATACATATGGGTTGTCTCCCATAAAGCGCTTGGTTTAATGTCGTCAGCCCGACAAACATTTTAGTTAATCGAGATGACTCTGCATTAAAACATCCTTGAAGTCAGGTTGAAACCCTTTAAAGTAAGGCTTTAATCGATGTGCATTAACTTTGAAAATCTTTCCAGTATCAGGATCCTTAATATCAACAGCTCTAAAAGAATGAACTTTTACAACTGTAAAAGGTCCTAACCATCTAGACTTGAGCTTTCCAGGAAATAACATCAATCTTGTGTTGTATAACAAAAATTTCTGTCCATATTCCAATTTCTTTTTCAATATCTTTTGATCATGCCACAATTTCATTCTCTCTTCATAGATCCTGTCATTGTGATAAGATGCATTTCTTATCTCTTCCAATTCATTCAATTGCATAAATCTATTCTCTACAGCATTTTTCAAATTGAAATTCAACTATTTTATCACCAAATATGCTTTATACTCCATAGTCTTACCAAACACTAGTCTATAAGGAGATATTCCAATAAGGGTCTTAAAAGCAATCCTATAAGCCCATAAAGCAGTATCTAATCGAGCAGACTAATCTAATTTATGATTATCCACAATTTTCTCCAAAATTCTTTTAATTTCACAATTATACACTTTTGCTAAACCACTAGTCTGGGGATGATAAGCAGTAGAGATTCTACGAATAATATTATATTTCTCAATCAATCTCATAATTTGATTGTTCCTGAAATGGGTTCCACCATCAGTTATATTCACTCTCGGCATTCCATATCTTTTAAATATATTTTTCTTTAAAAATTTTGAAACACTCCGAGTATTACATCTAGGTAAACCAATAGCTTCAATCCATTTCAAGACATAATCAACTGCAACCAGTATATATAAATTACCAAATGAAAGAGTAAATGGTCCCATAAAATCTAATCCCCACACATAAAAAATTTCAACTTCCAAATTATAATTTAGAGGCACTTCATTTCCTCTAGATATATTACCTACTCTCTGACATCAATCACATGACTTAATATATTTATATACATCCTTAAAAGGAGTAGGCCAATAAAATCCAGCTTGTAAAATCTTAAAAGCAGTTTTATCAACACCAAAATGACCTCCAAATTCAGAATCATGACATCGTTGAATAATTAAATTCGTTTCTTTTTGTGGCACACATCTCCTAATAATCAGATCCTTACACTTTTTATATAGATAGGGCTCATCCCAAAAATAAAATCTTGCATCATATTTAAACTTCTTTTGTTGTTGCCTTGTTAAATCAGATGATACAATATCACTCACAATATAATTCACAATATCAGCATACTAAGACAAATTTCTTCCCAAAATAGTATAAAGTTGTTCATCAGGGAAAGTTTCTGTAACTTTCTTCTCAAATTCAGATAATTTATCATACTCTAATCTTGACAAATGATCAGCTTTGTGGTTATCAGATCCCTTCCTATTAACTATCATAAAATCAAATTCTTGCAGAAGAAGTATCCAACTAATCAGTCTAGGTTTCGTATCCTTCTTTTGCATTAAATATTTGATAGCCGAATGGTCTGTATGCACAATACTTTCAGCTCCAATTAAATAAGGTCTAAAATTTTCAAAAGCAAATGCTATAACTAATAACTCTCTTTCAGTAGTGGTATAATTAACTTGAGCTTCATTAAGAGTTTTACTAGCATAATAAATGACTTTGAAAACTTTATCATGCCTTTTCCCCAATGCTACTCTGATCGCATAATCACTAGCATCGCACATGAGTTCAAATTGTTTCTTCCAATATGGTGAAACAATTATAGGTGCAATGATTAATTTATCTTTCAATAATTCGAAAGCACTCAAACATTCATCATTAAAATCAAACTTTCTATCATTTTCTAGAAGTTGGCACAAAAGTTTAGTAATTTTAGAAAAATCTTTAATATATCGCCTGTAAAATCCAGTGTGTCCTAAGAAACTCCTCACCTCTCTCACAGTTGTGGGTGGTGACAATCTCTCAATCACTCTAATTTTAGCAGGGTCGACCTCCATACCATATTAAAAAATTTTATGCCCAAGCACAATTCCTCCTGCAACCATAAATTGACATTTCTCCCAATTCATAACTAATTTTGTTTATTCGCAAAGCTCCAATACTTTTGCTAAGTTTTCAAGGAAAATTTCAAATGAAGTCCCAAATACAGAGAAATCATCCATGAAAACTTATATTCCATTATCTATCATACTACTGAAGATAGACATCATACATCTCTGAAATTTTACAGGTGCATTACACAGTCTAAAAGGCATTCTTCAAAAAGCAATGGTTCCGTAAGGGCTAGTAAATGTTGTCTTTTCTTGATCCTCAGGAGCAATAGGTATTTGATGGTAACCAAAATATCCATCCGGAAAGTAGTAGTACTTGTTTCCAGCAATTCTATCCAGCATTTGATCGAGAAAAGGAAGAGGAAAGTGATCTTTTCGGGTGGCAGCATTTAATTTCCTATAGTCAATACAAATTCGTCATCCATTAATTTTTCTTGTGGGTATAATTTCATTACATTCATTCACTTCAACAGTCACTCCTCCCTTTTTTTTTACACAATGTATTGGACTCACCCAAGCACTATCTGAAATAGGATAAATAATTCCAGCATCCAGCCATTTTAAAATCTCCTTCTTAACTACTTCTTTCATTATTGGATTCAATCTCCTATGCGGGTCAACTTTCGGTTTATGTTTTTGATTTAATAAAATTTTGTGCATACAAATCGAAGGATTGATTCCTTTAATATCTGCTAAATTGCATCCAAAAGCTTCTTGTATCTTTTTAAAATTTCCAACAACTTCTGTTCTTGATAATCGTTTAACTCCGAAAATATAATAACTGGTAGGGTAGATGATTCTCCTAAAAACATATACTTCAAATGATTAGGGAGAATTTTCATCTCAAGTTCAGGAAGTTTTATTATAGATGGAATTAAGCTTATATTTTCACCTTCCATAGTGTCTAATACTTCAAATCTCTCCTGAACATACTCCAAATCTTCATTCTTCTTACTATCTAAATTTTTTTTCATTTTCAATTTCGTCTTCAAACATATTTTCATACTCTACTTCTTTTTCAAATATATTTTCAAAATGATCGTTTCTTAAATATTCACAGACCTCCATCCTAAAACATTCATTATCTTTTTCCATTGAGGGATACTTCATAGATTTCAAAATATTAAAGGTCACCACTTGATCATTAACTCTCATAGTTAATTCTCCTTTTTGAACATCAATCACTGCTCTTCCAGTAGCAAGGAATGGTCTTCCCAAAATGATTGAAATTTCTTTATCTTCCTCCATATCAAGTACAATAAAATTTATAGGAAAGATGAATTTATCCACTTTCACTAACACATCTTCCACCACTCCTTTAGGGTAAGTAATGGAACGATCGGCCAACTGAAGAGTCATAGATATAGGATAAATTTCTCATATTCCCAACCTTTTGAAAGTTGATAAAGGCATAAGATTAATACTAGCTCCCAGATCACATAAGGCTCTTCCGAAAAATTTTTCACCTATAGCACACGGAATAGTGAAACTACCAGGATCTTTAAGTTTTTCTGGAAGCTTATTCTGAATAAATGCACTACGTTCTCCGCTAAGTGCAGTAGTTTCATGATCTGTAAACTTTCTTTTCTTTTTCAGAATATACTTCATAAACTTAGCATAGTCAGGCATCTGTTCTAATGCTTCAACAAAACAAATATTTGTCGTTAATTTCTCAGGGATCTCTAAAAATTTTCCAAATCTGTTATCTCTATTTTGTTGCTTCAATCTTTGAGGAAATGAAGGCGGTGGTTTTTCAACAGTAATCTTCATTGGCTCAAGAGGATATTCCAAGTCTGGATAAATCTTGTTTGATCCTTTTTCAATTTCCACCTTCTCCTTTTCTATTTCAACTTCTTTTTGTACTCTTGTCTCCAATTATTTTACACTCCTTAATTTAATAGCCTTAAGTTCTTCCTTGTTATGATCTTTTGGAATGATCTCAACATTACTTGGAAGCGTTCCAGAAGGTCTATTATTAAATGCAGCAAAAATATGCCCCAATTGATTTTCAATATTTTTCATAGCAACACCTTGAGCTTGTAATTGATTTCCCATATTCAAAATCATTTCTTCAGTAGACAACTTTTTATCCTTAAATTGTGGGTTACTATTAAATCCAGGAGGATAAGATGGTATAAAATTAGTATTTCCTTGATTGTTCGAATTTCCAACTGGATTTATAAAACGGTTCCCCCAATGTCGATTAACATTGTCATTGCTATTATTCCATTTGAAATTTAGGTGATTCTTCCAACCAGAATTATAATAATTAGAATAAGGATTGTTAGGTCTATTAATATCATTCAAAGTCTCATAAGGTGTTTGAGATTCTATTATCTGTCCAAATGAATTTTCCTCTAACACTTGAGGTGATTGAGAATAATTCATTTAATACTAATCTTTTTTCTTAGAAAGGGCTGCAATTTGAGAAACTATCATTGTCATCATATCTGAATCATAAACACTAGCTACTCTCTTAGGATTTACCCATTTAGAGGGCCATTGAAAATTATTAGTAGCCATTTCTTCAATTAATGCATATGCCTCATCAAAAGGTTTTGACATTAATGATCCACTAGCAGCAACATCTATAGTTGATCTCAATGATCCCACTAATCCATTATAAAATGTTTGAATTATTAACCAATCTGGTACAACATGATGTGGGCACTTCCTAAGAAGATATTTAAATCTCTCCCAAGCTTCATAAATTGATTCCCCTTCATACTGACCAAAAGATGTAATATCATTTCTTAGCTTAGCAGTTTTTGATGGAGGGAAATATTTTGATAGAATTTTTTGAGAAAATTCTCCCCAAGTTCTAATAGATCCAGGTGTTAATGAATTTAACCACGCCTTAGCCTTATCCCTTAATGAAAAAGGAAAAATTCTAAGTCTGACAGCATCACGCGACACTCCGTCATATTTAAAAGTAGCACACAGTTCTAGAAAACTTGCTAGATGTAAATCTGGATCCTCATTAGGTGTTCCTCCAAATTGATTATTTTGTACTATTTGGATAATAACAGGTTTAAGTTCAAATGAATTAGTAGCAACATCAGGATTTTGAATAGTTATATGAATTTCATCTGTTGTTGGGTTAGCATAATCTCTTAAAGATCTTGGCAAATTTCCAATATCATTTCTCCAATTATCTTGACTATTCGTCATTTCACAAGGATTTTTATTTTGTTTTTGCTGTTTTCTAATTTTTCTAACAGTTCGATCTAACTCCGAATCATAAGGTACTAATCCTATAAATCTACTATGACACATATAAAATCACAAAAATACTTTAAAAAGTAAACAAACACACACAATTACACACTTCAAAGTAAAGGTTTTCAGTTACTATATTATCAATAAATACCGTTTATACTTCCTTCCTACCCCGTCAACGACGCCAAAAACTTGATGCGGTGGACTTTAATATATCAAGAACTTATGAACTCAAATTTATATATATTTATAATGATTTAGTAAAGTCTAAACATTCAACGCAAGTATACGTATCGTATCAAGTAATACAAGGCTCTAATGGAGTCCTGGTTATCAATCCCACAGGGAAGGCACGAATCTTACAGTAGAAAATGTAATACTGAATTCCAATACTCAAATTACAATTAAATTTTAATGTTTACTTTTACTACCAAGATGCAGAAAAGAGAAACAATTAAGCAAACTACAATTACTTCTAATATCTTAAAAACAAAATTAACTAACAGACACACACTAAGCTATATATTTGAAAGGTTTTGATACGTAAGAAAAGTATCTTTCCTCTTGCAACAAGAATATGATGTGTGGATGATATGGAATGATTATCTATGGTATTGTGCCAAATAGGAGCAGAAATGTTTCTTTACCCTCAAAAGTGTACCCCATCTTCCAAGCATGAAAAGAACATTGACATATCCTAAGTTTAGTCATTAACTCTAAGGCTAGGCTCGGAAGATACCGGCTGTCACTACGGAGCTCCCACTCACCCTTCACCTAAAGGATAACCTTCGAGTTTAGTTACTAATTTTAGGACCAAATTAGAGATCTTAGCCGTTCACCCTGAAACATCCAATTTGAAGTCCATCAAAACACATTTCCCTATTTATTTGCACTCAATTCCCATGAACTATGCAATTAATTCATGGAAATTGAATGGATTCTTCATTATTATTGTAGGACACTAAATCCCTTCAGAGTTAATGTTCAACAACATATTTTAACAATTCAATTGGCCAGATCGAAAAGTAAATTAAGTTCAAAATGAAAAACCATCACAATTTCTTCATTACTTTAAAACCACTTCAAATCCACATCAACACATCATCACATCTCTATTCAAATAGAAAGACAAAGGAGACTACTCAGAATTCATGGAGAAGACACAATAAAACGTGGATTTTATATATAAAAGAAAAGTCATACAAACCACAAAAGAAAATACAACTTATCTCTTTCTCTTCCCCAATGCAATTCCCTTGAAGTTCCTTTGAATCCTTTTCTCTCTTCTTTGCAACACTCAATTCCCTCTTTAGAATGGAAAGGAAGAAGTAATCTCTAAATTTACTCCTCTTTCACTTTTTAGAGAAGAATTCCTTTCAAATTCTCACTTCTACACTCTTCTCTTATAAGCCCTAACTCTCAACACACACTCTCCCTCACTAAAACTACATTAGAAAACACAGTAGACCCCCCTCATTTTCGTCCAAAATAGTTACTTATAAGTTAGAAATGAAATTCGAAGAGTTTCCATAGGCATCCCTTCAAAACGTTGCTAAAACTCTTTAAATTTTAAATCCACCAACATTGGGCGCCAACGGCGCTCTATCGTCCGAATATTTGCTGAGCTCTCGGGAAAATGGCACCGGCGGCATCATAAACAGTTTTACTCCTTTTTGCTCCTTTTTGCTCCGAATTCGTTCCTTTTCACTTCTTTTCTCTCTAATCACCTAAAATCATCATACCTGCAACAAATAATGAAAAATACATTTCTTTAAAGTGCAATATCACCAAAAATAGGTAAAATTATATAGCAAAAATAGTATATATTTTTGGTGCATCTCTATCCAACCCTGATTATTCACTTGTGCCTTGCTTCCTTCTACCTAAGAAGCTAATCCCACCCACCAGCAAGCCCCGAGCTAAGCCCAATGGTCATGGATATAAAGACCATCCTTCATGGCCAAGAGGAGGTGCTTAAATTTTCTTAAGGAAACCCTGCCAAAATCTCAGCATAGCTCATCCAAACCTCTCTGAACTCAAGCCCACTGTCTCTAGCCGCCCAAGACGTTTGCCATGAGATAATTTACCCATTATAATTTCAGCCAAAACTAGGATAGTTGAAATTGCATCTCCTCACTGCCTAAAACCCCAAACCAACTTGCTCTACACCATCACCAGAGTGAAAGAAGTCATCCCATTAAAGCTCGATCACAGAGAGCCCCAACCAGAGTTTTATCAACACATGAAATTGGCCTTGGTTGAATTCAGGTCTAGACATTTCACCACAGATCAAGGCTTCATCTGAAGGTTCGTTGGGTCTAATCAAAGCTGCTACATCCATCTGATTGAGGTCTTCCCTCTCCGACAAAGGTATTGAACTCTCTCACCCTCCTAAGCTTATTTTGATTCTCTATGCACATTGAGCTAATTTAAGGCTAGGTTGGCCATATATATAGGTTCGTCTAGGTCAGATCAATCAATAGAAATAAACCCAAAGTGATTTGGTTGAGTCTAGGATGAAATCTTAAGGTTTTAGTTTGGACGGTTTACTGGTTAAGTCAGTTGGGGATGATGACCAGGTGCCATTGGATCATGCATGTATTCAGTGGACGATGCTGATGTAGTTGGATGAAGAGATGGTCCATAAAGCACGGGCTGACGAGGAGGCTTTGTAAATGGCAACGTCAAATGGCGGAGCGACGCATGTGGCTTCGAAGCTGCTGAGGTTGAGCTGGTGCCGTGTGGATAAGTATAAAATTAGGGATTTATTTGAATTAATTAAGTCAGTGGACCATTAAAAATCTATAACTTGGTGTAGAAAAATCGTAAAAATAAAAGAAAAATACCCACTTGCTTAGTGAATAGAGGAAAACAATATGGAATTGGTTTCAAATTTATTTAATTTATATTTTATTTTTAATTTATTAAATATAGTATTTAGTATTTTAATTCTCCAGTTGTATATACATTTTACTGTGGCTTGAAATTTGGAGCTTTTGTTCCCTTTGTCATAGGGGATTTTCATTGATATTTCCAAAGCCAGGGAAGATCTCTATGAGGAGATCCTTATTTTTCAAGGTTATTATGTTTGTTTTGATTTTAAAATTATAAAAATTAAAATACTCAATAGAAAAATATAAAAAAATATTTTGGTAGGTTACTTGTGACCAGAGGACCATAAGAAAAATACAACTTAGCTTAATTCACTAAATATAACCCAAATTGCCATTAAACATTAAAACTAAATAGAATTTAATTTGGATTAAAGATAAGTTTAAATAACTTAATTTTAATTCTCTACTGTGGTTTATGATCAGAGGAACTCCCATAAAAAAATTGAAAACATTTGGAATTAAATTGGCCACTTAAATGAATTTTATAAGTTAAGTATCATCTTTGGCATTAAAATAATTCTAATAATTAAAATAAAACTCGCAAAATTATAAAATAGGTTTTGGAAGTTCTTTGTGGTCAGAGAAAAATAATAAAAAAAATTGGGATAAAAATAAAATTTTCATTTTTAAAGCTATTTTAAAAATTTAAATAATTAAAATTTCATAAAAATCACAAAATTAATAAAATTGATCGAAATGCTCTAAATTGCCTCCTAATCACTTAGGAACAATTTTAATAATTTTCCTAACCCTCTAAGTAAAGATATTAAATTTTAAAGGGTTAAAAATATTTTCTAAAGCTTAAAAATGGATTTTTCTTAATTTCTCACTAAAATAATTCTAATAATTAAAATATAAATCACAAAAATGTGAAACTTACTTCTCTGGGTTCCCTGACCTCAGAGAGATTTTTGAAAAATATAAAACTTAATTTTAAAAGTAAATAATATTTTATATTTAATTAATACTCCAAAACTTAAAATAATTTTAATAATTAAAATAAAGTTTAAAAAATCTTGAAATTTGGTCCAAGTGGTCACTAGTCCAGGTGAACTTCTAGTAATTTTCTTTAAAATTAATATTTTGTTTTGTTTAAGTTATAATCCAAATGGCCATTAGTCCAAATGAAGTTCCAGTAATTTTCTTTAAAATAAATATTGTGTTTTGTTTAAGTTATAAAATTATCTTTGAAAATAACTATTTTTACATTAAAATAATTATATAAATTAAATTAAAATTGTAAAAAAATTACAGTTTCTCCTATAATGTTTTAATTCGCCCATTAGTGGGGTAACATAAAAATTTTAAAGTCATTTGAGTAAATTTTGATTAATTATGGAGTATTAAGGCCTTAGGGGCAAAGTTATAATTTTAAAGAATCTAACCTTAATTAAAATTTAGGCCTAATTAAAGGGTAAATGGCCAATGAATGATCTTAATAAACATATTGGAATGATTGACACATAAGGGGATAAGTGGTAGAAACCAATTTCACTTTTTTCATATTAAAGGATTAATTGATGTTTTTCTTAATTATTTTAATTTGGAAGATAATCAAAATTAAATAATCCTTAAGGTTAGGGGTTGATTATGGAAATGAATAATCCACTAATCTAATACCCCTAGTTGGTTTTTAATGATAATTTCAATATCTTGATAAGAGTCATAATCACATAAGTCAATATTATCTTCAAATTCCAAATATACCCACTAAAGTCTTAAGGGCTTGGTAGTGAACTAGGCTTAATTAAGTCTGATTAATGAGGCTTAGAAAAGAAAGCTTAACTAATATTAAATCTTTTGAAACACTACAAGCCCAAATAAAAAGAAAATTGGTTAGAATTCTTAATGAATCAAGTTTGTCCCTAGAGGTCTTTACTCACATAATTCATAAATAAAATATCAAGTGATAGTTACCCAACTTTTTGGGATGATTAGAACATCAATGTTTATTGAGCATAAGGGTATGAAATAGATGAATCATTTAATGAGTATGATAAGTTTAAATGAACTCCAGAAAGTTTTGAAAAATCCAGGTACTCTCTGGATCTTTTCACAAGTCTTCTGGACATCTTCTAGGACGACTGAGCCTATCATACTTATTAAAGGAAAGCATCTCCCAAATGAAATAAATAGGACCCACCAAGTTGTGACATAGGATTTTGTAGGACAATAACGAACCTATCTATAGGCTTTTACTTTCCTACAAATTGTAAATGTTTATTGGATGATACTAAAGTTTCAGTGGAGGAACGAGAAGACTTGACAGTTATGCTTTTACATGTTTACAATACCTTCTTTTAGTACCTCCTTTACTTTACTTTACTTTTCTTGTTTATAAGCTTGCATGATAAATAACAAATGTCACCCTGCATGAAAAAAATAACTTTTAGGATAGCCACAAAACTAAAACCAAAATAAAAATTTAAAATAAAATGAAGATAAAATTCACCTCCATAACAGTCAAAATATAAGACAACTCAAAATTTAATCACAAACAAAACAAAAATTTACAAGTGCAACTAAATTAAAATATCTCTATTAGATGAACGGAAATACCTCAAAGGATGTAATCTAAGACTGCTAACGAGATTTCCCACTATCTAAATGAAAGTATGGAACTCATTTAGTTCAGTTTAGTAAATTCATTTGGACTAAGTGAATCCAAAGAAAATAGTGGTGTCAAAATGAGGGAACCATGGGATCCTAACCGGTGTCGTTATAATCAACTTAAATATTCCCTTAATAAGACATTAAGACATCTTAATTTAAACCCTTTCTAAAACATGACACTTTTCTCATCTGCTATATTTGACACTTCTACATCAAAACTTAATACGACGAGGAGCTTGGAGCATGCATAGTGGGCAGCTGATCCCTAAATATTTATGCTTACGATTTAGATAGGAAATTTATGATTTATAATATGGGATATTGTTGACCTCATTTTTATAATCGATCAACCCTTAACTCAAAAATAATCAACTTTAGTAAAAATGGTCAACCCCGACCTAGTAACCAACCCTACTAACTCAACAAATCAATCATTGATCCAAAAAAGAAAAATCAATTTTGATTCACTAATAAATTATTGACCCAATAACCAATTATTGACCTAATAGATCAACTTTTGACCTAGAAAATAACTTTGGACAAATTGATCAATTTTTTACTCAAACATCAACCATTGATCAACCAAGATACTAAAATAATCAAATAGGATTTATTTGATTAAAGACATCACATAATCAATAAATACAAACAGGTTAGATTGGGTCATTGATCATAATCATTTTGTTTTCAATCAACCTTGACCTAAACAGGTTAGATTGGGTCAAAATACCCACTTAATCAAATAATTAATTAAAAAAATTTTAGTTAATTAATTGATTAATAAAATAAATATTTAATATTAATTTATATAAAAGTTTAAAGGCATGATAAAATTAAACCTTTAAAGATAATCAAATAATTAATTAAATCATTTTAATTGATTAAATTGATTAATAAAATGAATATTTAATATTTTAATTAATTTCTAACTAATTTTAATTAATTTCTAATAATTAATTAAATCATTTTAATTAATTAATTAAATGAAATGAATATTTAATATTTTAACTTAAACACATGACAAAATTAAAAAGACATTAAATGATTAATAAAATCATTTTAATTAATTAAATGAATATTTTAATTAATTCTTAAAAAAAAGAAATGACAAACCTTTAACTTAAAAGATGTTAAATTAATTAATTAATTAAAATTTATTTTAATTGATTAATAAGTAAATTTTCAATAATTTTAATTAATGATATAATTAATTAAAATTAAATCAAAAAGACATAAAATGACATTCCTAAAAATCATTTTAATTAATTTAAGGACTAATATTATAATTCCATACATTTCTAATTAATTTTTAATTAGGAATGGAATTATATAAAAACAATCTTAAATTAAATTTAAATTTATGACATCACACATGATGTCATAGGCCCCCTTATTGATTTTTAAACTTAAATCTAAGGAGATCACTAAAACCCATTAAGACCATCATGATATGATTAACACATTACCTAATCCATAACTCATCACCTTTAACCTAGGTTAAGAGTTATCATGGTGGTTAGGTTAAGGGTTAAGCTTACGTGTCAATCCCTCTATACATTAGATATGACATGGCTCCATACGTGGCAAACACCTCTCCCTTAATCGAATAGGAAGAAAACAAAACATAAGGTTTAATCTAACCAAGGTTAAGAAGACATCATGAACTAAAAGCATAAATAATGAAAAGAAGAGGGTATGTGTCACATTTTCTTCAACAAACCTATTTGCATGAAATGAGGTGGTCGGCCACCTTAGGGATGATTTGGTCATCATCTTAAATACCCAATGAAAAGAGAAATTAGCTTGAATCAAACCTTAACCATGGAAAACTTAAATGGTAATAAGTTTATGCATAAAATGAGTCACCTTCCCTATGTGTCATGCCATGGTAAATAAAAGCATATGTGTCTTCATCTCCTTATTTCATTTGAATTATCCAAAGGACAGTAATCTAGCTAAACATAGCCAGCAATATCCACCTCATAAGGGAACCAATTGAAGCAAGACAAAATTAATGGTCAATCCTTACCATGGTTAGCTTCAATGATGAAAATCCAAATTCATCATTACTGATCCAAAAAAAATACCTGTTTTTAGGCCTCAATTTTTATCAAATTTCTAAGGATATTATGCTTTAATGAAAGGTATTTTTGTGTTTTTGGATGTAGTTGATGCAAAAATGTTTAACAAGGAAAAATGATGAAAAAGGAGCAAAAAGGAGCAAAAATGGAGCCAAAATGCAAAATTGTCAAAATAATGGGCCTGGCGCCTAGGCGCCAGAATCCGGCGCCTAATTGCCAGCTCGATACCAAATCTGTGACGGTTTTTGTAACTACTTTGGGCGATTATTTTGACGGTTAGAGCGGTTATTGGATCATTTAGAAGATTGACAGTTATTCCTGGATTATAAGACATGTGATACATTGTATTTAGATGCTTGGAAACTGTTTGGATCGTGAAGAGGTGCGATCCAAAGTGAAGAGGTGCGAAAAACTAGACGCGGAGTCTGTCGCCTAGGCGCCAGACACACTTTCTAGAAGATTCATTGAACTTAGACTCATTTTGAAGAGATGCTTTTAGGCAACCCTTGAAGCCTATAAATAGGAGGCCATTTCTATAGAGAAAAATGCCCAAGACCAAGCCCAAGGCCAACGCCCAATTAGAGAGAATTAGAGAGGAAATTTTAAGGGCCACAATTATAGTTTACTTTCTTTCATTAATTAGTGAGTTTATTTTTTTTAGAGTTTGTATTGAGAGTTTGAAAGAGTTGGTGCTTTTGAAGTCTATTTCGCTTTGGAGTCTGAAGGAATCAGAGGTTCAGTTGGAGAAACATTTGAGATAAGTATTTGTAATTTGATTCAAAGTTTTGTTTATATGTTTTGTTATTTAAATTCAATGTGTTCTGAGTAGTTACTTTACTTTTTCCTTTCAATTATGAAAAAATAAATAAGATAATATTAAATTTGTTGGAGAATTAAAAACTAATGTTTAAATATTGTGATGATATTAATACTGAATCTTAATTTACTATTTAAATTGGCCTTTTAAATTGTTAAAATATGTTGAAGAATTTTGAGACCTAGAAGGAGATGAATTCTTAACTAGTAGATATCACTTGAATCCTTGGGTAGTCAAAGGCCTTGTGCGGGTTATTCAAGGTGAAGTGAAAATAAATAGAAAAATATTATTTAATGGGCATAGAATTGATAATTTTTTAGAGTGATAGACTAAATTCTTGTAATTTGGTTTATAGAGAGGGAACGAGTCACTAGTAGGGCCGACCATAGCCACCCTTGGACATCTAGTAGTGTGAGCCTAGATTAACCCATTCTACTAACAATACATCCAGACCTGATCTATAGATTAGCCAATGTTCTTTATACTATCGAGTGAAGGTAAAGAATAAGAATGCTTCTATTTGGCACAATACCATAAATTCATATTCTCCACGAATATTATATTATTTAAAAGTCTTGAATTAATTGAAAGGAAGAAAGTTGTTTGCTTATTATTATTTACATCACTCATTATTTTATTATTGCTTTAATTCTACATTTAGTAAATTAAATATTAAATTTACAACTTTAAAAGAAATACATAAAAATAAAATTAAAATATTTAAAAATATATAAACCTCCTCGTGGGATCGATACTGGGGTCTTTATTTAAAGCCCTATATTACTTGAAACGATACGTATACTTGCGTAGTACCTCTAGTGTGTAAAATATTTTCCATAAAATTATATTTATATACACTAGCCACTATTATTATTTGGGTCAAAGTATTGGCTATAACATATTTTTGAAAGCATAAATTTCGCACTGTTCACGGATCGAGGTCAAGTTTTTGGCGCCGTTGCCGGGGAGGGCAAATTTTTAGATTTTAAATATTTATTTTATATTTATTTATTTATTTCTTTTATTGTCAAAATACAAAAATACAAAAATAATTAAAAAAAATAAAAAAAATATAAAAAAATAATAATAATAAAGTAAGTAGAGATTTTATTTCTTGCTATTTTATTTTACTTTTAATTTACTTTTTATGCGTAGTTATGGATCTGAAGGATTATTACCATTAGACTCTGAATTAGAAAGAATGGTTAGAAGAATTAAAAAAGGAAAACAAATTCAAAAATATCAAGAGATGGCTAATTTACATAACAATTTACAAAATCCAATTGAAATTAATGAGAAAAATGTTTACAAACCAATAAGGGATTATGCTAACCCTACAGTTGATGAACTTCATAATACTATTCTACTGTAGATGCTAATTCTTTTGAGCTTAAACCGTCTATTATTCAAATGGTTCAAAATAATCAATTTGGGCGAACACCAAATGAGGATTCAAATTTACACCTTGCTAGTTTTTTTTAACTTTGTGCTACCTTTAAATATAACAATGTTTCTGATGATGCTATTAGACTTAGACTCTTTCCTTTCTCTTTAAGAGATAAAGCAAAGATGTGGTTGAACTCATTAGCAGCAGGTTCTATTAAAACATGGGCTGAAATGACACAAAAATTCCTTGCTAAATATTTTTCTCCTTCTAAAATTGCTAAACTAAGAAGTGACATTACTTCATTTAGTCAATTTGACGGGGAGACAATTTATGAAACTTGGGAAAGATTTAAAGAACTATTAAGAAAGTGTCCTCATCATGCTTTACCTGATTGGTTAATTATTCAAATATTTTATAACGAACTTATTGGATCACTAAAATCAATTATTGATGCTGCTGCTGGAGGTTCTTTATTGGCTAAATCGTTTGAAGAAGCTTATACTTTAATTGAAGAAATGGCTAATAATAATTTTCAATGGCCTTCTGAAAGGATTAACCCTAAAAGAATGGAAAGTATTCATGATAACAAAGCCTTTTCTATCTTAGCTTCACAAGTAGCATCAATATATAAGAAATTAGATAATTTTGCTATCAATGTATCACATAATAACTCTGCTAATATAGAAGATTCTCAAACTATTGAAACTTTACAAGCTATTGCTAGTAAAAATAACCCTTATTCAAATTATTATAATCCTGGATGGAAAAATCACCCTAATTTTAACTGGAATAATTCACAACAACAATGGGGTAATAATCAATCTCATCTAACTGGAAATTGAAACAATCAAGTAAATTCAAACTATAAACCTCATGAATTTATTAATCAACAGAAAAAGTTATCTATAGAAGAATTAATTTTACAATTGAGTAATCAATTACAAAATCAAAACAATGCTATTCGTAATATTGAGAATCAAATGGGACAAATTGCTAATTTAATTAATTACAGACCTCCAGGAACACTTCCAAGTAATGTTGAAATCAATCCAAAAAAAACTGGAAAAGAACATGAACATGCTAAGGCTGTAAAACTTAGAAGTGGAAAGGAATCAAAAAGAAGAATTCAGAATGAAATTGAAAATGAGATTGAGGTTGAAGAGATTGAAAAACCTAAAGAAACTCCTTCTCCTAGTAAAGATCGACCGTTATTCCTGTTAATGTGGAAGTTGAAAAACCACCACCACCTTTTCCTCAAAGATTAAAACAACAGAAGCTTGATCATCAATTTTCTAAGTTCTTTGAAATTTTTAAGAAACATACTATTAACATACCTTTTGCTGAAGCTTTGGAACAGATGCCAACTTATGCAAACTTTATGAAATATATTTTAAGTAAGAAACGAAAATTTGAAGCTTTTGAAATTGTTGCATTATGTGAAGAATGTAGTGCAATAATTCGAAAGAAATTACCTCAGAAACTTAAAGATCCTGGAAGTTTCACTATACCTTGTGCTATTAGAGAAAAATTTTGTGGAAAAGCTTTATGTAATTTAGGAGCAAGTATTAATCTCATGCCATTTTCTTTTTTTTGAAGGTTGAATTTATGAGAGATTACTCCCACCACTGTAACCCTTCAGTTAGCCGATAGATCTATCACTTATCCTAAAGGAGTTATAGAGGATGTTCTTGTTAAAGTGGATAACTCTGTTTTCCCTGTGGATTTCATTGTACTTGATATGGAAGAAGATAAAGAAATACCAATTATTTTAGGGAGACCTTTTCTAGCTACCGGACGGGCTATGATTGATGTGCAAAAAGGAGAATTAATTAGGAGAGTTAATGATCAAGAGATTAAATTCAATGTCCTTAAATCAATGAAGTACCCTGATAAAGAAAAGTGCTATCCAATAGATAATATTGATTATATAATTGAAAAACATTATCAAGAAAAATGTAAAGTCATTTCTGAAGAAAAAATTGAATTATTAACTGACGAAAATGAAGAACTAAAAGAAGAAGAATTATTTAAAGAAACTCATTATATTAAAGATAAGTGAGAAATTTTGGATATAACTCAAAATGATATACTTTTACCCTCGATTAAAAAAACCCCTGAACTGGAATTGAAAATGTTACCTGCACATTTAAAGTATGCTTTTCTTGTAAATTCATTAACTTTACCTGTTATTAATTCTTCTAAACTAAGCTTAGATCAAGAAGAAAAATTAATAGGAGTGTTAAAGAATTATAAGAAAGTTTTTTGTTGGACTATTGCTGATATAAGAGGAATAAGCCCTTCTATCTGTATGCATAGGATTTTAATGGATAAAGATTTTAAACCTACTATTGAACCTAAAAAAAGTTTAAATCCTATCATGAAAGAAGTTGTCAAAAAAGAAATTTTAAAATGGTTAGATGCTGGAATTATTTACCCTATTTCGGATAGTCAATGGGTGAGTCTTATTAATTGTGTTCCGAAGAAAGGAGGAGTAACTGTCATTGTCAATGATAAAAATGAACTAATTCCTACAAGAAAAGTTACTGGATGGCAAATTTGCATTGATTATCGGAAATTAAATAACTTCACTAGAAAAGATCATTTTCCTTTACCTTTCTTGGATCAAATGCTTGATAAATTAGTTGGACAATCATATTTCTATTTTATAGATAGATATTCTGGTTATCATCAATTACCTGTCGCTCCTGAGGACCAAGAGAAAACAACATTTACAAGTCCTTATGGAACATTTGCATTTAGAAGAATGCCTTTCGATTTATGTAATGCACCTGCAACGTTTCAAAGATGTATGATGTCAATATTTTGTTATTTGATTGACAAAGGAATTAAAATATTTATGAACGATTTTTCAGTTTTTAAAACTTCTTTTGAATTTTGTTTGGAAAATATTTCCAAAGTTCTGAAAAGATGTGAAGAAATAAACTTAGTTCTTAATTGGGAAAAATGTCAATTTATGGTCACAGAAGGCATTGTACTTGGTCACAAAATTTCACAAAAAGGGATGGAAGTTGATCAAGAAAAAGTGAAAATTATTGCTGAACTACAACCACCTACTACTGTTACTAATGTGAGAAGTTTCTTGGTCATGGTGGATTTTATAGAAGATATATAAAAGATTTTTCTAAAATTGCTAAACCTCTTAGTTATTTATTGGAAAAAGAAGCTAAATTTGAATTTAATGAAGATTGCGTTAATGTTTTCAATATTTTAAAAGAAAAATTAATAACTGCACATATAATTATTGCACCTAATTGGAATAAACTTTTTGAATTAATGTGCGATGCAAGTGATTTTGCAATTGAAGCTGTATTGGGACAAAAATATGAGAAAATTTTCAAAGTTATATATTATGCTAGTAATAATCTTACTGAAACTCAAAGAAATTACACTACTACTGAAAAAGAGCTTTTAGCTATAGTCTATGCCTTTGATAAATTTAGATCTTATCTTCTTGGTACCAAATGCATAGTCCATACTGATCATTCCGCTATTAAATATTTAATGTCAAAAAAGGATGCTAAGCCTAGATTGATAAGATGGGTTTTACTTCTGCAAGAATTTGATTTTTAAATAGTGGATAAAAAAGGAACTGACAACCAAATTGCTGATCATTTATCTAGAATTAAGAATGATATTATTATTGAAGAAAATATAAATGAGAAGTTTCCTGATGAACAATTATATGTTATTCAAGGATCCCAAACACCTTGGTATGCGGATATAGTTAACTATTTAGTTAGCAATATTCTACCTTATGGATTAAATAACAAATATATTAAGAAATTTAAAAATAATGCTAAATCTTATATTTGGGAAGATCCTCATTTATTTAAATTAGGAAGAGATTCTGTAATTCGAAGATGTGTACCTTATGAAGAAAATTTAGCTATTATTTAAAAATTTCATGATTCCGAATTTGGAGGACACTTTGGAGTAGATAAAACTTCATTTAAAATTTTAAATTCAGGATTTTATTGGCCTACTTTATTCAAAGATGTGAGACATTATGTTAAAACATGTGATCGATGTCAAAGGATGGGAATTATATGTAGGAAAGATGAAATGCGTTTAAACTATATATTGGAAGTTGAAATTTTTCATATACGGGGTTTAGAATTTATGGGACCATTTGTTCCATCATCTGGAAAGATTTATATTTTATTAGCAGTTGATTATGTTTCAAAGTGAATTGAAGCTGTAGCTTTACCTAACTGTGATTCCAAAAGTGTTTCAAAATTTTTAAAGAAAATGATTTTTACAAGATTTGGAATGCCTAAGGTAATTATCATAGATGGTGGAAGTCATTTCAGAAATATAAGAATTCAATTATTACTGGAAAAACTTGGAATCAAACACTGAATTGCAACTGCTTATCACCCACAAAAAAGTGGAGTGGCTGAAGTATCAAACAGAGAAATTAAAAGAATTTTAGAGAAGACTGTTAATCCTAAAAGAACTGATTGGGTTGATAAACTTGATTTTGCATTATGAGCTTATAAAACAGCTTATAAGACACCAATCGGAATGTCACCTTACTGGTTAGTTTATGGTAAACATTGTCACTTACCTGTTGAACTAGAACATAAAGCTTATTGGGCGATAAAGGAGTTTAATTTTGATTTGAATACTGCAGGAGAAAAACGATTATTACAATTAAATGAGATGGATGAAATAAGAAATGAGTCATATGAAAATGCAAAGATTTATAAAGAGAAAATGAAGATATTACATGATAAAAAAATTTCAAGAAAAATGTTCGAGCCTGGACAAGAAGTATTATTATTTAATACTCGTTTAAGATTTTTTCCTGAAAAATTAAGATCTAAATGGATAGGAACATATATAATTAAGAAAGTATACCATTATGGATTTGTGGATATTAAAGACCCCAAAACGAGAAAAATATTTAAAGTTAACAAATTAAAACTGAAGCCTTATTTGGGAGAAATAAAAATGATTTATAAAGAGGCTTACGAGTTCAGTCTATCTGATTAATGGCATAATTAGGTCGTGCTAATGACGTTAAACCAAGTGCTTTGTGGGAGGCAACCCATAGTTATTTTTGTGTGTTTTTACATTTTTAATGTAAGGTTATGCCTCGATCTTGACTAATTTTATATAACTGTAGAAAATTGGATGCTAACAAGTCTTAATTGACTTAAGCAAAAGATGATCTCGAAGTATATAAAGTTTGGACTTTGGATCACTCCATTTCCAATGTGAGTAAAAAAGAGATCAAGTCAACCTTCATTATGATTGTTTATTATTTGAGATAATTTTTATTATTAAGTCTATATGGATCTTATCATTTACCAATTTTGGAGATCGATACTTTGAAATTTAACGTTAGGCGAAACGGAGTCGAACATGGTCCCGGCGCCTAGGAGCCAAAATCCGGTGCCTAGGCGCCAAAATCCGGCGCCTAAGCGCCTGAGTAGACTATGTATCGATGGGTCCGGTGCCTAGGCGCCAGATTTGGTACCTAAGAGCCACAGTTACTGGGTCGTGTAAAAACTGAAAATATTCAGTTTTCCACACGATTTTCTCCTATAAACTACCCCATCTTCATTCCCAATCCCTAAGAAACCATAGTTACGACCTTTACACTTCATTCTTGAGAAGATTGGAGAAGTTTTTGAAGAAATGGAGAGAAGAAATCATGGAGAAGTGGCTAGAGATAAGTATTCTAAGAATCCTCAACCTTTCTTTAATGGTTTTATTGCTGTAAGTTTGGAGAAATTTTTGAGTCGCCTAGATAAGTTTGAAGTGGAATTCAAAAGTATTGAAGATTGCCTCCATGAGATGTATCATCAAATTGAACATCCTGAATGGCAGGCAAAGCTTCAATTTGATCATTTAGTAGCCTATCAAGATGCTCAAGTGGAGATGTATACGAAGAACAAATGGATTGACGAGAAAACAGCTACGAATTTTCCAAGGGCGTTAGGGTTTTTCCCAAGTAGGCCGAGTAATCTCCATTGCGATGAGAATGAAAATTTCTAATTTGAAGATTAGATAGTAAACGTGGTTAGATCAAGACTTTATCTAGTGTGTCTTTGCGTCGATTTAGTAAATCAAATGTATTGTTTGTGTTTTTTGTTTTATTGTTCAATATGTGTTGTATTTGCTTTGAAATTGTGTTATTTTATTATTTGTTAGGACTTGAATCATATTATTATACTTATCTGTATTGTATTGAGCCAAATTGAAGATTATGAATGGAATTAGAAGAGTTTGACTTAGAATTTTGTTTAATTGATGGATTTAATTTTTAATTTTTAAAATTTTTGGAAAATATTTTGGAATTTGGAAACTGAAGCAATACTCTCATATGAGTAATTAGAAGTTAAATTTGTGAGTTTTGGTGGAAAATAAAATTTTTAAAATAATTTTTGTGAAAGGCTAGTCTGGCGCCTAGGTGCCAGAATTCGGCTCCTAGGCGCCGGTTCAGCCTGCTAATCGAAAATCAGGATTTAAACCCCCAAAAGCCATGGTCGATGCCTAAGCTTCATCTCCTTCCTCATTTTCGCAAAAATACACCCCCTACATCAATCTTGAGATCAAAACGTCACGTTTTTTAGCCTGAAATCACTCGATTTCTTTATCTTAAGGTCAGATCTACCTTCTAATCCTTTCATTTTTTATTTCTACCATGGATTTTCCTATTTCTACTAAAAACTGAAATTTTGGAGAAAAATTTTGATTTTTAGAAATTCTCCATGGATTTTCTTAACTCATTTTAAGTTTTTGAAGCTTAAAAGAGTTTAGATATTTGATTCCTTAATTTATTTATGTTTTCTTTTACGTTTAGATGGCACCTAAATCTAAGCGCGGAAAAGCATGAGAAAATTTTGACAGCAGCAAGTTCGCTACTGCGGCAGCGCACTTTCGTTATCACGAATTTGCGTCATCAAGGAAATTTATCTCAGAGTGCATTTTTTACAATCCTGGAGAGATGATCGTGAACACGATCATTGCACACAACGGCAGTGATTCTGTTATTTCACTGCTATTGTTGTTATTTCTGTTGTATGAGAGTTTTATGCCAACTTTATGGATGCGGAAGACTACGAAGTCTTTGTTAGAGGTGTCGGAGTGGGATTTACTCCAGAACAGATCAATATTTTCTACGGCTTACCACCTACCGTCGAGTGCTACTATTATGGTGTATCTCCATCTAAAGGAGATCTGGAGATGATTATTGCATATTTAACTGACGGCACTGGAGCTTGGAAGATCCGGAATGACACACATGTAAACTTTAAATCTTCTAAGCTAAATGGTATTTCAAAGGCCTGGCACTATTTTATTTCTGCTAGACTACTTCCTTCCAACCACCTGAGTGAAGTTACCAGAGATAGAGCTATCCTGAACTACTGCATTCAGGAGAGGAAGCCGATAGATGTTGGCAGCATTATTTATGATTCTGTGGAATCGATTGCACAATACAGCACTTCTGTGGGATTAGGATTCCCATCCTTGATATATTCTTTACGCATGAGCAATGGTGTTATTGCTGATATTTTAGAGGAGAAGCTGAAGGCTACAAAGCCTATTAGGCAGGAGAATGTTAGTATTTATGATCGTCTTCGCGGGAAGAGATCTGCTGCTCCTACTACTTCTGTACCTACTCCAGGTAGAGCTTCTACTTCTAGACCTTCTACTTCTGCTGCTGAGCCACCATCTAATTTCTGGGAATCCAAAATCCATGCATGATCAAATTTCTAAGGATATTATGCTTTAATGAAAGATATTTTTGTGTTTTTGGATGTAGGTGATGCAAAAAATGTTCAAAAAGGAAAAAGGATGAAAAAGGAGCAAAAAGGAGCAAAAAAGGAGCTAAAATGCAAAATTGTCAAAATAATGGGCCTAGCGCCTAGGCGCCAGAATCCTGCGCCTAAGCACCAGCTCGATACTAAATTTGTGACGGTTTTTGTAACTACTCTGGGCGGTTATTTTGATGGTATGAGCGGTTATTGGATCATTTAAAAGATTGGCAGTTATTCCTGGATTATAGGACAAGTGATACATTATATTTAGATGCTTGGAAATGGTTTGGATCGCAAAGAGGTGCGATCCAAAGTGAAGAGGTGCGAAGAATTAGACGCGGAGTCCGGTGCCTAGGCGCCCGATGCCGGCGCCTAGGCGCAGACACACTTTCTAGAAGATTCATTGAACTTGGACACATTTTGAAGAGATACTTTTAGGCAACCCTTGAAGCCTATAAATAGGAGGCCATTTCTACAGAGAAAAATGCCCAAGACCAAGCCCAAGGCCAACGCCCAATTAGAGAGAATTAGAGAGATAATTTTAAGGGCCACAATTATAGTTTACTTTCTTTCATTAATTAGTGAGTTTATTTTATTTAGAGTTTGTATTGAGAGTTGGAAAGAGTTGGTGCTTTTGAAGTCTATTTCGCTTTGGAGTCAGAAGGAATCAGATGTTCAGTTGGAGAAACATTTGGAATAAGTATTTGCAATTTGATTCAAAGTTTTGTTTATATGTTTTGTTATTTAAATTTAATGTGTTTTGAGTAGTTACTTTACTTTCTCCTTTCAATTATGAAAAGATAAATAAGATAATATTAAATTTGTTGGAGAATTAAAAAATAAATATGTTTAAATATTGTGATGATATTAATACCGGATCTTAATTTACTATTTAAATTGGCCATTTAAATTGTTAAAATCTATTGAAGAATTTTGAGACCTAGAAGGAGATGAATTCTTAACTAGTAGATATCTCATGAATCCTTGGGTAGTCGAAGGCCTTGTGCGGGTTATTCAAGGTGAAGTGCAAATAAATAGGAAAATATTATTTAATGGGCATAAAATTGATAAGTTTTTAGAGTGACAGACTAAATTCTTGTAATTTGGTTTATAGAGAGGGAACGGGTCACTAGTAGGGCCGACCATAGCCACCCTTGGACATCTAGTAGTGTGAGCCTAGATTAACCCATTCTACTAACAATACATCCAGACCTGATCTATAGATTAGCCAATGTTCTTTATACTATCGAGCGAAGGTAAAGAATATGAATGCTTCTATTTGGCACAATACCAAAAATTTATGTTCTCCACGAATATCATATTATCTAAAAAGTCTTGGATAAATTGAAAGGAAGAAAGTTGTTTTCTTATTATTATTTACATCACTCATTATTTTATTATTGCTTTAATTCTGCATTTAGTAAATTAAATATTAAATTTATAACTTTAAAATAAATTCATAAAAATAAAATTAAAATATTTAAAAATCTATAAACCTCCTCGTGGGATCGATACTGTGGTCTTTATTTAAAGCCCTATATTACTTGAAACGATATGTATACTTGTGTAGTACCTCTAGTGTGTAAAATATTTTTCATAAAATTATATTTATATACACTAGCCGCTATTATTATTTGTGTCAAAGTATTAGCTATAACATATTTTTGAAAGCATAAATTACTGCTTTGTTCGCGGATCGAGGTCAATTACCATGGCTAAAATCTATCCTCAAAGCATTAATGGGGAGGATCGTAACTTCCCTAGATGAACCCACTTCAGCCTAAGCCCATCCAATTCCCTCCCATGGCTATAAATAAAGCCTAACATAAGCCTAAGCAAAGAGAGAAAGAGAGGAGATAAGTGGCCTAAGCTCTACCCAATTCCCCTAGCTCTCAACAGCAAACTTGCTCCCTAGGACCTTAGGAGTGAATCCCAATCAAAATTCAATCATTAGCTAGCTTCAAAACTCCATAAAACCAGCAAAAATAGGCTAACTCGAGAGCCAAAACCAAGTGAGGAAGTGGAGATCCTAAATCCCTATACACCGCTCAAATCTTGAAACCATCAACACCAAAATTGTTCCCTAGGACCTAAGTAATTGATTCCTAATAAAACCAGGCCCTCAAACCCACTCAAATCCCTCAATTTAGGTCAACCTGAGAGCTTCAAATAAGCCTAAACTAGGAAAAATTTGAAGTCTCAAATCAAACTCCACAAACCTTCAAATTAGCCATCCTAAACCCATCTAAGGACTGAACGAAGGCACGCCCAATCAAAATCAGGCTTCCCCATAACCTCTAACATAGCTTTCGATCAAGTCCCTCAAGCCTAACCATCCTTTGATAGAAGTCATACGAGGACTTGGTTTGAGCTCAAATTAGACTGCGGGAAAGTCTTCTCTAGACTGCACGATGCTTCCAGACCGATCAATTTGAAGTTAGGATCATCTTGGCCAAGGTATGGAAATTTATGTATTAATGTTGTTCATTTTTCATGCTTTGTGAAACAAATTGATTCAAAACCCCAACATATCCGTATGGATATGTTTGTCTGCTCCAGACGGTGGTGCAGGAACAAACCTCGCTCGATTTCATCAAGAATCGAGTGAGATATTGTCCCTAGAACATGGACGGCCCACGGGTTAAGACCGGAGGAAGAAAATGACGCACAGCCGTCTGATCTTCTGTTTAAAAGACGGACGGCTGAGATTATTCCCTACCCGATCCGCTATTTGGACCCCCGCAGTGGATTAAACGCGTTTCGATCGATAGAAGGAAATGCGGCGCTCCCGTGTTTTCTGGGTTGATTAATGAATTAATTAATTCAGGAAAATCTTAAGAAAATATAAAATTCATATCTTTTTAAATAAAAATCATAAAAATAAGATAAAAACACCTCTGAACTCAGGACAGTGAGCACTACAATGTGGAGTTGAAAACTTTAATTTTTAATTTATATCTAATTTTTAATTAATTAATACTCTCTGAAGTATTTTAATTATTAAAAATTAATTATAAATCAGAAAAATATGAAATTTTCAGGGATCAATCCTTAGGTCTTTAGGGACATTCTGTGATTTTTCCTAGGCTGGGAAAATTATTTAACATAAGATTTCCTAATTTTGTGAAATTTTGTAATTATTTTTAATAATAATTATAAAATTAAAAATTTAAGGAAATAAAAATTTGAAATTGGTTAAATAACTTAGTAAAACAGACATAAAACCTTAAAATGATAAAATTTAACTTTTAAAAATTTAAAATGACATCTTAAAATCCTTAAGGGTGAATAAATATAAATTTATATTTAATTAACCCTATAAAGACACTTTTAAAACTTATATAGGTCTAATCATTTTAAACTTAGTTATACATTTAGACCATCATCATATTGGACTTAAAATAAAACAAATTAAGTCTAAAAGACATTAGGTTTATTAAATACATATTAATTAGGTTTAAAATATCTTTAAACTAAATTAATTATAATTAAACCTTAAAAGACATTAGGTTTAATAAACACATATTAATTAGGTTTAAAACATCTTTAAATTTAATTAATTATAATTAAACCTTAAAAGACATTAGGTTTAATAAACACATATTAATTAGGTTTAAAATATCTTTAAACTTAATTAATCATAATAAACCTTAAAAGACATTAGGTTTAATAAACACATATTAATAAGGTTTAAAACATCTTTAAACTTAATTAATTATAATTAAACCTTAAAAGACATTAGGCTTAATAAACACATATTAATGAGGTTTAAAACATCTTTAAACATAATTAATCATAATTAAACCTTAAAAGACATTAGGTTTAATAAACACATATTAATTAGGTTTAAAACATCTTTAAACTTAATTAATTATAATTAAACCTTAAAAGACATTATGTCTAATAAACACACATTAATTAGGTTTAAAAAATCTTTAAACTTAATTAATCATAATTAAATCTTAAAGACATTAATTTTAATAATAAATAAATTAGGTTTAACCCTCATTAAACCAAATTAATTAATCCTTAAGCTTTACTTACATTAGGCTTAAGTAACCTTTAAACCCTAATTAAGTTTAACCTAATTAGAATTAATTAATCCTTAAGCTTTACTTACATTAGGCTTAAGTAACCTTTAAACCCTAATTACGTCTAACCTAATTAGACTTAATTAATCCTTAAGCTTTACTTACATTAGGCTTAAGTAACCTTTAAACTCTAATTAGGTCTAACCTAATTAGACTTAATTAATCCTTAAGCTTTACTTACATTAGGCTTAAGTAACCTATAAACCCTAATTAAGTCTAACCTAATTAGACTTAATTAATCCTTAAGCTTTACATACATAAGGCTTAAGTAAACTTTAAACCCTAATTAGGTCTAACCTAATTAGACTTAATTAATCCTTAAGCTTTACTTACATTAGGCTAAGTAACCTTTAAACCCTAATTAAGTCTAACCTAATTAGAATTAATTAATCCTTAAGCTTTACTTACATTAGGCTTAAGTAACCTTTAAACCCTAATTAAGTCTAACTTAATTAGACCTAATTAATCCTTAAGCTTTACTTACATTAGACTTAATTAATCCTTAAGCTTTACTTACATTATACTTAAGTAACCTTTAAACCCTAATTAGTTCTAACCTAACTAGAATTAATTAATCCTTAAGCTTTACTTACATTAGGCTTAAGTAACCTTTAAACCCTAATTAAGTCTAACCTAATTAGACTTAATTAATCCTTAAGCTTTACTTACATAAGGCCTAAGTAACCTTTAAACCCTAATTAGCTCTAACCTAATTAGAATTAATTAATCATTAAGATTTACTTACATTAGGCTTAAGTAACCTTTAAACCCTAATTAAGTCTAACCTAATTAGACTTAACTAATCCTTAAGCTTTACTTACATTGGGCTTAAGTAACTCTTAAACCATAATTAAGTCTAACCTAAACCTTAGGTTCAACCCATATTGAACCTAATTTAACCAAAACCTAACTTGGAACTTGAGTTCAACCTAATTTGAATCCAAGTTAATCCAAACCTTAGGTTCAACACAAAAATTTGAATCTAAGTCAAACATTAATTTTTTTTCTTTTAAGATCAACCCCAACTTAAATCAAACCTCAAATTTAAGCTCAATCCATATTGAACTTGAATTCAATCCATCCTAAATTAAATAATAAATTTAAATCAAACCAACTTTAATTTCAATTTAAATTAAAATTACCTGAACATTAAATTTAACTTAAATTGAACTTATTTCGATATAAATATTAAAATTTGATATAAAGTTCAAATAAACTCATAAAATTAAGTTCAACTTAAATCAAATCTAAGTTAATAATTTGATTTATTAATTTAAATTTTAACACTAAATCTAAACTTAATATTCAAATCATAAGTAAATTTAATGATAAATTTTCTCTGCATATTATAAAATTTTCTAACTCTATTTTCCAGGATAACTAAAATGACGATATTAATTTCATTTAGATTTCCTTTGCATGTTATTGGATGTGCTATCTTTGTTTTGTAGGACGACATGGAACCAGTTAAACAAAACTAAAACCATTAGGGTAGCCACAAAGCCTAAAACAAAAACATAGTGACATTGAAATTTTTAGAATAACAATATTAAAAAAGATAAAAATGACAAACAACAAAACAAAATAAAAATATGAAATGACAAGTCAAAATTTGAAACATTTAGGATAGTCGAACAAAAATAGCGAAAACGACATGATTACATAATACTTAGGATGGATAGTGGGTACATCTTTCTTTAAAAACAAAATTTTTTAGAAAACAAGTGATCAGCATTAATCAGAAGTTTTCTTAGACAATTAAAGATTGTTTAAGATGTAATTATCTATAGAAGCTTGCTTCTATAGGAGATTTAAAAGAACCTATGATAGAAATCTTTGGTTATCAAAATTTCATGATTTTTCTTGTATAAAAATCCTAGGATATGGTATTCTAGAATCTTCTCCTATAAGGATCATCACAAACATCATTTTCTATTGTTCCCTATTAGTCCTAAATTTCTCAAATCCTCTATAGGATCTATAGAAATAAAATTAGGACAATATTGAACAGAATGACGACTCTTTAACATCAACATCACCCTGACAACGATGAAATAAAATCTACATTTTTCCTTTTGTCGTCTCCAAGAGTTTTGGCGACTCCGCTGGGGAGATATCTTTCTTCTCATCTTTTGTTTTCACTTGTTTTCATTTGACATTTTGATCTTTGAACTACATATTTTTAATTTTAAAGATAAATTCCTAGTTTATAAATAAGTCAATGATATTCATTTTTCCTGAAATTTCAGAAAAAAATTTGCAATGGATTCTCCGAATTCAATCCTTTCTTATTACCAAGACTTCAATACACCAGTGGAGGAAGATCTTTCAGACTGATGTAAATTCTTTTGAAGAATTTGACCTAAAACCTTATGAAGACTTTCTAAATTTTACAGAAGATCTACCTGAATATATACCTGAAGAATCTTATACCCTTGAAGAAATGAAAAGACAAACTGACAAGAAAGGAAAACAAATCTACAGGGAGGATGATATTCCACTACCATCTATATACGAAATTGGATCTTGTTTAAAGAATATTCACAAAACTCCTTCGTTTAAGAGGAAGAAAAGGTGGACAAAAATGATAATTTTGAGAGACCTGAATTTCAACAAAATGTTCTTGGAAATCCTTCCTTTTTAGAAGAGAATCGGTATATTCCAATTCCTGTTAAATATACTGATAATTTTTTTCAACTCAAAAGTTCTCCTTCAATTCGTGCTATATATTCAGTGTTTAAAAGATTAGCACGAAAAGATAAATGTTCAATTTCTCGATTATTGAACAAAATGGGTTGTGCAGTCTCCAACTCTATGAAAAGGAGAATTTTGGCAATGGAAAATTTGGACTATCAAGAAATTAGTTATCAATCTCCAACTGATGAATGTTGTGTTCGAGTACCAGTAAAATTTCGACTGGGCCTTAGAATAAAATATGTGGTAGTCACAAACGAAAAAGCTAAATATGATGAACTGATGTTAGAAGCAAAAAACACAACTGCTAAAATGTCAGATCTAGTCCAAATGATACAAAAAGCAAATTGTCCTTACGCACAATACGATACACCACCTAGAAGTTCTCTTCCTATACTTAGAAATAACGTATGGAAACGAAGATTGTCTGAAAGAAATTCAGATGCTACAAACATTCCTACAGATAGTTCATAAGAAAGAACTTGTGAAGAACATTCTGCAAAATCATTCGAAGAAAGATTAAAGAAATTAAAAAATGATATCAAACAATTCTCAGTACATGGAAAGAAAGACAATTCTGTTAGTTTAAATGAAAATGTTGCCAGTGTTAATATAGTAGAAACACGATCTACTTCCTTAGCATGAGAATCAATTGAGGAGGAAGAAAAACATGAATTACGAGCAATTATACGACAACGAGACGAACAAATTAGTCGTCTTGACCAAAAAATGGAAGAATTGGTAGTAACTTTGCAAAATCCACCAACAAATCCTTCTCCAGCCATTGAAATCATCATACCAGAGGCTATTCATATTCTAGAAAACAAAAAAGACCCAATAGATGTTGAGGAAAGCACCCAAAAGAAAAAGGATTCCCCTCATAGTGGAATTCCAGAAAAAGATATTACACAACTCTGTTGACCTCATTTTTGATGAGGTCTTCTCTTCTTCTCTTTAGTACTTAGGATCTAGCCTTAGGCTTTTCCTCTGACTATCTTAGAGGACTAGAATTGGGACCCACCTTTTAGAAATTCAAACCACTTCTTAACTCCCCGCAAACTCCACAAACTTGATCGTAGACCCCTAATCACCTAGAGGGTTGAAATCGGATGTGGAAGTTTAAAGGATGAGTTCCTATAGGACTCTTCGGCCTTATGACCGCCCAGGCGGCCCGGTCCGGTGAAGGGGCCGACTTACACACACACTACACTTATACACTACACCTACACACTACACTTCCACATACCTCCTAAAACCACACCCATACCTAACTCGACCTCCCGACTCATGTAGGTGATTCACATGGATGGTCCTTAACCCCTAAGCCCTCGGCATGAGGGTTAGGAACAACATGGTGAATGCCTCAAATGAGTCCCTTCATGGCTCACATGGGCTTGCCATGGCTTCATGGCTCAACCAAAATGACTTCTTTCCACTTACATCCACCCAATCTTCAATTTTCCAAATTTTCAATTTTTTGACCCAAGGGACCCTACACCCGCTCAGCCTACCCAAAACCCCCGAAATTACCCAAATTTCTCAAAATTTCCAAATTATCCAAAATTCTCCAAAATCATTCCCAAACATTTCCACATCACTTAAATTGATCATCCATACCCAAAAATACCAAAAATTCCAAGAAAACCTCCCAATACCCTCCAAATACCCAAAATACCCCTCTTGACCAAAAAATCCAAAAATTTAGAAAATTCCCGGAAAATTTCAAAAAATCCCAAATATTCCCAATTTCATTTTATCCAACTACACCATGGGCCAATTTTGTCAATTTACCCTACTTTTGTCAAAACCCCCAATTTGACCCATTTTAACCCTAAGTGAACCCAATGTCAAACCAAACCTACCCGATTGACCCCAATTTTGGTCCAATTCAATTCTAAACTTCAATTCAATATCCCAAATACCAATCTAGACCAAATCCAAGCCCAATTTGATTGACATTTGGATCCAATCTCACTTTTGGCCTTAAAGCCCAATTTGGACCCATGAACCCAAACCCCAAAATCAAAGCCCAACCAAAGTCAAAACCTCTTTGAAACACTCCCATAAACATTTCTCAACATTAATTTTATATCAATTTAAACCCTAGCCCAACATTAGCCCAAGTTAGCCCAATTTGACCTACATAGGCCCACTTACCAAATAAATCCAAATTCAAACCAATTCAACTCCAAATCACACCAAATTGATTCCACGCCCTTCATAGAACATCCCTAAACCAATTATGACATTTATTTGACAAAGTTCTTCACAAAATCTTTACCCAAATGCCCATCCTAAAATCAAAAAGCCCATTCCCCTTAAACTTTCCTAAAAGCCCACTTCGCCACATTCAAAAGCCCAAATCCATCCAAAGCCCACATGGCATTTCCCCTCATCATCCATTTAATCAAAATCACCCCTAAGTTTCAAAATCATCAATTAAACCATTACAAATCAAGCTTCATGTAAATTTTCACCAAAATATCCAAAATTCTTAAAACCCATTTCCATGAAATTGACTCAACTTTCCCCAAGCCAAAGACAAGCCATGCAAGCCATGGACAAGCCACATGAAGCCATGGAAGGCTTGACATGTGACCATGCCATTAATGGTAAAAGGAGGGGCCCCTTTCCTAATCTTTCATTAAGTTTTTTTACCTTAAGCATGTCACACACTAAACCATGTTTAGCCACCTCATCATGGATAGAGACCACACCACTCTCCCTTGGTCGACCCAACCGATCCTCTCGGCCCAAAATTAGGCCATGGGGAGGTGCACCCAACCCAAACCAATGGGTTGACCAAATTAAGGCCAAAATGACCCCCTCCCCATTCCATTTTAATACAAAGCCTTTACACATGGCAATTTCCAATTGATTGCACAAACCTCCAACCCTGACCCACCTGGACCTGAGGGTGACCCATGGCCGAGACCTTGGGAGGAGCCAAAGTTTGGAATTCCCACTTGCTGAGCTGCCCCATGCCAAATGGTCACTATGGATGTTCTTCTCCTCACCAGAGCAGCTGATCCCATGCCTCAACTCCCCCTGGAAGGCTCTTCAGCCTCTCCTATTTAAACCCCTCACCCTCACGGCCATGGAGGAGAGTTGCACAAACCTTGCCGAAACTCTGCCAAAATTGTTCCAAACCCTTCTCCACCCTTAGAGCAGCTTGATCCCCGGTGTCAATTTGCCCTAATCCCCACCGACAAAATCCAATTTCTCAACCGAAATTCCACCCAAAACCAGGACACTTCTCCACGGTGAGCCAATCACCAAATTGATTGGTTCTACACCTTCACCGGACCAGGGAAGGTGTCCCCCAACAAAAGCCCCATCTCCAGAGCCACCCAGCTTGCTCCAGCCTCCAAGCTTTGTGATCGGCGCGTGGTCGAAATCACACCTAGACAATTCACCGGACCGGGAGACTTCATCCGGAGCTTGTCGGGATCCAATCGAAGGTGCAACAACCCTCTGATTGAAGCCACACTTCTCTGAGCAAAGGTATGAGCTAATTCTTCATCCCAAGCTTCTGGAGATTCTCCATTTCAAATGCTTTAATTTCAATGCATGATAACCGTATAGATGTATTTGTCTCTTCAAGACGAATCCATAGAACATAAGAACATGAAAATCCATTGAGTATCGAGTGAGATATTAGGGATTTAGTGTGGACGGCTCTCGGGTGAGGACACTTGGGGACGATGAACGGATGCCGTCCATTCAATACACGCGCGGACGGACGGCCAGGATCGCGTCGGATCGGAAGACGGAACGATACGGCGGGCCCCGGAGCGCTGAGTCAGATGGCGGCGTCGAATGGGAGCGCGCCACGCGGCGTTTCGGAGCTGCCGAGGTTGACGCAGCGCCGCGTGGATAAATAGAAAATTAGGGATTTTTCTGATTTATTTAATTCCCTAAACTTCAAAAATTCATAACTTTGTGTAGAAAAATCAGAAAAATAAAATAAAAATACCCTCTTGCTCGGCTAACGAGAGGAGAATAATGTGGAAAAGAAATCATTTAATTTCACCAAGTATTTTATTTTTAATAATTTATTTACTCTCTGCATACTTTTAATTCTCCATGCATGTATACAATTCACCATGGCATGAGACCATAGGGCTTTTGAAGCCTCTGAATTTGGGAACATTCTCTGAATTTTCCAAAGTTAGAGGCCATCCCTATGAAGAGTTATTGATTTTTCAAATTCATGTTACTATTTTGAGTATTTTAATTCCAATAAATAGCATGTTGTGAAATAAATTCTAGAAAATTTGGTGATGTTCCTTATGACCAGAGGACCCTAGGAAAAATAGCTTTTGAGTTAGTTCATTTAAAATAACCCTAATTGGCTTAAACACCCAAAATAGGTCTCTAATTAATTAGAGCTAACCATATATCAAATTGACTTGAAATCAATGCTCCACTAACCTTTAGGATCAGAGGAACCCACCATAAAATTTTGAGGTCAATTGGACTTGGTTAGCCCTATTAATTGGGTTGATTAAGCCATTTAGTCAATTTAAACTTTAAAAATTCATAACTTTCAAAATATCTTTCAAAAATTCACCAAATTAGTTTTGGAGCCTCTCTGATATTATAGGAATTTAAGAAAATTAAAATTTTAATTTTCTAAAAAAGTTGATTTTTTAATATTATTTTAATATTTTAATAATTAAAAAATAATAAAAATCACAAAAATAATAAAATTCACTAAAATGTCACATTTTGAATTTTAATCACTTAGGAACAAATCCCATATTTTTCTTAGGTCTATTTAGTGAGATATTAAATTTTAAAGCTCTAGGGCAATTTTAAAATTAAAAAAAAAATGTATTTTCTAGCATTTTCACTAAAATATTTATTATAAATCATAGAAAAATCAGAAAATTACAAAATTTGCTTCTCTAATTTCCTTGATATCAGAGAGATTTTTGAAAAATATAAAATTCATTTTTCAACATTTATTTTATTTTTAAATTAATTAACACTCCAAAATTTAAAATAATTATAATAAAAATAATATAACTCAAAAAATCACCAAAATTGGTCCAAGTGGTCCTCTGGTCATTAGAAATGTCCCCTAATTTTCTTAAGGACAGAAACTTTCCCTTGGTCATGTTATTAAATTTTCCTTGAAAATCTCTATTTTCTACCAAAAATAATTATATAAATAAATTAAATACAGAAAAATCACATTTTCTCCTCTCATGTCTTTATTAACATATGCGTGAAGTTACATAAAAATTTCAAGTTCATTTGAGTTAAATTTAGTGAGTTATGAAATTATCAAGCTTAAAGGGTAAAGTGGTAATTAAAATTTTTAACCCTTAATTAAAACTTTAGGTTTAATAAAAAATTAACAAGTAAAATATTTGATCATAATCTGATTTGGATGATTGAAATTTAAATAATTAAAGGGTAGAAACCCATTAAGCAATTTTAAAATGATTAAACTTTAATTAAATAATGGATTAAATTTGGAAGAATAATAAAATTGGAATTATTAAAATAGGGATATTATTAGGAAGAGATTTATTCTTTAATTTAAAAATCCCTAAATTAATTATCTCATTAATATTCAATTCTTAATTAAAATGATAACTCAAATTCAAAATATTAAAAGACTTAATCATTAAACTAAAATTAAATTATTAAACTCTTTTAAAAATTTCAATTAAATTAAAAAAAATAAAATTAAATTAAAAATTAAATTAAATTAAGTAAATTAAATTGGATTAAATTAAATTAAATTAAATTAAAATTAAAAGTTGAATTAAATTAAATTAAATTAAATTAAAATAAACAAATTAAATTAAATTAAATTAATTAAATTAAATTAAATTAAATCAAATTAAGATTAAAAATTAAATTAAATTAAAGATTAAATTAAATTAAATTAAATTAAATAATTAAATTAAATTAAATTAAATTAAATCAAATTAAATTAAATTAAATAATTAAATTAAATTAAATTAAATTAAATCAAATTAAATTAAATTAAATCAAATTAAATTAAAACTAAATCAAATCAAATTAATTAATGTAACATCAAATCAAATTAAATTGAATTAAATTGAATTAAATTAAATTAAAACTCAATTAAATTAAATTAAATTGAATTAAATATAACATCACCTAAAACGAAAAGAAATTAAATATAAAGCAACTTCAACACTATTCCAAATTTAAACTCATTAATTGAAATTAAACTAAATCACAAACCATCTGAACACTAATCTACCCTCAAATGTTTTAGTTATCATAACTCCTAAACAGAACATTAAATGAAATGTTACTTCACCTATAGGATATTCAAATGTCCTAGTTCACTAAGCAAGATAACAACAAAACTTGAATTCCCGGACGATTAATTCATTTGTATAATTAAATTCATTTGGACTTAAAACAATCCTAGAAATATTGAAAAGATGTTTAAGATTTGTCTTAAGCACTTCCTCGATATGATAGGATGTTCATAAGAACAATTGAACTTAATTATTCTTTGATGAAGAAAATCGTCCTTAAACCAAAACACAAAAAACCTAGACGTCATAGGAAATGACTAGCTATAGGATTAGGAATTTGGTAGAAAACCATAACCCTTCCCTTAGCTTTACCTAGGAACTTGCTTAAATATTCTAATTGTGTTTTAAGTGCAGCTTGGGATGACGGGAAGACCCTCCAGGTACGCTTTTATTTTATTGCAATCTACTTTATTGCAATTTACTTTCTTGCAATTTATTTAACTGCATTGCACTTACTTTTCTTGCATGATAAACAACAATTGCATGAAAACCCACACCTTTAGGATAGTCCCTAAAACTGAAACCAAAACTAAGTTAAAAGTCATTGCAAGATAAAATTCACCGCCACAATATTTCAAAATATAAAACAACTCAAAATTTAATCACAAACGTAACACAAAACTACAATTACAATTAAATTAAAACGTCCGGTTGGATGATCGAGAATACCTCGGATGATGTAACCTACGTGTTGCTAACGGGATTTCCCACGGTCTAAATGAAAGTGTGGAACTCATTCAGTTGAGTTTAGCAAATTCATCCGGACTAAGTGAATCCGATAAAAATAATGATGCGGAAGGATGGAACCGTGGGATCTTAACCGGCGTCGTTATAATCAACTTTAAGATTTGTTTTAATTAAAATATTGAAACACTTGGAAATTAAGATTTTCTCTAAACCAAGACACTTTTCTCATCCCCTGATTTATGATTTCTAAAACTAAACCTCTGCAACAAAAAGGAGCTCGGAGCATGATGGGCAGCATGGCCATCGTCGTTAGCAAAACTTGAATCTACATCAGCAAAACTTTCCTAGAACTAAACAACCAAGCCATAAGACTTCGAGGTAATTTGCCTAGTGCAACATAAATCCTCAACTCTTCGTTAGGCATTTGCATTACAAATTAAGCCCTAACCGGTCTTAGGATTCCGAGGTAGTCGTTGGGTACGACATAAACCCTCACATCTTCAAGGCTATTTGTATGATTCTATCATATAAATATAAGTCCTAATTAATTAAAATTGGCAAAATCAAAACATTTAAATAAATATTAGGACTTTCTTAAATCCAAGCCAAACAATAGGATAGTCGGGAAATTACCGAAGTTCACTTCAAATCCGTGATTTCTCCTACTTTTCTTCCTTTGGATTCACAAAACAAAATGTTCCAAACTTGATCCATTCCCTATTGAAATTCCAAAATTCAATCCTCGAAAATCTTAAACTTTGAAATTCTTGAGAGCAGAATTATCGATTATTATCGAGAGTTTTCTTAGGTGATTCCCATCACTTAAGATGTAATTAACTATAGGGGCTTGCCCTTATAGGGAATTTTAAAGAACCCGAGTAATATAAACCCCGTTTAATGTTTTCATATTAAGCGAGGGAATTTTGTCGGCTTATAAAATTGGTTCGCGGACCAAATGGATGTCACAAATCTTCTAGTTTATTTAATCGAGCCCCACCGTCGATGCGGTGTGTCTATCCTTAGGGATAGATACACGGTTTGTGGTGCGGTGCTCGTTTATATAAACTATTTGGGATGTGAGACCGGTTTAATCTCATATCTTAAAACCTTCAAATTTAAAATTATTTTCAAAATCAAATACTACTTTTCAAATTATTTATTTTAATTAAATTAAAAATTCGCCGACAGCTTCTGTTAGGCGACCCCCCCTTTTTTAAAATAACATACAACCTAAAAATATGCCGACAGATTTCTGGCGACTCCGCTAGGGAAAATTCCTCTCTCCATTATAATCAGATAATTCTGCTTTCAAAAATCGGTAGTGCATCCATGTCCTTAGTGGATCAAACTACCCTTCTTTCCGTTGGAATACTATGTTCATTTCTATCTTGAATGAGTATAGCCAACATTCTCTCGGATTTAGGAGCCACTGTTTAGACACCCCTAAACAGAGAGGTTCCGAAATCCTTTTACCTCATTTTGAGGTGGGGTGGACCCCCAATAGGTGTTAGTTTAGGAATGATCCTTCGAGTCGAGAAGTCTTGCTTAAGACTTTCTTTTCCTTTCCAACTCTGAATCGGATTCCTTACCTTCTCTACACCTTTGAACATTCCGTTCTAAATAAACAAACCCTCTAATAAGTGATTCTTTTAACAAATGATTCCTTCTTATAAATACATGAACAAGAATGAGTTCGGACTCTTTTTCAATTCCTTTCTTTTCGTCCTAAAGAAAAGAAGCATAACTTGGGACTGACAACCGAATCTACCCTGCGAAATGGAAGCCCCGAGACCGATTTTCTCCTTCACCAACGGATCGGACTTCGCCGTCTATAAGGATGAGCTGCCCGACAATGGGATCATCCGATTTGGACGAGGGATTTGAAAACACGAACGTCGAGGTTACCGACGTCTCCTCTTTGCACCGACAAACAAGGTATCCGAAGCCGAGGAGCCACCGCTCGAGTTAAACCTTAGGTCGACCCAAGAGTTTCCTCCCCGCAAAGGATCCCGACTAGGAGGAGTACCGCCGTCCGCAGGAGGAGCCGTTCTTACTACCCCCACCTGGTCTAGTTGTTTCCGCACCTACCCCGACTTCGCCAAATCAAAGGGGAAAGAAATCCGGAACTATGGTAAACCCGTTACCGTGGAGGGTACGGATCTTCCCGTAAGACCTTCGTCTTCGAAATCGGGTCCGGCTCAAAGATTCCGTCACCGACAAGGACCTAAAGAAGAAACGAAGTAGAAGGATCGCCGGAGAAGCCGTAGCCGCCGAGATCGCTTTCCGGAGGAAATTCCGGAACCGCCGGAATATACACCGCTACCGAATGTACACCGCTACCGAATATACACCGTTGCCCGACTACATACCACTTTTGGGAGGAAGCAGGTTCCATCCCCTCTCCGCCGCAGAGGACGAGGAGAATGTTCGCAAGATTGCTGCCACATTACCTCAGCCCGCATATTACAACGATAGCCGCAAGAAACGAACTAGAACTACGCCGTTTGCTTGAGTGCAAACTTTGGTAGAAAAGTTAGCAAAGAAGGAAAACTGCCCCGTATCGGAGATTCTACGAAGGATAGGGCGGGTGCCAGTCAAATCCCGTCTTGGGCCCCGAGTAGAGCCCGCCGTCATGACAGAAAAGCCAAGTAAAAGAATGAAGGCTTGTCCGCCTGTCATCGTCTCAGGATTACAGATTAGGGAGGATACCACCTTCCAACATTTGGCCGACAGACCGTCTGGTCCTAGATCTTCTGCTGCTAGAAGGATGGTATGGCGTCCCACTACTGGGCAGTTGAGATTGAGACAGCAGCCCGAGAAAGAAAGTCTCGCCAGGAGGCTGGAATCGAAGAAAGTGCTACTGCGATAAAGGGAACTCGTGAAAAAGGGACCCGGCAGACTATCGCATGACAACCGCAAAGACACACGTAAAGCCCCGCTAGAAGATGCCATGGAAAAGTCGAGAACCGATATCCGACGGTTGGCAAAAGAAAGAGAAGAAAAGTTCGGAGATGAGATCGATTCATCGGAGTTCATGGACGACGAATATGCGGAAATCAATATGGTTGAGACACGAGCTTCATCGCCTTCGCAAGGTGCTCCTGCAGCCGCGAAGAGAGGAGCCGGAACCGATGAGAAGACAACTTCGAGAAAAAGACAACACGATCGCTCAAATGGCGAAAAGGATGGAAGAGATGGTCGTAGCTCCGGCCACTCTCCGCAGTCAAGTACGACCACATAGAGAGACACCCCGCGAGGTCATTCACATTGTAGACGGAGGAAAGGAGATTACATCCGTCAATGGGGATGATCAGCTGAAAAGGATACAACACAAAGTATGATCCCCGAAAAGGATATCAAGAACTTGGTAGAACAAGCGAGTGCGAGAAGCCTTAGCATAATCGAAGAACGGGACATCCATTCGGACGGGTAGACCTTACCCGGAAGAATTCGACGCCGTCCAATACCCGAAAGGCTTCGTACCACCTCTCGTTCAAGACCTTCGACGGAACCGGGAACCCCGATAGCATGTTGCACACTTTCGTGCCGCTTGTTGCAATGCCGGCGGGAGCGATGCGTTACTCTTCCGACGAGTTCGTCGGCGAGTCCGTCGAGAATCGCCTTCGACCGGTATGCGGAATTACCCAATGGCTCGGTGAAGACATTCTCAGAGCTAGAGAGCCTCTTCATCAAGCGATTTGCCGGAGCTCAACACCACATCACTATAGGTGATTTAGTGGTAGAGAAACAAAGGCCAAATGAAACTTTGGTGGATTACATACTTCGATGGAGAAACTCGAGCATGAAGTGTGAACCACAACCGCAAGAACAACATGCGATCGGCATCTTGCTTAAAAGCATTCACGGCCCGATAGCACTTCTCCTCAAAGGATTCACTATTAAGACTTTTGAGAAGTTGTTAAGCAAGGCCGGAAGCTTGCAAGAAGAGGCGAAGCAATTAAGTTTTGCCGACAAGACGGACAAGCAGAAGTCGGTGAAGACCTTCGAAAAGAAATCCGGGATCATTGCAGCAGTTGATAAAGGCAAGCAACCGATGCAAATACCACCGAAACGGCCGCAGCAACCACAACAGAATTACCGAAGAACCCCGGTCCAGCTATCGATCGTCTCCGCAAGTATGAACAACCGCCTCGTCCGCAACGTACATTAAGGGAGCTTCGAGCGAGAGAATATCCATTCAAAAATGAAGCAGTACCGAAAATGTTCCGTAGCCTAATGAAGACTCCAGATTTCCAGCTGCCAGAGCCTAAAAGACCAGAGGAAGTCAACAAGAAAGGCGATCCCAACTTTTGCCCCTACCACCGGATGCTTGGGCATAAGATAGAAGATTGCATTACCTTTAAAAGTTGGCTTAACGACAACCTTCAGAAAGGAAATATAACAATCCCGAAGGAGTACATGAAGGAACCCCATAAAGGAGGTTCCGTCAATGTTATCTCAACCGATCCCGTCATTCCGATAGATCCCTATGCAACTGACGACGGATGGACTGCCGCCTGGACGAGGTCTTCGAAGAAGATTTTAGACAGCATCCGAACCGCTTCGGTGCGAGCTTCAATTCAAAGTTCGAGACCTGTTAAGCCGGTACTATCACTTGCGATAGAAGAACCACCTCAACAGGAGGCGATTGAAGAGAAGAAGAAAATCGACGAAGAAGAGAGGACTGAGTTTCCTAAGGCTAGACTAGGGGCTGCTTATCCTAGGATAGTTGTTTCCTATTCAGGGGAGAAATCCCTCGAACCTCTGATTTTGTATGATAATCTGCTCACTTCGGTGGGATCATATAATGATAAGGGTGATGGCGTTGGCTTCGTTTTGACTGTTTCTAACGATTACGTAACTAGCGACAATCCGGACATCGATTTCGATACCAACGACAATTCTCAAATCATACACAATCTCGACGAGCAAAATAACGAAGAAGACATCCATCAAGGAGGTTACGAAAGCTCAACAAGCAACGGATCTATCTGCGAGTTTAGAGGAGCTCCAGTCACGATAGAGTTAGAGCCTTCAGATTCTGAAGATAATCCAGAAGAACCTGTCATTCCGATTCAGGAGGAGACACTAGCAAGCTCAACACCAGATTCAGAAGAAATTACAGAAGTCAACTTAAGAAGTGGAAGAGTTCTACCTCCGAGAATGGGTCCAAAAGACAAAGGAAAGCGTGTGGTTGTTCAAGAAGAACCAACCCCAGCAGAAGAAATACCCATTCGAGAAGAAGCCGAGACGCATGAAAATAAAGTAGACTACAACGTGCTAGCCCATCTTAGGAAACTACCGGCCAAACTGAGCATTTACAATGCTCTCATCTTATCAAAGGAGATGAGAGAAGCTCTGATCAAGGCCTTACTTGATCCGGAAATTTGCTTAGCTCAAATGGCCGGAGATTCCTTAGATGAGGTTTGCTCGTTAAAGGAACAGAAGGCGTTACCTTCACTGGACAATGACCTACTACTTGGGACAGCGAGATCACAACCGACCGTTGTACATTTCAGCTTACAATCGGAAAATTTACACTCTCCGCAGTATTGGTGGATCCGGGAGCATCAATCAATATAATGAGTCTTCGAACACTAGCATACTTGGAAATTGATGCTCGTGAGCTCGAAGCCGACAAAATGTTATTAAGAGGATTCAACCAGAAAGGAGAGAGAGCCCTCGGGTCAATAACGCTACTGATTAAGACCGGTGACTTAGCAAAGAAACCCGCAAAATTTCACATAATCGATTCAGAAACATCGTTCAACGCTCTGCTGGGCCGACCGTGGATACATGAAAATAGGATGGTACCATCATCTCTACATCAGTGCATCAAATACTACGATGGAGGAGAACAGTGCATCAAAGGTGACTTGCAACCATTCTCCGTACATGAAATTGGAATCCATGAAGATGCAGCTTATTATGCACCGCCGAAGAAAACAATCTTCTCCAGAAATACCGTAACAAATGAAGCAAAGAAAGTTCGGGACAACGAAGAACTTGAAGTTCTAGTCCAACAGTCACTCACCACTCCCTTCCGGCGAGATGGTGAAGGTTTCTCCACAACTCGCATCCGAGGTCGAGGCCGGGGACGAGGCCGTGGTAGAGACGTTAGGACAGTTGGACAGAGGAAACCGACCATCAATGTTGATTGGGAAGATAGTTCTGAAGAAGAAAAAGAAATCAAACAAGAAGCAGCGGCAATAAGTCGGAAGAAGCCGTAATTCAAGATCTCCCTCGAAGATGAAAAGAATGAAGAATATAAATCAATGTACGAGAAGATTAACCACTATGTACATACTATGACCCTAACCCCGATCCATTCTAACAAGATCGAGGGTATGGTGGTCAAAGAGGTACGTAACGATGGTGCAAGGCCAATCAAATTCTACCGTGGTGCTTCTACCTCCAAAACCGAAAATAATGTACAATTCGAAGATGTCACTTCATCAGAATTAATGGAATTACCTTTTGAGTGGTACTCTCCCTGTGTTCAAAATTTAATTCAACGTGGTTTATTACCTCGACAATGGACAAAAGGCCAATCACAACATTTTGAAAAATTATGGAATAACTCCGGTCGTCCTCCCAATTCAAAGTATGGTCTCGGATTCGGCACAGTAGGGTCAGTTGACGATACTGGATTTTGCTTGGTTGTCACTTGCGAGTCCAATGAAAACTGCATGGATACTACAGAAGAACTCAAAGATTTACAAATTGGAGACGCTCCACCATAATTCGAAGAAGAAATTAAATCCACAATAGATGAGTTAACGGAAGTTAACTTAGGTACTAGCGAAGAGCCTAGACCTACCTTTGTTAGCTCCTTACTCAACAAAGAAGACTCCGAAGAAATAATCAAATTATTAATGGAATTTAAGGACTGTTTTGCTTGGAACTACGATGAAATGCCAGGATTGGCTCCAGAGGTTGCGGTTCATAAGCTAGGAGTGGATCCTACTTCGTCCCGATCGGACAAGGTCCCGAAGAATGCGTCTAGAAATCGAACAACAAGTCATAGCCGAAGTTAAAAAGCTAATAGACGCCGGATTTGTCCGTGAAGAACAATACCCGACTTGGTTAGCCAATGTGGTGCCGATCGAAAGAAGAATGGTCAAATCGGAATTTGTGTAGACTTCGGAGATTTAAACAAGGCATGTCCAAAGGATGAATTCCCTCTACCGATCCCGAATTAATGATCGACATTGCTTCAACACATGAAATATTCTCGTTCATGGATGGATCTTCAGGATACAACCGGATAAAAATGGCTCCGGAAGATGAAAAGCTTACGAGCATTCGAACGCCGATCGGAGTATTTTGCTACACAGTGATGCCATTCGGACTGAAGAACGCAGGAGCAACCTACCAAAGAGCAATGACAAGAATTTTTGATGATCTCATCCATAATCAAATCGAATGCTACGTAGACGATGTGGTCATCAAAAGCAAAGTAAAGGAAAACCACTCGTATGATTTGAGAATTGTTTTCGAACGATTAAGACAATTTAACCTTAAGATGAATCCCTTAAAATGCGCCTTCGGCGTTACCTCCGGGAAATTCTTAGGGTTCGTTGTCCGACATCGTGGAATTGAAATCGACCCGGAAAAGATTAAAGCTATCTTAGAAATGCCGCCTCCCAAAACCTTAAAACAACTACGATCTTTTCAAGGGAAGCTGGCATATCTTCGACGCTTTATCTCAAACCCGTCGAGTAGGTGTCGGCCTTTCTCGGCACAAGTTAAAAAGGACGCCAAATTTATTTGGGAAGGGAAATGCCGTAAGGCTTTCGAGGACATTAAACAATATTTAATGACACCTCCCGTCTTAGCAGCCCCGAGCCTCGTGTAGACCGCCGATACTTTACACCGCGGCTCTAGACGACTCTCTCGGAGCCCCGTTAGCCTGTGTCAATGATGAGGGTAAAGAAAATGCTCTTTACTACTTAAGCCGTCGTTTACTTCCGACGGAAGTAAGGTATCCCGCAATTGAAAGCATTGTTTGGCCTCGATCTTCGCCGCTCAAAAGCTCGGGCACTACATGCTTTCTCATAAGGTCAACCCGATCTCGAAGTTTAATCCATTGCAATACTTGATGACTCGTCCAACACTTTCCGGCAGACTTGCCAGATGGTCAATGATATTATTGCAATTTGATATAACTTTCGTGCCTCTTCGTGCCGTAAAGGGACAAGCCTTAGCAGACTTTCTCACAGCACACCTTTTGCCGGCAGAATCTCCTCTCAATGACGATCTGCCAGATGAACAAATAATGAATCTAGAAGACCTTGATAATCGACGTTGGGAATTGTATTTCGACGGAGCATCTTCAAGCACACAAAGACGAAGAATCGCAAGTGATAGTGCCCGGTAAGGCGGAATCGGGCTAATCTTTATAACACCGGAGCGGGGATGTTAAGATACTCCTACCACTTGATAGAACCGTGTACAAACAACGAGCGGAATACGAAGCTCTCATAACGGGGCCGGAATTAACTATTCAAATGGGGATAACGGACATCAACCTCTACGGGGACTCGCAGCTTAATCATTCAACGGATCGCTGGACAGATATGAATTTTAAAGCCAAGACTCGAACAATACTTCCAAGTACACCATACGAGTTGTTGGAACGGATTCCAAATGTGACAATCTACAAAATTCCCGAAAAGAAAATGCTTTAGCAGATGCTTTAGCCCGTCTCGCAAAAGAATTTGCCTGTTTGCAAGATGAATCGATGGCAGTGTCGGTTCACGGACGTCGAGTCCTATCACGACTTGACATGGACACAATACAAAAATCGAAAAAGAAGAAGAATCGAGTGGCGACGAAGTGACGTGAAAACACGGAAGATTGGCGACGACCATTGATAGATTACACCGCAAACAGGAAAGCTACCGGACGATAGGTCGCTAGCCCATCGGATCAAGAAAAGAACTCGTCCTACGCATTAATAAACAACACATTGTACGGAAGGTCTTTTGATCTAATGTGGCTAAGATGCCTAAGCGGGTCCGAGGCCCGTGAAATTGCTAAAGAGGTGCATTCGAGACTCCGTGGCGCTCACCGATCGGGTCCGAAGATGAAAATGAAAATTAAAAGACTAGGGTACTACTGGCCCTCGATGATGACCGACTGCATGAAAATCGCCAAGAGCTGTCACCAATGCCAAGTGCAAGGAGTGGTTCTACACCAACCTCCAAATGTGCTACACCCGACAATTGCGTCATGGCCATTTGAATGTTGGGGCATAGATATAGTGAGTCCGATAGAACTCCATCTTCGAAAGGACATCGTTTCATTCTTGCGGCTACAAATTAATTTTCCAAGTGGGCAGAGGCAATTCCACTTAGAGAAGTGAAAGCACACCACGTGCTACAATTTTTCAAGAACTAAGTTGTCTACCGTTTCGGGGTGCCGCGCAGGATCATCTCAGATAATGGGTCAGCATTCAGAAGCACGCAAATCAATAATTTTGTCAGGAGACACGGAATCGACTGGCGATACTCAACAATTTACTACCCAAGAGCAAACGGTCTTGCTGAGGCTTTTAATAAAACTCTTGTTCAAATCTTAAAGAAAACCTTGGACGATAATAAGAGAAATTGGCACGAGAAATTGTTAGAAGCCTTATGGGCCTACCGTGACAACCTTCGTAACTACTACTCAAGCTACACCTTACGCTCCGGTGTATGGGTCCGAGGCGAGTGTTACCTTTAGAGGTTCGGCTTCCTTCACTCGGAATTGCGAGTTGCAAACAAGATCATGACGAAGAGAACGCCAAATTACGACTCGAAGAATTAGAAGGCTTGGAAGGGAAAAGACTTGCAGCGCAACGAATTTAGAACTATACCAAGCTAAGATGGTTCAAGCCCATGACAAACCGGGTCTGCCCAAGAGCCTTCAAAGTTGGTGACTTAGTTCTCGTTCTCAAGAGACCTATTCTTGCACACCGCAAGATAGAAGGAAAATTTGAACCCACTTAGGAAGGACCATTTGTGGTTGAAACAGTATACTCAGGAGGTTCCTACCAGCTAGTGAATTGCCAGGGAGAACGACATATGCTTCCGATCAACGAACGGTACTTGAAAAAGTATTACGCTACCTGATGTTTCGAAGGAATGAATTCTTCATCCCTAAGAAACACGGGCGAAGTAATTACTTATGATTGGGTCCGAACCCAAAAATAATAAAATGTGCTAAAATAAATAAAGTCATGATAATAAAGTTTTCCTTGTTTTCTTTTCCAAATCAAGATCTCTTTCCTGACCTTATCCCGCTTCATTCCTGTTAAATTCTAAAATACAAGAAGTAATAAAAAAAATGTCTTTAACAAACGTTTTCTTAATGTTCTTGTTCTTAGTACAGCCCCTGATCCTTTTCCTTGTCTTTTCGCAGGGAAATGTCGAACGGCGGTTGGTCCTGAACTTTAAGAATGGCGTAAGCCTTGCACTCGATGAAAAGAGGGTGAAAGATGGAGCGATAATCGAGATTGACTCGGATTTCGCACCGACGAGCCTACGATACGAGGAAAGTGACCGGATCCCGCTAACCGAGAAGAACTACCCGGGCAAACAGTGATGAAAGTGGGTGGCCCAAGCCACCAATCCAGTAGCAAGAAGAGAAAGGCAAATACTGAAGAAGACAAGAAAATGAAGTCCGTAGTCGCTACAGCGGAGGGCAGACTTGTCAGCGCCGCGCCCACAGAGATTCATGAAGTTCGAAGGGCTACTCTCACAGCCACGCAACGAAGAAATAAGAATCGCCATATCCGTAAGATGTAAACAAAACTAGCTGCGGACCAGCGCGACGAGACAGTTGCTAATGCCGGTACATACACTTCGAGGACACTCGGTTCACCAGGAACCCGAAGAAAGGAGGCCGGTTCTAGGATAACGAAAGAATCGTGGAAATCTCCGGAAGATCGAAGAAAGAAGGCTACCACGCCACCGGATAGAACCACAAGTGATGCATGACCTTGTTGCGAAGCAACCCCGGGGATGTCCCGACGAGCATCATCCCCGAGGAGCCGAGGTATGCAGGAGAACGTGAAGGGATTGAACCGTATATCCCACAATATGTCACAAGGCCTCGCCATCTCAGCATCATTTCGGAATACGAACCGGAGAGAATGCAAAATGTTGAAAAGAAAACCTTTGAATACTTCAAGAGAATTAAAGGTAGAAGAATCAATATACTAGAGGGCCTCGAGCTACATACCGACGTATTCTCCGAGTATGAACAACGACGAAATCGTGGATTGTATCCGGGATTTGAAAAGAATGGGCCGAGCAGGCCGCCTAAGGGAAAATACCTACTCGAACCCCGGAGATGGATGCCAGGGAAGGGAAGAATCACAATACAATGCGGATGCTGCTACAACTTTGCTGAAGACAGGAAGGGAAACCCAACGGGAATACTCCGTCATGGGCAAGTAGATCCGATGCCATTAGTCATCAAGAGAATGGTAAAGAGATTGATAACATGGAGGGTACGCGACGGATTGCATACCCAATAGCCGCATTATCAACATCTACAAACAGAGGTGACCGCATACCCCCACATATAGATCACCACGACTTCCTCGAACTTTCCGCACGACCTCTTTCCCGAACTAGTGTGACATCATGTTCGGATCCGACCTCCGGATAGCAGTGCCCGGTGAGTTCCGAGGGCCGCAAAGATACCTTTACCGATAGGTTCCGTCATGATACCGAAGGGCAACGGAGCGTATATCGCTAAGCATTGCATACCGTGAGTGCCGAGAAGCGGATCTCGCTTACTTTCGGGAGAATGGACGACAATGAAGACACCTTACCATTTCCAACTGTGACCCAAAGCTAGAAAGCCTCCGACCTTACGAGCCGTGAGTTACATGGGAGATATCACACCTCCAACATACATCCAATCGGCATCCTTGCCAAGGATGGCTTGGAAGGTGATGTTATTAACCATGTACCCCACTATTCAGACATGGATTTTTGACAGATGCTTCTTTGGATGGACCAACAAAGATCATACATAGTCCGTTTTGAGTCTACATGGATTGTATGAAATGCATTCCGGATCGAGTTCTATGATGTATCTTCAATATGATTGGAATGAAAGTGACCATGTCACATTTTTGGCTTTCACCTCTTTTGTGCAAATTGATTGGGAAACACCATTAAAGTTAAATGAACTTCGAACAAAGAACAGAAAAGAAATAAAAAAAGGGATAAAAGAAAACTTTCTTTAAAAATCTTAAAAAATGACGAACACCAAATTCACATGAACATTATATAAACGATAAAATAAAATTTGAATCATTAAAAGATAAACGAAATCAACATGAATGTTAAATCAAATCACAAATCAAATTCTCAATCAAATTCCAAATCCACTCCCGATCAAATTTCAAATTTGATCTTCCAAATTTCAAATCAAATCTTAAATCAAATTTCAATCGAGTTCAAACTCATCCTTCCAAATCTCAAATTCAATCTTTCCAGAATTCAAGTCTCAATCAAATTCAAATTCAATTTCTTCCAGCATCTCGAATCAAATATCAATCAAATCAAATTCAAACTTTTGGGTCGAGGATTTTACATCCAAGATCGCACTCGCTTTAGGATTCTTTCCTATTGCACTCGAAATACATCAAATTCAAACTTTTGGGTCGAGGATTTTACATCCAAGACCGCACTCGCTTTAGGATTCTTTTCCTATTGCACCGAAATACATCAAATCCAAAATTTTGGGTCGAGGATTTTACATCCAAGACCGCATCGCTTTAGGATTCTTTTCCTATTGCACCGAAGTACATCAAATTCAAACTTTTGGGTCGAGGATTTTACATCCAAGACTCGCATCGCTTTAGGATTCTTCCCTATTGCATTGAAGTACATCAAAATTCAAACTTTTGGGTCGAGGATTTTACATCCAAGACTGCACTGCTTTAGGATTCTTTTCCTATTGCACTGAAATACATCAAATCCAAAATTTTGGGTCGAGGATTTTACATCCAAGACCGCATCGCTTTAGGATTCTTTCCTATTGCACCGAAATACATCAAATTCAAACTTTTGGGTCGAGGATTTTACATCCAAGACCGCACTCGCTTTAGGATTCTTTTCCTATTGCACTGAAATACATCAAATCCAAAATTTTGGGTCGAGGATTTTACATCCAAGACTGCACTGCTTTAGGATTCTTTCCTATTGCACTGAAATACATCAAATCCAAAATTTTGGGTCGAGGATTTTACATCCAAGACTGTATCGCTTTAGGATTCTTTCCCTATTGCACTCGAAGTACATCAAAATTCAACTTTTGGGTCTTGGATTTTACATCCAAGACCGCATCGCTTTAGGATTCTTTCCTACGGCACCGAAATACATCAAATTCAAACTTTTGGGTCGAGGATTTTACATCCAAGACCGCATCGCTTTAGGATTCTTCCCTATTGCACTGAAGTACATCAAAATTCAAACTTTTGGGTCGAGGATTTTACATCCAAGACTGCACTGCTTTAGGATTCTTTTCCTATTGCACTGAAATACATCAAATCCAAAATTTTGGGTCGAGGATTTTACATCCAAGACTGCACTGCTTTAGGATTCTTTCCTATTGCACCGAAATACATCAAATTCAAACTTTTGGGTCAAGGATTTTACATCCAAGACTGCACTCGCTTTAGGATTCTTCCCTATCGCACCGAAGTACATCAAAATTCAAACTTTTGGGTCGAGGATTTTACATCCAAGACCGCACTCGCTTTAGGATTCTTTTCCAATTGCACTCGAAATACATCAAAATTCAAACTTTTGGGTTGAGGATTTACATCCGAGACTGCATTGCTTTAGGATTCTTTCCCTATTGCGATGAAATACATCAAAATCAAACTTTTGAGGTTAAGGATTTTATATCCAATACCGCATTACTCTGAGATCTCTCCTCATTGCAATGATTCAATCCGATCAATTCAATTTTCTTTCGAGGTTGAAGATGTTACATCTACAACCTCAGAATTCCAATTTTCATTTCAAATCAAATCCTTCAAATTAATCTTGACAAACTTCAATCTAAATTGAAACTCCAAACTAAAATCTAAACTCACACATCAAAACTTAAATTGAAACAAAATAAAATCTAAATCGAAATTCCCCAGGTCATGTGATTTGGGATTCACCTCCTTTTCCTTTCCCCAGTGAGAGTTTAGGAATCTCCGGTTTCAGAGATATACTTGCTACTCCCCAGTGAAAACTCCTCTATTTCATCCTAAGTTTGGCACTTGGATGTTTGTGTTGGTTTTGTTGATCGCTTCGGTCAACACCAATACGCGCGGTGTGCTCCGTCGACTCACCACACCTACTCGGGGTCCATTTGTTGACCTCATTTTTGATGAGGTCTTCTCTTCTTCTCTTTAGTACTTAGGATCTAGCCTTAGGCTTTTCCTCCGACTATCTTAGAGGACAAGAATCGGGACCCACCTTTTAGAAATTCAAACCACTTCTTAACTCCCCGCAAACTCCACAAACTTGATCGTAGACCCCTAATCACCTAGAGGGTTGAAATCGGATGTGGAAGTTTAAAGGATGAGTTCCTATAGGACTCTTTGGCCTTAGGATCGCCCAGGCGGCCCTGGTCTGGTGAAGGGGTTGAATTACACACACACTACACTTATACACTACACCTACACATTACACTTCCACATAACTCCTAAAACCACACCCATACCTAACTTGACCTCCTGACTCATGTAGGTGATTCACATGGATGGTCCTTAACCCCTAAGCCCTTGGCTAAGAGGGTTAGGAACAACATGGTGAATGCCTCAAATGAGTCCCTTCATGGCTCACATGGGCTTGCCATGGCTTCATGGCTCAACCAAAATGACTTCTTTCCACTTACATCCACCCAATCTTCAATTTTCCAAATTTTCAATTTTTTGACCCCCGGGACCCTACACCCGCTTAGCCTACCCAAAACCCCCGAAATTACCCAAATTTCTCAAAATTTCCAAATTATCCAAAATTCTCCAAAATCATTCCCAAACATTTCCACATCACTTAAATTGATCATCCATACCCAAAAATACCAAAAATTCCAAGAAAACCTCCCAATACCCTCCAAATACCCAAAATACCCCTCTTGACCAAAAAATCCAAAAATTCAGAAAATTCCCAGAAAATTCCAGAAAATCCCAAATATTCCCAATTTCATTTTGTCCAACTACACCAAGAGCTAATTTTGTCAATTTACCCTACTTTTGTCAAAACCCCAATTTGACCCATTTTAACCCTAAGTGAACCCAATGTCAAACCAAACCTACCCAATTGACCCCAATTTTGGTCTAATTCAATTCTAAACTTCAATTCAATATCCCAAATACCAATCTAGACCAAATACAAGCCCAATTTGATTGACATTTGGATCTAATCTCACTTTTGGCCTTAAAGCCCAATTTGGACCCATGAGTCCAAACCCCAAAATCAAAGCCCAACCAAAGTCAAAACCTCTTTGAAACACTCCCATAAACATTTCTCAACATTAATTTTATATCAATTTCAACCCTAGCCCAACATTAGCCCAAGTTAGCCCAATTTGACCTACATAGGCCCACTTACCAAATAAATCCAAATTCAAACCAATTCAACTCCAAATCACACCAAATTGATTCCAAGCCCTTCATAGAACATCCCTAAACCAATTATGACATTTATTTGACAAAGTTCTTCACAAAATCTTTACCCAAATGCCCATCCTAAAATCAAAAAATCCCATTCCCCTTAAACTTTCCTAAAAGCCCACTTCGCCACATTCAAAAGCTCAAATCCATCCAAAGCCCACATGGCATTTCCCCTCATCATCCATTTAATCAAAATCACCCCTAAGTTTCAAAATCATCAATTAAACCATTACAAATCAAGCTTCATGCAAATTTTCACCAAAATATCCAAAATTCTTAAAACCCATTTCCATTAAATTGACTCAACTTTCCCCAAGCCAAAGACAAGCCATGCAAGCCATGGACAAGCCACATGAAGCCATGGAAGGCTTGACATGTGACCATGCCATTAATGGTAAAAGGAGGGGCCCCTTTCCTAATCTTTCATTAAGTTTTTTTACCTTAAGCATGTCACACACTAAACCATGTTTAGCCACCTCATCATGGATAGAGACCACACCACTCTCCCTTGGTTGACCCAACTGATCCTCTCAGCCCAAAATCAGGCCATGGGGAGGTGCACCCAACCCAAACCAATGGGTTGACCAAATTAAGGCCAAAATGACCCCCTCCCCATTCCATTTTAATTCAAAGCCTTTACACATGGCAATTGCCAATTGATTGCACAAACCTCCAACCCTGACCCACCTGGACCTGAGGGTGACCCATGCCTGCCGGCCAGCCGCCTAGATCGCCGGAAAACACCATGGCCGAGACCTTGGGAGGAGCCAAAGTTTGGAATTCCCACTTGCTGAGCTGCCCCATGCCAAATGGTCACTATGGCTGTTCTTCTCCTCACCGCGAGCAGGCTCGATCCCATGCCTCAACTCCCCCGGAAGGCTCTCCGACCTCTCCTATTTAAACCCCTCACCCTCACAACCATGGAGGAGAGTTGCACAAACCTTGCCGAAACTCTGCCAAAATTGTTCTAAACCCTTCTCCACCCTTAGAGCAGTTGATCCCCAGTGTCAATTTGCCCTAATCCCCACTGACAAAATCCAATTTCTCAACTGAAATTTCACCCAAAACCGGGACACTTCTCCACAGGTGAGCCAATCCCCAAATTGATTGGTTCTACACCTTCACCGGACCAAGGGAAGGAGTCCCCAAGCAAAAGCCCCATCTCCAGGCCACCCGGTTGCTCCGACCTCCAAGCTTTGTGATCGGCCGTGGTCGAAATCACACCTAGACAATTCACCGGACCGGGAGACTTCATCCGGAGCTTGCCGGGATCTAATCGAAGGTGCAACAACCCTCAGATTGAAGCCACACTTCTCTGAGCAAAGGTATGAGCTAATTCTTCATCCCGAGCTTCTGGAGATTCTCCATTTCAAATGCTTTAATTTCAATGCATGATAACCGTATAGATGTATTCGTCTCTTCAAGACGAATCCATAGAGCATAAGAACATGAAAATCCATTGAGTATCGAGTGAGATATTAGGGATTTAGTGTGGACGGCTCTCGGGTGAGGACACTTGGGGACGATGAACGGATGCCGTCCATTCAATACACGCGCGGACGGACGGCCAGGATCGCGTCTGATCAGAAGACGGAACGATACAGCGGGCCCCGGGAGCACTGAGTCAGATGGCGGCGTCGAATGGGAGCGCGCCATGCGGCGTTTCGGAGATGCCGAGGTTGACGCAGCGCCGCGTGGATAAATAGAAAATTAGGGATTTTTCTGATTTATTTAATTCCCTAAACTTTAAAAATTCATAACTTTGTGTAGAAAAATCAGAAAAATAAAATAAAAATACCCTCTTGCTCAGTGAACAGAGGAGAATAATGCGGAAAAGAAATCATTTAATTTCACCAAGTATTTTATTTTTAATAATTTATTTACTCTCTGCATACTTTTAATTCTCCATGCATGTATACAATTCACCATGGCATGAGACCATAGGGCTTTGAAGCCTCCGAATTTGGGAACATTCCCCGAATTTTCCGAAGTCGAGGCCATCCCTATGAAGAGTTATTGATTTTTCAAATTCATGTTACTGTTTTGAGTATTTTAATTCCAATAAATAGCATGTTGTGAAATAAATTCTAGGAAAATTTGGTGATGTTCCTTATGACCAGAGGACCCTAGGAAAAATAGGTTTTGAGTTAGTTCGTTTAAAATACCCCTAATTGGCTTAAACACCCAAAATAGGTCTCTAATTAATTAGAGCTAACCATACATCAAATTGACTTGAAATCAATGCTCCACTGACCTTTAGGATCAGAGGAACCCACCATAAAAATTTGAGGTCAATTGGACTTGGTTAGCCCTACTAATTGGGTTGATTAAGCCATTTAGTCAATTTAAACTTTAAAAATTCATAACTTTCAAAATATCTTTCAAAAATTCACCAAATTGGTTTTGGAGCCTCTCTGATATTAGGGGAATTTAAGAAAATTAAAATTTCAATTTTCCAAAAAAGTTGATTTTTTAATATTATTTTAATATTTTAATAATTAAAAAATAATAAAAATCACAAAAATAATAAAATTCACTAAAATGTCACATTTTGAATTTTAATCACTTAGGAACAAATCCCATATTTTTCTTAGGTCTATTTAGTGAGATATTAAATTTTAAAGCTCTAGGGCAATTTTAAAATTAAAAAAAATGTATTTTCTAGCATTTTCACTAAAATAATTATAATAAATCATAGAAAAATCAGAAAATTGCAAAATTTTCTTCTCTGATTTCCTTGATATCAGAGAGATTTTTGAAAAATATAAAATTCATTTTTCAACATTTATTTTATTTTTAAATTAATTAACACTCCAAAAATTAAAATAATTATAATAAAAATAATATAATTCAAAAAATCACCAAAATTAGTCCAAGTGGTCCTCTGGTCATTAGGAATGTCCCCTAATTTTCTTAAGGACAGAAACTTTCCCTTGGTCATGTTATTAAATTTTTTTTGAAAATCTCTATTTTCTACCAAAAATAATTATATAAATAAATTAAATACAGAAAAATCACATTTTCTCCTCTCATGTCTTTATTAACATATGAGTGAAGTTACATAAAAATTTCAAGTTCATTTGAGTTCAATTTAGTGAGTTACGAAATTATTAAGCTTAAAGGATAAAGTGGTAATTAAAATTTTTAACCCTTAATTAAAACTTTAGGTTTAATAAAAAATTAACAAGTAAAATATTTGATCCTAATCTGATTTGGATGATTGAAATTTAAATAATTAAAGGGTAGAAACCCATTAAGCAATTTTAAAATGATTAAACTTTAATTAAATAATGGATTAAATTTGGAAGAATAATAAAATTAGAATTATTAAAATAGGGATATTATTAGGAAGAGAATTATTCTTTAATTTAAAAATCCCTAAATTAATTATCTCATTAATATTCAATTCTTAATTAAAATGATAACTCAAATTCAAAACATTAAAAGACTTAATCATTAAACTAAAATTAAATTATTAAACTCTTTTAAAAATTTCAATTAAATTAAAAAAAATAAAATTAAATTAAAAATTAAATTAAATTAAGTAAATTAAATTGGATTAAATTAAATTAAATTAAATTAAAATTAAAAGTTGAATTAAATTAAATTAAATTAAATTAAATTAAACAAATTAAATTAAATTAAATTAATTAAATTAAATCAAATTAAGATTAAAAATTAAATTAAATTAAAGATTAAATTAAATTAAATTAAATAATTAAATTAAATTAAATTAAATTAAATCAAATTAAATTAAATTAAATAATTAAATTAAATTAAATTAAATTAAATCAAATTAAATTAAATTAAATCAAATTAAATTAAAACTAAATCAAATCAAATTAATTAATGTAACATCAAATCAAATTAAATTGAATTAAATTGAATTAAATTAAATTAAAACTCAATTAAATTAAATTAAATTGAATTAAATATAACATCACCTAAAACAGAAAGAAATTAAATATAAAGCAACTTGAACACTATTCCAAATTTAAACTCATTAATTGAAATTAAACTAAATCACAAACCATCTGAACACTAATCTACCCTCAAATGTTTTAGTTATCATAACTCCTAAACAGAACATTAAATGAAATGTTACTTCACCTATAGGATATTCAAATGTCCTAGTTCACTGAGCAAGATAACAACAAAACTTGAATTCCCGGACGATTAATTCATTTGTATAATTAAATTCATTTGGACTTAAAACAATCCTAGAAATATTGAAAAGATGTTTAAGATTTGTCTTAAGCACTTCCTCGATATGATAGGATGTTCATAAGAACAATTAAACTTAATTATTCTTTGATGAAGAAAATCGTCCTTAAACCAAAACACAAAAAACCTAGACGTCATAGGAAATGACTAGCTATAGGATTAGGAATTTGGTAGAAAACCATAACCCTTCCCTTAGCTTTACCTAGGAACTTGCTTAAATATTCTAATTGTGTTTTAAGTGCAGCTTGGGATGACGGGAAGACCCTCCAGGTACGCTTTTATTTTATTGCAATCTACTTTATTACAATTTACTTTCTTGCAATTTATTTAACTGCATTGCACTTACTTTTCTTGCATGATAAACAACTGTTGCATGAAAACCCATACCTTTAGGATAGTCCCTAAAACTGAAACCAAAACTAAGTTAAAAGTCATTGCAAGATAAAATTCACCGCCACAATATTTCAAAATATAAAACAACTCAAAATTTAATCACAAACAGAACACAAAACTACAATTACAATTAAATTAAAACGTCCGGTTGGATGATCGGGAATACCTCGGATGATGTAACCTACGTGTTGCTAACGGGATTTCCCACGGTCTAAATGAAAGTGTGAAACTCATTCAGTTGAGTTTAGCAAATTCATCTGGACTAAGTGAATCCGATAAAAATAATGATGCCGGAAGGATGGAACCGTGGGATCTTAACCGGTGTCGTTATAATCAACTTTAAGATTTGTTTTAATTAAAATATTGAAACACTTGGAAATTAAGATTTTCTCTAAACCAAGAAACTTTTCTCATCCCCGATTTATGATTTCTAAAACTAAACCTCTCGCAACAACAAGGAGCTCGGAGCATGATGGGCGAGCATGGCCATCGTCGTCGACAAAACTTGAATCTACATCAAGCAAAACTTTCCTAGAACTAAACAACCAAGCCATAGGACTTCGAGGTAATTTGCCTAGTGCAACATAAATCCTCAACTCTTCGTTAGGCATTTGCATTACAAATTAAGCCCTAACCGGTCTTAGGATTCCGAGGTAGTCGTTGGGTACGACATAAACCCTCACATCTTCAAGGCTATTTGTATGATTCTATCATATAAATATAAGTCCTAATTAATTAAAATTGGCAAAATCAAAACATTTAAATAAATATTAGGACTTTCTTAAATCCAAGCCAAACAATAGGATAGTCGGGAAATTACCGAAGTTCACTTCAAATCTGTGATTTCTCCTACTTTTCTTCCTTTGGATTCACAAAACAAAATGTTCCAAACTTGATCCATTCCCTATTGAAATTCCAAAATTCAATCCCTTGAAAATCTTAAACTTTGAAATTCTTGAGAGCAGAATTATCGATTATTATCGAGAGTTTTCTTAGGTGATTCCCATCACTTAAGATGTAATTAACTATAGGGGCTTGCCCTTATAGGGAATTTTAAAGAACCTGAGTAATATAAACCCCGTTTAATGTTTTCATATTAAGCGAGGGAATTTTGTCGGCTTATAAAATTGGTTCGCGGACCAAACGGATGTCACAAATCTTCTAGTTTATTTAATCGAGCCCCACCGTCGAGCGGTTTGTCTATCCTTAGGGATAGATACACGGTTTGTGGTGCGGTGCTCGTTTATATAAACTATTTGGGATGTGAGACCGGTTTAATCTCATATCTTAAAACCTTCAAATTTAAAATTATTTTCAAAATCAAATACTACTTTTCAAATTATTTATTTTAATTAAATTAAAAATTCGCCGACAGCTTCTGTTAGGCGACCCCCCCCCTTTTTTAAAATAACATACAACCTAAAAATATGCCGACAAACTCGTGGAACAAAACATTAAAGAAACAATGGCTCAGGTAAAAGCTGGATCATTAATTTAGAAGGGTAGACCATATCCAGAGACATTTGACTCTGTTCAATACCCTAAAGGTTTTGTTCCTCCTGTCTTTAAAATGTTTGATGGAATGGGCAATCCCTAACAGTATTTATCACATTTCAGAGCAAGATGCTGTAATGCCGGGGGAAATGATGCCCTTTTATTTCGACAATTTCTTAACAGTCTCACAGGAGTAACCTTCGATGGTATGCGGAACTTCCTAATGGGGCTGCTAAAACTTTTATAGAGCTTGAAAGCCTCTTTATCCAACGCTTTGCTGGAGCACAACATCATACTACAGTTGGTAACTTGGTAGTAGAAAACAAAAACCAAGAGAAAGTTTAGTGGATTATATTTTACGCTGGAGAAATCTCCGCATGAAACGTGAACCACAACTTCAGGAACAACATGTCATTGAAATCTTACTTAAAAATATTTATGGTCCTATAGCATTCACGCTTAAAGGATTTACAATAAAGACATTTGAAAAATTGCTCAGTAAAGCTGCCAATCTTCAAGAAGAAGCAAAGCAAATGAGCGTAACAGAAAAGACTGAAAAGACAAAAACTATCAAAACATTTGAAAAGAAGCCAGGAAATGTTGTAGAAAAAGGTAAACAAGTGATGCAGATTCAACCCGAACAAAAGAAACAACAACGACAAAACCAATCATCATCACAATCCTCCTCTTCTCAACTGCAACTTCAATAACCAATTCCAGTACCGGCAGATAAGAAAACGATGGCTGAAAGAATGAATAAAGAATATCCATTTAAAACTGAAGCCGTCAGTAAAATATTTTGTAGTCTGCTTAAAGTATCAGAATTTAAGTTACCAGAACCTAAAAGGCCAGCGGAAATGGACATGAAGGATAATCCGAATTATTGTCCTTATCATAGAATGCTTGGACATAAAATTGAAGAATGTTTTGTCTTCAAAGACTGGTTAGAGTGCAACTTTAAAGAAGGAAATATAGTAATTCCGAAAGAATATTTGAAAGAACCTGACAAAGGTTCAGTCAATATGATTTCAATGGAAAATTTTAATTCCAAAAGCAAGAACAAAGACAACATTGTTCGAGATAAATCTTCTGAGGAGATCCTTACTAAATATCATGTTACAAAACCTCCCAAGAAAGAAGAGAAAAAGAAAAATAAAGAACTAAAAAGGATTAGAGGTCTTCCAGATGTAGGGACTGTAATTCCTTTTTTACCCTCTCGTTCGTATGATTCCTCATTTTCTATTAGGATAGTTATATTGGATGAAGGATGAAAAATACTTAAACCAATGACTTTGTATGATGTTCTTTTTACTCCTACTGTGAATAATAATAATTCCAGTTTTGTTTATATTTTGTCTATTTTGGGTGATGCTTCTGAAAATAATCATTCAAATTCTAATCATGTAGACAATGCTCAAATCGTATATGATCTTGATCAATCTAACGACAACAAAAATGACAAAAACATTGATGAAAAATCTGACAATGATAAAGATGAAAATGACATTGATACATTACAATTACAAGGAACTCTAATTTCCATAGAATTAGAATCTTCGGACTCGGAAATAGAAGAATCCAATAGTCAACTTGAAGAAATAGTTGAAATTAATTTGAGAAGTGGAAAAGTTCTACCTCCTAGAATGGCTCCACAAGATCATTGCTCCAATACATTCTCAACTCCTTGAAAGAGATAAGGATGATCTTCATGACAAAGTGGACTATAATATACTAGCTCATTTGAGGAAGTTACAAGAAAAATTAAGCATCTATGACGCTCTTATGCAATCTAATGAAATGAGAGAGTCATTGATAAAAGCCCTTTTAGATCCAGACATTTGCTTAGCTCAGCTTACTAGTATTACTCAAAATGAAAATTTTCCATTGGAAGAATCAATGAAAATTAATTTCTCTGATAATGACTTGTTTCTCGGAACAACTGAACATAATCGTCCACTATATATCACAGTAAACATAAATGATACGATACTTTCAAGGGTTCTTATTAACCCAGGTGCCTCGGTTAACATTATGAATTTGAGAACTCTTACATATCTAAATATTGACGCATCCCAATTATCAAGAGATACGATGATGTTATGAGGATTCAATCAACAAGGGGAATGAGCTCTTGGATCCATAACATTGCTTCTAAAGATAGCCGACTTAACAACAACGACAAAATTTCATATCATTGATTCTGATACCTCTTTTAATGCCTTACTTGGCAGACCATGGCTTCATGAACATAAAATGGTTCCTTCTTCGTTGCATCAATGCATAAAATATCTATGAAAAGGACAAGAATGTCGTATTCTAGGAGATTTACAACTGTTTTCAATCCATGAAATCGGTATACATGAAGATACAACATATTATGCTCCTATAAAAAAAACAGTATTCTCTAGAGAGCAATAGTGGATGTTAAAGAAAAAGACAAAGGAAAGAAAATAAACGAAAAAATATATTTTTCTTCAAAGACAAAAGGAACTAATTCTCGCCAGACTTATACTCGAGGTCGAGGACGAGGACGAGGGAAAGAAGATCCGCTTGTTACAATGAAGAAAACATTGAAATTCAAAATCCACTTGGACTCTGAAGAAGAAACAACATCAATGGTTTTAAAGGAACCTCAATTAAAAATATCTCTAGAAGAAGAAAATAAAGAAAAACAATTTGAATCTATGTATGACAAAATCAATCATTATATACATTCTATGACTCTAACTCCAATCTCTACAGCTAAGATTGAGAATCTAGTAGTCAAAGAAGTATATAGTAATGAAATAAAGCTAATTAAGTTTAGACTTAGCTCTACTTCTTCTAATACTGAAAATGATGTAAAAATAGAAGATGAAAATCTTCAAAAATCAATGAAAATTCCTTTTGAGCTGTATTTTCCTTGGGCACAAAACTTTATTCGAAATAGTTTAATGCTCAAACGATGGTCTCTAAAGCAACCACATTTTATTGAACAAATGTGGAATAATATCAAACGAAATACCAATTCCAAAGAAGGAGTTGGATTTGGTACTTTGGAACCATTGGATGATACAAAATTTTGTCTGGTTATTGCTGAAGAACATGATTCCGAACTACTATCTGACATTCCAATTGAAGATGCTTCTCAATAATTGGAAGAAAAAATTAAATCTACAATTAATGAATTAAAAGAAATAAATTTAGGAACTAATGAAAATCCAAAACCAACTTTCATTAGTTCATTCCTTAATAATGAGGACACAAAAAATATAATTCAATTTTTAACATAATACAAAGACTGCTTTGCTTGGACTTATGATGAGATGCCTGGTTTATCTCCAGAAGTTGCAGTCCATAAACTTGGGATAAATCAAATTGTAATTCTTGTTAAACAAGCTCTAAGAAGGATGCACATTGAAATAGAGCAACAAGTCATTACGGAAGTTAAGAAACTAATAGAAGCTAACTTCATACGAGAATAAAATTATCCAACATGGTTAGCCGATGTGGTGCCAGTTAAAAGAAAAATGGACAAATAAGAGTCTGCATAGACTTCAGGGATCTAAACAAAGCATGTCCAAAAGATGAATTCCCTTTACCAATTCTTGAGTTAATGGTTGATATAGCATCGAAACATGCAATATTTTCCTTTATGGATAGATCATCAGGATACAATCAATAAAAATGTTCTCGGAAGATGAAGCAAATACAGCTTTCCGGACACCCATAGAAATATATTGTTATAAGGTTATGCCATTTGGACTAAAGAATGCCGGTGCAACCTATCAAAGAGCCATGACACGGATCTTTGATGAATTAATACACAATCAAGTCGAATGCTATGTGGACGATCTGGTTGTCAATAGTAAACAAAATGATGATCATATATACGATTTGAGAATTGTCTTTGAACGACTACGACAATACAATGTTAAAATGAACCCCTTAAAGTGCGCTTTCGGTGTCACTTCAGGAAAACTTTTAGGATTTGTGGTTCGACATTGTGGGATAGAAATTGATCCTCTCAAAATTGAAGCTATCCTAAATATGCCTCCTCCTAAAAATCTAACTCAATTGAGATCATTTCAAGGAAAGTTAGCATATATACAACGTTTCATTTCCAATCTATCAGGTAGGTGTCAGCCTCTTAGTGCCCTTACTAGAAAAGATACCAAATTTGTGTGGGACGAAAAATGCCAACACGCCTTTGAAAACATCAAACAATACCTGACAACCCCTCTTGTCTTAGCAGCCCCTGTATTAGGAAGACCTCTAATCCTTTACACCACGGCATTGGACAACTCCCTTGGAGCATTATTTGCACAAGTAAATGATGAGGGAAAAGAAAATACATTATACTATTTAATTCGTTGTCTGGTTCTGACAGAAACAAAATACCCGACAATCGAGAAGCATTGCTTAGCCTTGATTTTCGCAGTTAAAAAACTAAGACACTATATGCTTTCTCATAAAGTAACTCTTATTTCAAAAATTAACCCACTCCAATATTTAATGACACGACCGACACTTTCTGGGAGATTAGTAAGATTGGCAATGATCTTACTTCAATTCGACATAACATTCGTACCATTACGTGTTGTTAAAGGACAAATCTTGGCAGACTTTTTAGCAGCACACCCAATTCCAACTGGATCACCTCTTAATGATGATTTACCTGATGAACATATATCGAAAATAAAAGATTCCAATATACAACGATGGGAACTTTACTTTGATGGAGTATCATCTGCACAGAAAGATAAAGAAAAACAGACAATTATACCAGGCAATGCTAGAGTTGGATTGATTTTCATCACTCCAGACAAAACGATGATGCCATTTTCCTATCATCTGACTGAACCATGTACAAATAACAAAGCAGAGTATGAAGCGCTCATAACTGGTCTAGAATTGACAATACTAATGGAAATTAAAAGTATTGATATTTATGGAGATTCTCAGTTAATTATTAATCAAATTGCTGGCAAATATAAAACTCTGAAACCTCGACTTGAACAATATTCTAGTTACACTCTGAAGTTACTTCAGCAAATTCCTGACATGAAATTTTCCTAGTCCCAAGATGAAATAATTCTTTGGCAGATGCTCTCGCAAAACTTGTAAAAGAATTTGCTTGTCCAGAAGAAGACGACATACCGATTTCTATAAAAGGATGACAAGTTCTTTCTCAAAATGATATGGAAAATCTGCATAAAATTGGTGAAAACATAGTAATGACGACGAATGACGAAAGAGATGATTGGCGACAACCAATTATTCAATATTTACAAACTGGAAGATTATCTGAAAACACTTCTATTGCCGCTCAAATTAAACAAAGAGCATTATCATATGCTCTAATAAATGATGTCCTTTATAAACGATCTTTTGACCAAATGTGGTTAAGATGCTTAAACCAAGTTGAAGCTCAAGAGATTATTAAAGAGGTTCATTCAAGTTTATGTGAAGCACATCAATCTGGACCTAAAATGAAAATGAAAATTAAAAGAATGGGTTATTATTGGTCGACAATGATGACTGATTGTCTTGGTGTTGCAAAGAAATGTCATCAATGCAAGATACACGGGGTAGTTCTGCATTAGCCCCCAAATGTTTTACACCCAACTGTTGCATCTTGGCCATTTGAATGTTGGGGTACTGACATAGTGAGCCCTATAGATCCTCCATCATCTAAAGGTCATCGATTTATTCTAGCATCCACTGACTATTTCTCGAAATGGGCAGAAGCGATACCGCTTAGAGAAGTCAACGCAGAACAGGTTCTTTATTTCTTTAAAACGCATATCGTTTATAGATTTGGAATCCCTCGAAGGGACATATCAGACAATGGATTGGCCTTTAAAAATAAAAAAATAAATAACTTTATCCAAAGACATGGAATAGACTAGAGATACACCACAATCTATTATCCTAAAGCCAATGGTTTAGCTGGAGCCTTCAATAAAACATTGGTTCAAATTTTGAAAAAGACATTAATCAACAACCCAAGACAGTAACATGAACGACTAATAGAAGCTTTATGGGCTTATAGAACTACATATCGAACGCCAACACAGTCAACACCGTTTTCTTTGGTATATGGTTCTGAAGCTATTTTACCACTTGAAGTCCAAATTCCTTCTCTCAGAGTTGCAATAGCAAATAAGATAACTGAAGAAGAAAATGTTAGATTATGACTTGAAGAGCTCGAGAGTTTAGAAGGCAAACGTCTATAAGCTCAACAAAATCTTGAACTATATCAAGCGAAAATGATACGGACCCATGATAAGTTAGTTTGCCCACGAGCCTTTCGAATCAGTGAATTAGTTTTAGTTCTTTGAAGACCTATACTAGCTCATCGAAAGATAGGTGGCAAATTTGAACCGATATGGGAGGGCGCATATGTAATTGAAAAGACATATTTGGGAGAATCTTACCAGTTGGTAGATTGTCACGGAGATAGAATTTTGCCCCCAATTAATGGGCACTTTTTAAAGAAATACTATACGTCATGACTTGTTTATGAACTGGGAAAACAAAAAAAAATGATTTTCTCTTTTACTTTCCATATGAATCTAAATATGTTTCTCTTTCACCTACTTTTAAAATGAAATTTAGTCTGATGTATCACTCTGTTATTTACAGGAAGAATGTCTGAAGACAGACTATTTTTCTCATTCCAAAATAATATTACCTTTGCCTTGGACCGCCGACACATGTACGAGGGGACTAGAATTCATTTCAACTTTGATCTGTTGCAAGTTGAATCCATATATCACGGATCATTACTTTATCTAGTGAACCATAATGAAATTAACATGCAAACGCCTTTGATAGAATTCAAACTCCGGTACGTCGAAGAGTATGAATTCACAATCGATGACGGAGATAGAATTTTGCCCCCAATTAATGGGCACTTTTTAAAGAAATACTATAACGGAGATAGAATTTTTTAATTTTCACGGAGATAGAATTTTGCCCCCAATTAATGGGCACTTTTTAAAGAAATACTATACGTCATGACTTGTTTATGAACTGGGAAAACAAAAAAAATGATTTTCTCTTTTACTTTCCATACGAATCTAAATATGTTTCTCTTTCACTTACTTTTAAAATGAAATTTAGTCTGATGTATCACTCTGTTATTTACAGGAAGAATGTCTGAAGACAGACTATTTTTCTCATTCCAAAATAATATTACCTTTGCCTTGGACCGCTGACACATGGATGAGGGGACTAGAATTCATTTCAACTTTGATCTGTTGCAAGTTGAATCCATATATCACGGATCATTACTTTATCTAGTGAACCATAATGAAATTAACATGCAAACGCCTTTGATAGAATTCAAACTCCGGCTGTCAGAAGAGTATGAATTCACAATCAGTGACGGAGATAGAATTTTGCCCCCAATTAATGGGCACTTTTTAAAGAAATACTATAACGGAGATAGAATTTTTTAATTGTCACGGAGATAGAATTTTGCCCCCAATTAATGGGCACTTTTTAAAGAAATACTATACGTCATGACTTGTTTATGAACTTGGAAAACAAAAAAAATGATTTTCTCTTTTACTTTCCATACGAATCTAAATATGTTTCTCTTTCACTTACTTTTAAAATGAAATTTAGTCTGATGTATCACTCTGTTATTTACAGGAAGAATGTCTGAAGACAGACTATTTTTCTCATTCCAAAATAATATTACCTTTGCCTTGGACCGCCGACACATGGACGAGGGGACTAGAATTCATTTCAACTTTGATCTGTTGCAAGTTGAATCCATATATCACGGGTCATTACTTTATCTAGTGAACCATAATGAAATTAACATGCAAACGCCTTTGATAGAATTCAAACTCCGGCTGTCAGAAGAGTATGACTTCGCAATCAGTGACAGCTCGGATGAACAAGAATTAATGACTACTTCAGTACAAGGAGCATCTACATCTGGTATTAAAAATATGACAACAGGACTCACCCGATCACAGGGACGAAATCGTAATAAATGATTGAAACATCAAAAACAATTGTAAGAAAGACAAAATATGGAGGAAATTAGTCAGTTAAAATCTCAGACTATTAATACTCCATTTGAGGAAATACATTCTGCATCGGAAATGACAAATCAAGATCCAACAAAGAGAAATCAGGATGAAAAAGTAGCTATCACTTCACCCTCACTCATATCTGCCCAAGACCTGAAGGTATCGGTTAAGAAAGTTGACAGAAAAATTCATTCAAGGGAAGAAGCACGATGAATTCACGCTATTGAATGGAGGACCTTTGAACAATACAAGCATATGAACAAAAGAACAATAAATATCCTGGATGGTCTTAAATTATTCACCAGAATATTTGATGAGGATGAGCAAGCTGCTATTATCTATCATATAATAGAAGCCCGGGACCAGGGAAGGGCTGGACATCTTAGAAGAAAGACTTATTCTGAGGCCAATAAATGGATTCGTGGCAAAGGTAGACAGACCATCCAATACGGGTGTTGTTATAATTATGCAAAAGACTGAGAAGGGAATCTTCCCGGAATTTTGCGATATGAATAAGTCGATCCCTTACTATAATAATTCAAATTATTAGACGTCTTGTCACTTGGGGAATCATACCCACATATTGTATTTCCGATAGCTGCATTATCAACATGTATGATGAAGGAGATTGTATCCCTCCCCATATTGACAGTCACGATTTTGAGAAACCATTTTGTACCGTGTCTTTAATGAATCGTTGTTCCATAATATTTGGAAGAGAAATACAATTTTTGGGACCCGGAGAATTAGAAGGGACGTGTTGTATCCTTTTAACTCGAGGATCAGTTCTCCTATTCCAAGGAAATGGTGCAGATTTTGTGAAACATTGTATACCCAGTGTTAATAGGCCATGAATTTCGATCACTCTATGGCGGATGAAGCCAGATAAACGACCTATTGGATATAAAGTTATCCCAAAACTTGAAGGGCTGAAGCCTTTAGAACTACCATGACCCTATGAATGTCCAAACACCTGAGACATGCTTGACAAATAATGTTTTGGAGTGTAGGACGTTTATGGATGGTCTAATAATATCCAAGGCTATGCTATAATGAGTGCGGAGATATAGAAGCTTTGATATGTGATATATCAGTCTTTTGTAACATGAGTGTTATATGATATGTACATATATGTATTGTTAACTTTTTCTTGCAATAATATGTACTAGTGACCATTTGTACATTATCTATGGAAATAAAATAAAATGTTAGAAAAACCTTCCTTATTGTTTGTGATGTGTCGGCAGGTCCTAAAAATGCTAAAATAAATTTTTAATGACAAAATGAATAACTTGTGATAATTAGCATGAGAATTATTATTTGACCTATATAGGTCAAATCTCCAGCAGTTATCTTAGTGAGTCTGCCATTTTCTCTTTCTAGTTATTGGATTTAAGTCCTTTTCCCGATACGGAAATTATGACATTCCTCTAACTTGACATCGAAATTAAATATTTCGAGAAATGGAATATGATATCCATTTTCTCTTTCCAGTTATTGGATGTAAGTCCTTTTTCCAATATTGAAATTATGGAATTCCTCTAACTTGACATCGACATCTGACATTTTAAGAAATGGAATATGATATCCATTTTCTCTTTCCAGTTATTGGATGTAAGTCCTTTTCTTGATACGAAAATTATGGCATTCCTCTAACTTGACATCGACATCTGATATTTTGAGAAATGAAATATGATATCCATTTTCTCTTTCCAGTTATTGAATGTAAGTCCTTTTTCTGATACAGAAATTATAACATTCCTCTAACTTGACATCGACATTTGACATTTTGAGAAACGAAACATGATATCCATTCTCTATTTCATATTTGACATCCGATATTTCGAGAAATTGAACATAACATTCAAATTCTCTTTCTAAAATATTTTTCTGATATAAAGATCATAATCAACATGTTGACATTTGACATTTTATCACAAACTCCGAACATTGATATGAGACACTGACAATTATGACATTGAGATCATTTCGATCAATGCCAATATTTTCTACATACTTGTACAGTATTCCACACATACTGGGGGCCCTTTTGTTGACCTCATTTTTATAATAGATCAACCCTTAACTCAAAAATAATCAACTTTAGTAAAAATGGTCAACCTTGACCTATTAACCAACCTTACTAACTCAATAGATCGATCATTGATCCAAAAAAAAAATCAATTTTGATTCACTAATCAATTATTGACCCAATAACCAATTATTGACCTAATAGACCAACTTTTGACCTAGAAAACAACTTTGGACAAATTAATCAATTTTTAACTCAAAAATTAGCCATTGATCAACCAAGATACTAAAATAATCAAATAGGATTTATTTGATTAAAGACATCACATAATCAAGAAATACAAATAGGTTAGACTGGGTCATTGATCATAATCATTTTGTTTTCAATCAACCTTGACCTAAACAGGTTAGATTGGGTCAAAATACCCAGTTAATCAAATAATTAATTAAATCATTTTTAGTTAATTATTTGATTAATAAAATAAATATTTAATATTAATTTTATATAAAAGTTTAAAGGCATGATAAAATTAAACCTTTAAAGATAATCAAATAATTAATTAAATCACTTTAATTATTTAAATTGAATAAGAAAATGAATATTTAATATTTTAATTAATTTCTAACTAATTAAAATATAAAGGTTTAATGACATGACAAAATTAAACCTTTAATTCAAGAAAAGACATAAAAATAATCAAATAATTAATTAAATCATTTTAATTAATTAATTAAATTAAATGAATATTTAATATTTTAATTTAAAGACATGACAAAATTAAAAAGACATTAAATGATTAATCAAATTATTTTAATTATCAAAATGAATATTTTAATTAATTCTTAAAAAAAAAAGAAATGACGAACCTTTAACTTAAAAGAAGATGTTAAATTAATTAATTAATTAAAACTTATTTTAATTGATTAATAAGATAATTTCCAATAATTTTAATTAATGATATAATTAATTAAAACTAAATAAAAAAGACATAAAATGACATTCGTAAAAATCATTTTAATTAATTTAAGGATTAATATTATAATTCCATACATTTCTAATTAATTTTTAATTAGGAATGGAATTATATAAAAACAAACTTAAATTAAATTTAAATTTATGACATCACACATGATGTCATAGGACCCCCTTTATTGATTTTTATACTTAAATCTAAGGAGATCACTAAAAGCCATTAAGACCATCATGATATGATTAACACATTACCTAATCCATAACTCATCACCTTTAACCTAGGTTAAGAGTTATCATGGTGGTTAGGTTAAGGGTTAAGCTTATGTGTTAATCCCTCCATACATTAGATATGACATGGCTCCATAGCTGGCAAACACCTCTCCCTTAATCCAATAGGAAGAAAACAAAACATTAGGTTAAATGTAACCAAGGTTAGGAAGCCAACATGAACTAAAAGCATAAAGAATGAAAAGAAGAGGGTATGTGTCACATTTCCTTCAATACATCTATTTGCATGAAATGAGGTGGCCAGCCACCTTAGGGATGATTTGGTCATCATCTTAAACACCCAATGAAAAGAGAAATTAGCTTGAATCAAACCTTAAACATGGAAAAATTAAATGGTAAGAAGTTTATGCATAAAATGAGTCACCTTCCCTATGTGTCATGCCATGGTAAATAAAAAGCATATGTCTTCATCTCCTTATTTCATTTGAATTATCTAAAGGAGAGTAATCTAGCTAAACATAGCCAACAATATCCACCTCGTAAGGGAACAAATGGAAGCAAGACAAAATTAAGGGTCAATCCTTACCATGGTTAGCTTCAATGATGAAAATCCAAATTCATCATTACCATGGCTGAAATCTATCCTCAAAGCATTAATGGGGAGGATAACAACTTCCCTAGATAAACCCACTTCAACCTAAGCCCATCCAATTCCCTCCCATGGCTATAAATTGAGCCTAACATAAGCCTAAGCAAAGAGAGAAAGAGAGGAGATAAGTGGCCTAAGCTCTACCCAATTCCCCTAGCTCCCAACAGCAAACTTGCTCCTTAGGACCTTAGGAGTGAATCCCAATCAAAATTCAATAATTAGCTAGCTTCAAAACTCTATAAAACCAGCAAAAATAGGCTAACCCGAGAGCCAAAACTAAGTGAGGAAGTGGAGATCCTAAATCCCTATACACTGCTCAAATCTAGAAACCTTCAACACCAAAATTGTTCCCTAGGACCTAAGTAATTGATTCCCAATAAAAACAGGCCCTCAAACCTACTCAAATCCCTCAATTTAGGTCAACCCGAGAGCTTCAAATAAGCCTAAACCAGGACAAATTTGAAGTCTCAAATCAAACTCCACAAACCTTCAAATTAGCCATCCTAAACCCATCTAGGGACTGAACGAAGGTATGCCCAATCAAAATCAGGCTTCCCCATAACCTCTAACATAGCTTTCGATCAACTCCCTCAAGCCGAACCATCCTTTGATAGAAGTCATACAAGGACTTGGTTTGAGCTCAAACTGGACTGCGGGAAAGTCTTCTCTAGACTGCACGATGCTTCCAGACCGATCAATTTGAAGTTAGGATCATCTTGGCTAAGTTATGGAAATTTAGGCATTAATGTCATTCAGTTTTCATGCTTTGTGAAACAAATTGATTCAAAACCCCCACATATCCGTATGGATATGTTCGTCTGCTCCAGATGATGGTGTAGGAACAAACCTCGCTCGATTTCATCAAGAATCGATCGTGATATTGTCCCTAGAACATGGACTGCCCATGGGTTGAGATGGGAGGAAGACGATGAGGCACAACCGTCTGATCTTCTGTTTAAAAGATGGACAGCTGAGATTATTTGGACCCCCATACCCGATCCGTTATTTGGACCCCCATAGCGGATCGAGCGTGTTTCGATCAATACGAGGACACGCGGCGCTCCCATGTTTTTCTGGATTAAATAAAAATCATAAAAATAAGATAAAAACACCTTTGAACTTAGGACAATGAGCACTACAATGTGGAATTGAAAATTTTAATTTTTTATTTATATCTAATTTTTAATTAATTAAATATTCTCTGGAGTTTTTAAATTATTAAAAATTAATTATAAATCAGAAAAATATGAAATTTTCAGGGATCAATCCTTAGGTCTTTAGGGACATTCTGTGATTTTTCATAGGTTGGGAAAATTATTTAACATAAGATTTCCTAATTTTGTGAAATTTTGTAATTATTTTTAATAATAATTATAAAATTAAAATTTAAGGAAATAAAAATTTGAAATTGGTTAAATAACTTAGTAAAACAGACATAAAACCTTAAAATGATAAAATTTAACTTTTAAAAATTTAAAATGACATCTTAAAATCCTTAAGGGTGAATAAATATAAATTTATATTTAATTAACCCTATAAAGACACTTTTAAAACTTAATTAGGTCTAATCATTTTAAACTTAGTTATACATTTAGACAATAATCATATTGGACTTAAAATAAAACAAATTAAGTCTAAAAGACATTAGATTTAATAAATACATTATAATTAGGTTTAAAATATCTTTAAACTTAATTAATCAGAATTAAACCTTAAAAGATATTAGGTTTAATAAACACATATTAATTAGGTTTAAAACATCAATAAATTTAATTAATTATAATTAAACCTTAAAAGACATTGGGTTTAATAAATACATATTAATTAGGTTAAAAATATCTTTAAACTTAATTAATCATAATTAAACCTTAAAAGACATTAGGTTTAATAAACACATATTAATTAGGTTTAAAACATCTTTAAACTTAATTAATTATAATTAAACCTTAAAAGACATTAGGTTTTGTAAATACATATTAATTAGGTTTAAAACATCTTTAAACTTAATCAATCATAATTAAACCTTAAAAGACATTAAGTTTAATAAACACATATTAATTAGGTTTAAAACATCTTTAAACTTAATTAATTATAATTAAACCTTAAAAGACATTAGGTCTAATAAACACACATTAATTAGGTTTAAAACATCTTTAAACTTAATTAATCATAATTAAATCTTAAAAGACATTAAGTTTAATAATAAACAAATTAGGTTTAACTCTCATTAAACCTAATTAATTAATCCTTAAGCTTTACTTATATTAGGCTTAAGTAACCTTTAAACCCTAATTAAGTCTAACCTAATTAGAATTAACTAATCCTTAAGCTTTAGTTACATTAGGCTTAAGTAACATTTAAACTCTAATTAAGTCTAACCTAATTAGACTTAATTAATCTTTAAGCTTTACTTACATTAGGCTTAAGTAACCTTTAAACCCTAATTAAGTCTAACCTAATTAGACTAAATTAATCCTTATGCTTTACTTACATTAGGCTTAAGTAACCTTTAAACCCTAATTAGGTCTAACCTAAATAGAATTAATTAATCCTTAAGCTTTACTTACATTAGGCTCAAGTAACCTTTAAACCCTAATTAAGTCTAACCTAATTAGACTTAATTAATCTTTAAGCTTTACTTACATTAGGCTCAAGTAACCTTTAAACCCTAATAAGGTCTAACCTAATTATAATTAATTAATCCTTAAGCTTTACTTACATTTGGCTTAAGTAACCTTTAAACCCTAATTAATTCTAACCTAATTAGACTTAATTAATCCTTAAGCTTTACTTACATTAGGCTTAAGTAACCTTTAAACCCTACTTAAGTCTAACCTAATTAGACTTAATTAATCCTTAATCTTTACTTACATTAGGCTTAAGTAACCTTTAAACCCTAATTAGGTCACACCTAATTAGAATTAATTAATTCTTAAGATTTACTTACATTAGGCTTAAGTAACGTTTAAACCCTAATTAAGTCTAACCTAATTAGACTTAATTAATCCTTAAGCTTTACTTACATTAGGTTTAAGTAACCTTTAAACTCTAATTAGGTCTAACCTAATTAGAATTAATTAATCCTTAAGATTTACTTAGATCCGGCTTAACTAACCTTTAAACCCTAATTAGTTCTAACCTAATTGGAATTAATTAATCGTTAAGCTTTACTTGCATTAGGCTTAAGTAACCTTTAAACCCTAATTAAGTCTAACCTTATTAGACTTAATTAATCCTTAAGCTTTACTTACATTAGGCTTAAGTAACTCTTAAACCATAATTAATTCTAACCTAAACCTTAGGTTCAACCCATATTGAACCTAATTTAACCAAAACCTAACTAGAGTTCAACCTAATTTGAATCCAAGTTAACCTAAACCTTAGGTTCAATACAAAAATTTGAATCTAAGTCAAACATTAATTTTTTTCTTTTAAAATCAATCCAACCTTAAATCAACCCTCAAATTTAAGCTCAATCCATATTGAACATGAATTCAATCCATCCTAAATCAAATAATAAATCTAAATCAAACCAACTTTAATTTCAATTTAAATTAAAATTACCTGAACATTAAATTCGACTTAAATTGAACTTATTTCGATATAACTATTAAAATTTGATATAAAGTTCAAATGAACTCATAAAATTAAGTTCAACTTAAATCAAATCTAAGTTAATAATTTGATTTATTAATTTAAATTTAAGTAACACTAAATCTAAACTTAATATTTAAATCATAAGTAAATTTAATGATAAATTTCCTCTGCATATTATAAAATTTGCAAACTCTGTTTTGGAGGATCACTAAAAAGACGATATTAACTTCGTTTAGATTTCCTTTGCATGTTATAAGATGTGTTAACGTTCTTTTGCAGAATGACATGGAACCATTGAAAACAAAACTAAAACCATTAGGATAGCCACAAAACCTGAAACAAAAACATAGTGACATTGAAATTTTTAGAATAACAATATTAAAAAAAATGATAAACAACGAAACAAAATAAAAATATGAAATGACAAAACAAAATTTGAAACCTTTAGGATAGTCGACAAAAAATAGGAAAAAAGACATGATTACATAATATTTAGGATGGATAGTGGGTACATCTTTCCTTAGAAACAAATTTTTTTTAGAAAACAAGTGATCAACATTAATCAGAAGTTTTCTTAGACAATTAAAGCTTGTTTGAGATGTAATTAACTATAGAAGCTTGCTTCTATAGAAGATTTAAAAGAACCTATGATAGAAATCACTGGTTATCAAAATTTCATGATTTTCCTTGTATAAAAATCCTAGGATATGGTATTCTTGAATCTTCTCCTATAAGGATCATCATAAACATCATTTTCTATTGTTCCCTATTAGTCCTAAATTTCTCAAATCTTCTATAGGATCTATAGAAATAAAATTAGGACAATATTGGACAGAATGGCGACTCCTTGACATCGACATTACCCTGACGACGACGAAATAAAATCTACATTTTTCCTTTTGTCGTCCCCAGATACTACACATGTATACATATCATTTATCAAGTAATATAAGTCTTTTTGATTAAGCCCCTAGATATCGAACCCACAGAGCAATGTTTAAAACATTAAAGAAATAATAAAAATAACTTTTTACTTTTTCAATTGATTTTTGTAAGTATGTTTTAAGGTACAAATTTTGAAAGTTGTTTTCGATATTTTAAATAAAAAGTTAAGCATGAAATTAAAATTATCAATACTCTAAACACGGTATAAAAGCTATAAAAATCAAATAGCTTTTTTCTTCTTCAATGAATCAGTAATAATTATGGATATTTATGTTCTTAATGTATTTAAATGTATTGTGCCAAATTGGAGCAATTATATTCTTTACCCTTACTTGGTTCTATAAAGAAAAATGGTTAATTTGAAATTTTGAAATTTTGTAGATGGGTTAAACAGGGAAGATACCAGCTCTCATTCTAGAGTTCCCTCTATTCCCTCCATCTGGGGGCTAACATCTCATAACCAAATTTAAAATAACAAACCAAATTAGGGGGTTTTAGCCTGTCACTCTAAAGTCCGCTAATTTTACTCCCCATTAAAATATATCTCCCTATATATTTGCATTCAATCATATGGACTACAATTCTCACCCATATAATTGCATGTGATTCTTTCCAATTATTGATTAAGACAATACCGCATTGGATCTTACATAATCTCACAACAAATTTTAACATCTTAATTGGCCACATCAAGAAGTAAATTAAGTACAAGGAATTGAATCATCACAATTTCTTCCAGCATTAAACACTTATACTTTCCACAACATACTTCCATAATTTAATTACTTTATCATCTAAGAAAGAAAAAGATAAAGTAAACTACTCATATTTCATGAAGAAATCAAAAACACAACTTGATTTGAAAGCATAAACCATAATGAAAACACAACAAAGCTTACTTAAAAACAAAGTGTAAAAACAAAGATAAATACTTATTTGAAAATCCTCTCCACAAGACTCTGGAAGTTCCTCTAAAATTTTTCTTTCCACAATACAACTCTACAAAGGTTGGCACCCAACTCTGAGGACTGAAATAAACACTTTAGACTTCAATAAAAACTAGATACAAGGATGAAAGAAAATTCGTGAGAAGAAGGCTTCACACCAACCCTTTTTTCCTTTCTTACTCTCTACTCTCTACTAACAACTATAGAACTACACTCTTCAAACTCTTTAAGAAACTCTCTAAAAATAGAAGAACTCAAACCTTCAGCCTTTAAAATCTCTCTTTGTAAATTATGGGGCTTCATTTTTTATAATTTTCCAAAAGGTGTCTTGGTGTCTCTTCAAATCATGTCCAGAATCAATGTATCCACCAAAAGATGCATCCCTTCAATCATATTTTCCACCCAAAGGAAGTTAAGGAAGTCACCACCAAAAGTTGCTTCAAACACCCTTTGAAAATGGCGCCAAATTTGATTAAAATTCAATTTTTAGCTGTGGTGCTTAAGCACCGGCACTTTGGCGCTTAGGCGCCAGAGGCCAAATTTTTCACACTTCGTAACTTTGCTCCAAATTTGATCATTTTTTTCTCCTTTCATCATAATTAATCATTTTCATCATATTTGCAAGAAAACACCAAATACCTTCCATTAAAGTGCAATATCATAAAAAATAAGTATAAAAATGTGCATAAAAACACTATATATTTTACATGTATCAAAATCCCCCAAACTTATAATGTTACTTGTCCTCAAGTGACTCTTAACCATAAAAATTTTAACATGAAAATTATGTAAATGAGTTTCTTAGGAAGGTTTCAAAATTTTTTTTCTAGAAATGAAATAATCCAATTTAGAAAAAAATTTAGTAAATAAGACCAACTTAAAGTTAGAAAGTTCTTAAATAAAGAATAATGAAAATATAAGTTTCTATCTAACTCAGAAATACTTATAGACTTTTCAAAATATAGGATTCAAACATTTTCTTTTTCTCACTTAAAAACTATAATTGAGGATAATTGTACTTACTATATTATAACCTTAAGTTTTAAATTTTCTCAAAACTTATATTTTAAACTTTAGTCATGGAACCAATTTTTTATTAGGCCCTTAAATCCTCAAGCTTCTCCTTCCTTTTTACATACTATTTTTCACTTTTTTTCTTTTTTTTTCTTTTTCTTTTTTCTTTTCTTTTCTTTTCTTCTTTTCTTTTTCTTTAAGGCAATGATTACTGTATCTGGATAGGCCTTTAATGATTTTGAATTTCACCCTTCCATTTAAAATAAAGGTCTGATATGTATCTTTCACTTAAAAATCGTAATAATAGTACTGAAAATTATTTCTCAATAAAAGAAAATTAAGCTTTGAAAAATAAAAGTTAAATCTTCGATTCATCCAAAATACAATATTTTTTACTAAATATAGTTTAACTATATTTAAGATTTCTTCATAAAGAAAATTTTAACTTTAAAATTTTCATTATTAACATAAATTTTAACTAAATTCTTTTATTCATTTCTATATTCAAAATTTTGTTTCCCTGATATAACTTCATATACATAATTATTTTCAATCAAAAACCAAATTTATTTTAAGTATTCTTGAGAACAAATAAAATTTTAGGTTTTTGAAAAATTTAGTTTTTTAAATTCCCCCCAAACTTTAATTTTTAGTTAGTATAAAAAAATTTAAGTATAAGAAATGATACATGAGTGAGAATTAAAAGCTAAAATAACATCCTTGCTGGAATTTCAATATCCTAAATATGCAAGTATAACAGTTTTAAAAAGAACAGGAGTAAAAAGAAACTAAATTCAATTTTTCATAAAATAAAAAATTTCAAAAGACTTCTACAGTAGTGGAGGTTTTCAAAGAAAACACATACCAACTTAACATAACTAAAATCTCAACAATACTAGATAATAACTGGTAGTAGATTTTGAAAAGTTTTAAACATGCAAATTTCAAATAGTGGTTTTTAATAGTGTTCTACATTTCCTAACAGATTTGTAATTAATTTACACTTATTAAAAATTCAAACACAAAATACACATTAAAACAATGTACTACTACACACATATCACAAACTACAACATAAAACATTAATTTATCACATAAACATCTGAATGTGCATAAGAAGAAATACTCCAACTATGCTCTATACAATATCAGAGTCTTATCATAAATACATCACATGAAAACTAAACATCACATCACCTATAAAAAAAAACATCAAATAAAAAGATAACAACACATAAGAAATTACAAAACAAAACAAACTCAACACAACAATCTTAATCATCATCCTCATCATCATCTTCTTTATTCCAGTCTCTGGATGGCACATAAGGTATATAATACGGATGAGGGGGCATCTCAGCATTGTGATCACTTCTAATCACTTTATCCATATACTGCTCATAATTCTCTTCATATTCATCATGTTTAATAATATACCTTTCAATATTTTCAATCTTACCATCCATATCTCTAACATGCTCTCGGGTAAGACTCACCTTCTTCAAAATTTTCTTTAATAATCCATTATGTGAATCTCTAGATGATGATGCTCGAGAAGTAGTGGCACATGAAGTAGAAGCAGTAGAAGTAGAAGTAGTGCAAGCTCTAACAAATCCTCCTCTCCAGGCAAACTCTGAATGCACAGTGTAAGCGCCAACATTTACACAGATAATATGTCTCAATGGCTGAAGAACTTCCTTCGATGTTTCAAACTTCACACCAGACCGCTTACAAATTGAATGAATTAATGAAGGAAATCCCATACCTGTAGTAGTAGCAGATCTGACATAGTTCATCACATAATAAAAAATAATAGCCTCTATGTCAATAGGCTTTCCTTGCTGAATACAATGGTTTCGAACAACACTCTCCTTCGTAACTTCACAAATATGACTTGAAAGTAACAGTTTAGATGAGATAAAATAATTTCATGCCTTTGAAATGGAATTCAACTTAGAGGCCTGAAAATTTACTCTTCTTTCATTCGTTATCATCCACAAACCTCTTCCATCCGTCAGAAAAGATATTATCTCATCTAATTCTCCTTCAGTAGGATGATAATTAGCGTAAAAACAAAACAATGCAGGAGGCAAGTGGTAGAAGACATTGATTAACCCGGGTGAAAAATGCACTTGTTCCCCTCTAACCATCACTAAATTATCTTCTGTTGCAGGCAAGTTTGCATAAAAATCTCTGACCACAGAAACAACAGCGACAACGGAGAAGTAACAGTAATTCTCCAAATTCCTTCTAGTAATCATTTCTTCAATAACTTCTCCTGGTTTACTAAACACATGTTTAGGAATTAATTTTTGTGACAATAATGCATCAACGTATCGATCCTCTGCTCTTGCACTAACAAATTTGTTGGAATCTAATCTTGCCTTCTCTTTTGAAAGCTTTGACTTTGGGGCCATCTCTAAAAAAAATCACAAAAATTCACCATAAATTTCAAAATCAAACTAAACTTGTTAATTTAACTTCTAAAGGTAATTTCCCCTAAATCCAAGCAATTTCTATGCTTTCCTCAAATTTAACCATAAATAGTGATTTTAAGATTTTTCAATAATATACTCAAAATTTATGGTGAAAATAAAAAATTTTAACTTAAGAGTAATGCTCATACCTCAACGAATTCAAATATGACAAATCTCATTGAAATCGGCTCTTAATTGAGCCAAACTAAAGATGTTGTAAATCCTTTTTCGCGATTTTGAGAGGTTGAAGGTGACGAAAGGTGTTAAAAGTGTCAATTTTCGGGTTTTTAACTGTGGGAAACTGATTTTCGCTAACCAACACCTATGCGAGAGGCATATGGCGCTTAGCCGCGAAATCTGGTGCTTAAGCGCCGAAGTTCTGACGCTTAGTCGCCAGTACCCTTATTTCACAATTAATTTAAAATGTACTAAATCCCTTGGTTAATCACCCTAAATCACTTCAAATAATCATTTCTCCCCCATAAACTTTTCTAATTTTCTAAAGAAAGTTAAATTTCTTTCAATTCCAAACAAATTTCACACAAACAAAAACTTACATTTAATTAAAACAACCACACTTAATAAAAACTAAAAATTTCTATCCAAACACTTTGGATGAAATTTCCCAATACACAAAGATTCAAGTAAATAAAAATAAAGATAAATTTGCATCATTAAGATGTAACAAACACACATTAAAGTTCAATAAAACACAAACATAAAACACTAGACACAAAACACTTAACACATAAAAACTACAACACTAGACTACACTCAAATTAATTCCAATCTCCATTAGGTGGAATATATCCAGAACTACCATTAGTTCCATTTGAACTATCTGGAATATAAATCCGATATAAAGGGTGATGATTGAAAACTCTCACATCTTCTTCTTCTAACCATTTGTTTTTCAAAAACATCGCCTTATACGCTTCTTCCACATGACTTGTATTACTGAATTGCATTTACCTTTGCTTCAATTGATTCCATGTTGGCTTCAATCTTCACAATCATTTCTGCAGTACCTTAAATACTAATTGCTAGGAATCCACTGAATAACTCTTGCGCACTTTCACTAATAATATTTTTCTTATTAGCTTCCTCCTTCTTCTTAATTTCACTCTCTTAAGAAGACATTTTTGAACTCAAAATACTCTTCTTAAGACTCAAAAATGAAAACAGGGACTGGGGCAAGTGTTCTCTTAATTTTGGGCCTTTTAATAGACATGGAACGTACTAAAACCAAAACTAGAGGTTTTAAAACTTCAAAATAACTTCCAAATCCACTTCACCATGATTTTGGCTTCTACAAATTCATTTATCACATTTTTAATAACTATGGTGCTTAAGCGCCAACCAGGCGGCGCTTAGCCGCCAGTGCTCATTTTAGCACAGGTCTGCCAAATGTCCAAATTTTTAATTCTGACTCCTTTAAGTCATCAATTAATGTCAAATAAACACAACTATAACCAATCTCTCCAAAATACTACTACATAATCATGAAAACAAACAAAAAAAGTACACAAAACAAACATAAAACAAAGCACACTGATAACTATGGGTTGCCTCCCACAAAGCGTTTAGTTTAATGTCTTCAGCCTGACATACCCAGAACTTATTCTGAGTGACCCAACATTAGATTCTCATTAGGTTTAAGTTGATTGACTGAAAAATAAGGTTTAAGTCTATGACCATTAACTTTGAATATTTTTCCAGTCTTAGGATCTTGAATATCCACAGCTCCATAAGAATAAACTTTTATCACAATAAATGGACACATACATTTGGACTTAAGTTTTACAGTAAAAATTCTCAATTTGGCATTATACAACAAAAATTTTTGTCTTGACTCAAGATTTTAGTAAGAATCTTCCGATCATGCCATAACATCATCTTCTCTTTATAAATCTTAGCATTTTCATAAGATTCATTCATTATCTCTTCAAGCTCATTTAATTGCAATAATCTCTTCTCAGCAACATCCTTCAAATTATAATTAAACTCTTTAATAGCCCAATATGCTTTATGCTCAAGTTCAACAGGTAAATGACAAGCTTTTCCAAAAATTAGCCTATATGGGGACATTCCTATAGGAGTTCTGTAAGCAGTTCTATAGGCCCGCAAAACATAATCCAGTTTGATTCACCAATTCTTTCTGTTTGGATTAACAGTCTTTTCCAATATTCTTTTAATTTCACAATTGGATAATTCAACCAAACAACTTATCTGCGGATGATAAGCTGTAGCAATGAGATGGTTAATATGATATTTCTTTACTAACTTCTCCATAATCACATTTCTAAAATAACTTCCCCCATCGGTTATGATTACTCTTGGTATTCCAAATTTGTAAAATATATTCTTTCTTAAAAACTTTGCAACACTTTGAGCATCATGCCATTTGGATACATAGTCTACTGCTATCAAAATATAAATCTTTCTGAAAGATGGTGTAAATGGTCCCATGAAATCTAATCCTCAAACATCAATTATTGGAACTTCCAATATATAATTGAGAGGCATCTCGTTTCTTCTAGAAATATTGCCTACACGCTGACATCGATCACAGTTTTTAATATATGCATTAACATCTTTAAAAATTGTTGGCCAATAAAATCCAGAATATAAAATTCTATAAGAAGTTCTATCAACTCTAAAATGTCCCCCATAATTAGAATTATGACATTTTTGAATAATTTCATAAGTTTATTCTAAAGGCACACATCTTCGAATAATCAGATCCTTTCCTTGTTTATATAAAAATGGGTCATCCCAAAAGTAAGTTTTAACTTCACATAAAATTTTCTTCCTCTCTTGGTAAGTCAAACCATAAGGTAAAATATCACTGACAATAAAGTTTATAATGTCGACAAACCACGGAATAAGCCACTCATTAATAGTGAATAATTTTTCATCAAGAAAATGTTCATTAATTTCTTCAGTATCACTAAGAGATTTTTCAGTTTCAAGCCTGAACAGATGATCAGCAATTTGATTATCAGCACCCTTTCTATCTACAATCTCAAAATCAAATTCTTCCAGAAGAAGAATCCATCTAATTAATCTCGGTTTTGCATCTTTATTCTTCATTAAATATTTGATAGCAGAATGATCAGTATGCACCACAAATTTAGTTCCAATTAAATATGATCGAAATTTATCAAAAGCAAATACTATAGCTAATAACTCTTTCTCAGTAGTGGTATAGTTAATTTGAGCTTCATTAAAAGTTTTACTAGCATATTAAATTACTTTAAAAATTTTATCATATTTCTGACCCAAAACAGCAGCAATAGCATAATCACTAGCATCACACATTAATTCAAAAGGTTTTCTCAATTTGGTGAAATTATAATATGTGCAGTGATTAATTTTTCTTTTAATGTTTTGAAAGCTTTTAGGCATTCATCATTAAAATAAAAAATTACATCCTTTTCCAATAAACGACATAAGGGTTTTGAAATTTTTGAAAAGTCTTTAATGTAACACCAGTAGATTCTAGTATGTCCCAGAAAATTTTTAATTCGCTTTACATTAGTTGGATAAGGTAAATTAGAGATAACTTGAATTTTTGCATTATTTACCTCCAAACCATTTTCTGATACTCGATATCCTAATACAATTCCTCCTGCTACCATAAATTGGAATTTTTCTCAATTAATGACCAAATTAGTTTCTTTATAGCATTTTAGAACTTTAGATAAATGTTTTAAACATGATTCAAATGAACTTTCAAACACTGAAAAGTCATCCATAAAAACTTCAATCTCTTTTTCATCTAAATCATAGAAAATAACCATCATACATCTTTGCAATGTAGCAGGGGCATTACATAAACCAAATGCATTCTTATAAAAGTAAATCTACCATAAGGACTGGTAAACATTGTTTTCTCTTGATCCTCAGGAGCAATTTGAATTTGTTGGTACCCAGTATATCCATCCAGAAAATAAAAGTATTTATGCCCAGCCAGTCTATCCAACATATGATCCTGAAATGGGAGTGGAAAATGATCTTTCCTTGTAGCAAGATTTAATTTTCTATAATCAATGTATATTCTCCACCCTGTAATTTATCTTGTTGATATAATCTCATTCTTCTCATTAACAGTCACAATTACTCCTCCTTTCTTAGGAACACAGTAAATAAGACTAACCCATGCACTATCTAAAATAGAGTAGATAAATCCCAGCATCCAACCACTTTAAAATTTCTTTCTTAACAACATCTTTCATGATAAGATTTAGTCTATTTTGAGGATCAGCCCTAGGTTTCTAGTTATCTTCCATAAGGATTCTATACATACAAATTGAAGGACTGATTCCTTTAATATCAGTTATCGTCCATCTAAAGGCTTTCTTGTACTTCTTCAAAACTTTAAACAAACTCTCTTCTTCTTTTTAGTTAATTGAGAGGAAATTATCACTGGCAAAGTTAAGGACTCACCTAAAAAAATATACTTCAAATGATCAGGAAGCATCTTTAACTCAAGTTGAGGAGGTTTTCAATTGATGGACCAAAAGATTCATCTTTTTTAGTCATGTCCAACAATTCAAAATTTTCATGAACATAATTTAGATCTTCCTCATGAAAATCTCCAGAATGATGTAACTCCTATTCTTGCTCATGTTCCAATTTTTTCTTTTAGATTTCTCTTCATAAGTTGATTTGAAATGACATTCACTCAAATATTTGATAACATCCATTCTATAACATTCATCATCTTTACCTCTTGCAGGATATTTCATTGATTTTAAAATGTCAAATATAACATTCTGATCATTAACTCTCATTGTTAATTTCTCTTTTTGCACATCTATCATTGCTCTTCCTGTTGCTAGGAAAGGTCTTCCTAAAATTATTGGTATCTCTTTATCTTTCTCCATATCCAGCATAATGAAATTAACAGGAAAGATAAATTAAATCAGTTTTACCTAAACATCTTCTATAACTCCTTTAGGATATGTGATCGAATGATCTGCTAATTACAGAGTTACAGTAATTAGAGTTATTTCTCCTAATCACAGTCTTTTAAATATTGATAGAGGCATAAGGTTAATGCTTGCATCCAAATCACATAAAGCTTTTCCATAAATTCTGTCTTTGATTACACATGGAATTGTGAAACTACCAGGATCTTTAAGCTTTTCAGGAAGCTTCTTTTGAATTATTACACTGCACACCTCGCTAAGTGCAACTGTCTCATTATCTTCAAACTTCCTTTTTTTGTTAAGAATATCTTTCATAAATTTCACATAGCTTGGCATCTCTTCTAAAGCTTCAGCAAATGGAATGTTGATTGTAAGCTTCTTAAATATTTCTAAGAACATTGAAAATTGTTTATCCAACTTTTTTTGTCGAAGTCATTGAGGAAATGGAGGTGGTGATTTTTCCAAATCTTCCTTAAGTGGAGAAATAGGTCTTTCCAAACCTTTTGGAGCATCCTCTTTTGGTTCTTCAGTCTCTTCTTTCTCTACTTCATTTTTTTTAACTCTACCTTCCAACTCTCTTCCACTTCTCAGTTGAATTACTTTGACATGCTCTTTATTCTTATCTCTTGGATTTACTTCTGTTTTACTAGGAAGCATACCTTGGGATCTATTACTTAATGTATTGATAATTTGTCTCAATTGATTTTCAATATTTCTAATTGTAGTTGCTTGACTTTGCAATTGATTTCCCATTTGTAACATCGCTTCTTCAATAAACAACTTTTTCTCCGTAAATTAAGAAGCATTGTTAAAACCTAGAGGATAGGTTGGTCTATAATTATTATTCCCTTGGTTGTTCCTGTTTCTGAATGGGTTTACTTGGTTGATCCCCCATTGTTGATTAATACCACCCTGATTATTGGTTTTCCAGTTAAAGTTTGGATGGTTCTTCCAACCTAGGTTATAATAATTAGAATAAGGGTTATTAGGCTTACTTATAGCATTCAGAGTTTCTGGTGAAGTATGGGAATCAACCATTTGACCTAATGAATTTTCTTCAATCATGGCAATAGGTTGAGAAAAATTCATCCCAAATTGGTTTATCTTCCTTGAAATTGCAGCAACTTGATTTGCTAACATCAATAAAGCATCATTTTCATGAATATTGGATACCTATTAGGATTTAACCTTTTAGAAGGCCATTAAAAATTATTATTAGCCATTTCTTCTATCAAAGCATAAGCATCAGTAAACTGTTTAGACATCAGTGATCCTCCTGCAGTAGTATTGATAATAGATCTAAGAGATCCAACTAATTCATTATAAAGGTTTAAATTATTAACTATTCTGGTATCGAATGATGTGGACATTTTTTGTGGAGATCTTTAAATCGTTCCCATGCCTCATATATATATTCACCTTCAAACTGACAAAAAGATGTGATATAATTTATAAGCTTCGTAGTCTTTGATGGTGGAAAATAATTAGCAAGGAATTTTTGTGCTAAATCACCCCAAGTTCTGATAGATCCAGGTGCTAACGAATTTAACCATATCTTATCTTTATCCCTTAGTGAGAAAGGAAAAAGTCTAAGTCTAATAGCATCATCCGAAACACCATCATTTTTAAAAGTAGCACACAACTCTAGAAAGTTGGCAAGATTTAAATTAGGATCTTCAGTTGGTGCTCTCCTAAACTGATTATTTGACACCATTTTCATAATAGTAGGTTTAAGCTTAAAGGAATTAGCAGCTACAGTAGGGTGTTGAATACTACCATAAAGTTCATCCACTGTAGGGTTAGCATATAATCTTAAAGGTCTAAATTCTTGATGGATGTCAACATTTTGATTTTGATGATTTGTCATTTCTTGAATATTTTTATCTTTTTCAGAATTTTTATTTTTTTATTTTTATTAATTGTTCTTTCTAATTTAGAATCATAAGGCATAAGTCCCTCAGGCCCTGAACTACAAATACAACGTTAAATAAAATAAAACACACTAACAAAAAGGAAGAAAAGTAAAAAAAATCTTTAAATTTTTCTTAATTTTCTTTAAATAAAATTTTAATTAATATCCCCAGCAACGATGCCAAAAACTTGATCCCCGAATATTTATGCTTACGATTTAGATAGGAAATTTATGATTTATAATATGGGATACTACGCAAGTATGCATATCCTTTATCAAGTAATATAGGACTTTATGATTAAGCCACGAGATATCGAACCCACACGGAAATGTTTAAAACTTTAAATAAATAAGAAAAATAATTTTTTACTTTTTTAATTGATTTTTGTAAGTATGTTTTAAGGTACAAATTTTGAAAAGTTGTTTTTGATATTTTTAATAAAAAGTTAAGCAGAAAATTAAAATTATCAATACTCTAAACACGGTATAAAACCTATAAGAATCAAATATCTTTTTCCTTCTTCAATGAATCAGTAATAATTATGGATATTTATGTTGTGGAAGTATTTAAATGCATTGTGCCAAATAGGAACAATTATATTCTTTACCATTACTTGGTTCTATAAAGAAAATCGGTTAATTTGAAATTTTAAAATTTTGTTGATGGGTTAGGCAGGGAAGATACTAGCTCTCACTCTAGAGTTCCCTCTATTCCCTCCACTGCGGGCTAACATCTCATAACAAAATTTAAAATAATAAACCAAATTAGGTGTCTTTAGCCTATCACTCTAAAGTCCTCTAATTTTACTCCCCATTAAAATATATCTCCCTACATATTTGCATTCAATCATATGGATTATAATTCTCAGCCGTATAAATGCATGTGATTCTTTCCAATTATTGATTGAGACAATACCTCATTGGATCTTACATAATCTCACAATAAATTTTAACATCTTAATTGGCCACATCAAGAAGTAAATTAAGTACGCGGAATTGAATCACCATAATTTCTTCCAGCATTAAACGCTTATACTTTCCACAACAAACTTCCATAATTTAATTACTTCATCATCTAAGAAAGAAAAAGATAAAGTAAACTACTCAGATTTCATGAAGAAAACACAAACACAACTTGATTTGAAAGCATAAACTATAATGAAAACATAACAAATCTTACTTGAAAACATAGTGTAAAAACAAAGATAAATACTTATCTAAAAATCCTCTCCAAAAGACTTCAGAAGTTCCTCTAAAATTTTGCTTTCCACAATACAACTCTACAGAGGTTGGTGCCCAACTCTGATGACTCAAATAAACACTTTAGACTTCAATAAAAACTAGATACAAGGATGAAAAAAAATTGGTGAGAAGAAGGCTTCACTCCAACCCATTTTCTTTTCTTACTCTCTAATCTCTACTAACAACTATAGAACTACACTCTCCAAACTCTTTAAGAAACTCTCTAAAAATAGAAGAAATCAACCCTTCGTACTCTAAAAACTCTCTTTGCTAATTATGAGGCTTCATTTTTATAAATTTCCAAACGGTGCTTCGGTGTCTCTTCAAATCATGTCCAGATTCAATGTATCCACAAAAAGATGCATCCCTTCAATCATATTTGCCGCACAAAAGAAGTTAAGGAAGTCACCACCAAAAGTTGCTTCAAAGACCCCTTGAAAATGGCACTAAGTTTGATTAAAATTCTATTTTTAACTGTGGCACATAAGCGCCGACACTTTGGCGCTTAGGCGCTAGAGGCCAAATTTCTCAAACTTCATAATTTTGCTCCAAATTTGATCCTTTCTTGCTCCTTTCATCATAATTAATCGTTTTCATTATACCTGCAAGAAAAACACAAAATACCTTCCATTAAAGCGCTATATCATCAAAAATAGGTATAAAAATATGCATAAAAACATCATATATTTTAGGTGTATCAGCAACTTGTCCATCTTCAACAGTAAAACTCATTAGAATTAAATAATAAGACATAGGACTTCTAGGTAGCTTGTTTTGTATAGCATAAACACGTTATCTCTTTAGGCCTTTGTACCTCGTGCAATATAAGCTCTATCTCGCCTTAGGTTCTGAGGTTGTCATCTGATATGACATAAATCCTCCTATCTTCTAGACTATTCACATGATCGATATCAAGTGAATGTAAGTCATAAATAATAAAATTAGCAAGATGAAACATTAAATAAATATCTTAAATTGAAGCCAAATCATAACATAGTTTGGGAAGAACACAAAAATTCAACTTAGAACTATGTCTTTCCCCTAGCTTTCTCTTCCTTTGGATTCCTATAATAGCTGTTCCGAAACTTGAGCCATTCACCTATTGCATTTCCTATTACCACATTTTCTTACAGAATCCTATTTTTTGGAAGTCATGAATACAACATTTTCTGATCTTTATCAAGAGTTTTCTTATTTGACATTGGTTATCTAAGATGTAATTAACTATAAGGGCTTGCCCTTATAGGAAACTTAAAGACCACAGATTAATATAAACCCTGTCTAACTCTTTCATATTTGATAGAGGAAGTTGTAGGTTAACATAAATGGTTCGTAGACTAAATGAATTCCATAAATTGTGTGATTTATTTGATCAAGCCTCGCCACCAAGCAATGCATCCATTCTTCATGATAGATACATGGCTTGCGGAGAAATGATAGTCCCTTTTGTCGACTGACATCATGCATAGGCGCCGGTTCTTAAAATTCGGTTTTCAGCTTTTAAAAACCCAAAAAATCAAAAAAGTTTCACCTCCATCTTCTTCTAACTTCAGCATTCGCAACATAGAAGGTTAGGGCATCACCAAGTTTTGTGATTTTTGAGCCATTTCAGGTGGAATATCTAGATTTTATCTTCTCGAGGTTAGAGCACTACTCCTATGTAGAACTTTTTAATTTTCACCCTATAGTTTGAGTGCATTTTAGAGAAATCCAAAAATTACTATTCATGGTGATAATTTGAGAAAAAACTCTGGAAATTACTTGAATTTATTTGTTTAAGCCTTTAGAAGTTGAGTTTAGTGATTTTGAGTTAAATGCGGAATTTATGGTATGCAAATTTTAGAAATGGCACCAAAGAGAAGAAAGTTGAAATCCACTTTTAATTCAGACAAGTTTGTTAGCTCGAAAGCTCAAGATCGTTATGTCTAACTGATCCAGGAGCGAGGTTTTCATAAGCCAAGCGAAGTAATATAAGATATGATCGTTAGACACCAACTTAAAATAACTAAAATCATAACAATACTAGAAAAGATATGGTAGTAAATTTTGAAAAGTTTAAACATATAATTTAAATAGTGATTTCTAATAGTGTTCTAAATTTTCCTAATAGTTTTGGAATTAAATTATACATTATCAAAAACTCAAACATTACATTACAACATTTACTACCACAATTATATCTCACATTACAACATAAAACATAAATCTAACACAGGTATAATTGAATATGCATAACAGAAATTATCCTACTATAGCTCTCTCATTTCAGTTTTCAAACATATCAAAACAAACAATAAAAATCCAAACATCACAACACAATACTTAACACAAGTACAAGATCACAAACTCAATAAAAAAATCTTACTCATCATCCTCATCATCATCAGCTCTCTCATTCCAATCTCTGGATGGCACATAAGGTATAAAATAAGGATAAAGAGGCATCTCAGCACTGTAATCTCCTCTAATTAGTCTGTCCATGTACTGTTGATAATTCTCCTCGTACTCATAATTTTTCTGTATATACCTCTCAATATTTCCTACCTTTCCATCTATATATCTAACATGCTCACTGGTCAGACTAACCTTCTTTAAAATCTTTCTTAATTATCAAGCCTGTGAATCTCTAGATGATGATGCTTATGAAGTAAAAGCATGAGAAGTAGATGCAGTAGAAGCAGAAGCACCAGAAGCTCTAACAAATCCTCCTCTCTAGCCAAACTCTGAATGCACAGTGTAAGTGTTCACATTTATACTGGTGATAGGTCTAAGTGGCTGAAGAACCTCTTCCCAAGTTTTAAACTTTACACCAGACTGTTCACAAAGTGAATGAATCAGGGAAGAAAATCCCATACCAACAGTAGTGACAGCTCTGGCACAGTTTAAAATATAATAAAAAATTATAGCTCCAATGTCAATCGGCTTTCCTTACTGAATACAATAGTTCATAACAGCTCTCTCCCTCGTAACTTCACTAACATGACTTGAAGGCAACAGCTTAGATGAGATGAAGTAATGTCATGCCTTGGAAGTGGCATTCATCTTAGAGGCTGGAAAATTTACTCTTTTCTTATTTGTAATTTTCCATAGACCTCTTTCATCAGTAAGAAAACAAATAATCTCATCTAAGTCTCCTTTCGAAGGATGATAATTAGCATAATAACAAAAAAATTCATGAGGTAATCGGTAAAAGGTATTCATTACCGTAGAAGAAAAAATCACTTGTTGTCCCCGAAGCATCACTATGTTTTCCTCTACTGCTGGCAAGTTAGCATGAAACTCTCTTACCACAGAAACAACAGCAATAGCAGAGAAGTAACAATACTTTTCCCAATTTCTTTGAGCAATCATCTCTTCAATATCTTTTCCTGGTTTACTAAAAACTTATTCTAGAATCAACTTACATGATGATAGTTCATTGACGTAAAGATCCTCCGCTCTAGAACTAACAAATTTGTCTGAATCAAATCTCACTTTCTCTTTCGAGCACTTTGACTTTGGAGACATTTCTAAAATTTACAAAAAAAATTTCCATAAATTCGAAAAATAAATTAAACTTGCTAATTTAGATTCTAAAGGTAAAATCCACTAAATATAAGTAATTTCTCATGCTTTCCTCAAATTTTCACCATGAATAGTGATTTTCAGATTTCTCAATAATGTACTCAAAATACATGGTGAAACTAAAAAAAATTACTTATGAGAAGTGCTACCTTAAGGAGTTCAAATCCAACAAATTTCATTGAAATCGGCTCTAAATTGATCCAAATAAATGATACCCTAGGCTCCTTTTTCGCGAATTCAAGAGGTTAAAGTTGATGATGGGGTTAAAAATTGCAAATTTTAGGTTTTTAATGTTTGAAAAACAATATTTGCGAATCGGCGCCTATGCATAAAGCAATAGTGCATAGCCACGAAATCTGGTGCTTAAGCGTTGAAGGTTTGGTGCTTAGCCGCCAGTGCTCAGATTTTGGTAATTTATGTTAATCTCACTAAAACACCAAGTTAATCACCCTTAATCACTTCAAATAATTGACTCTACGCTATAACACTTCTAATACTCCAAAACTACATTATAATTTCCATCTATTCAACATAAATTTCACACAAACAAAAACTTGTATTTCATTAATAACAAAAAACACTTAATACAAACTATAAATTTCCATCCAAACACCTTGGATGAAATCCTCCAATACATAAGTTCACAACATATATCTTAGACACAAATTTACATCATTAAGATGTAACAAATACAAATCAAAATGCAACGACTCATAAACATTATAATAATCACAAACACAAAATACTAAACATAGATAACTAAATCACTAGACCACACTTAATTTAATTTCAATCTCCAGTAGGCGGATATATCCATAATCATCATTAATTCCATTTGAACCATCTAGAATATAAATCTGATAAAATAGGTGATGGTTAAAAACTTTCACTTCTTCTTCTTCTATCCATTTGTTCTTCAGAAACATCACTTTATCCGCTTCTTCCACATGACTTGTATGACTAAATTGCATTTTGAGTTGCCATCCTATGTGTGCTAAATGTGTGCTAGTTTCATTTACCTTTGCTTAGATTGAAGCCATGTTAGCCTCGATCTTCGCAAGCTTTTCCAGAATTCCTTGAATACTAACGATTAGAAATCTATTGAAGAACTCTTGAGTACTTTCACTAATTAATTTCTTCTTGTTGGCTTCCTCTTTCTTCTTAACTTCGCTCTCCCAAGAAGACATTTTAGCACTCAAAATACTCTTCTTAAGACTCAAGAATGAAAATAAGAACTGGGGCAAGTATCTTTAATTCTGGGTTTTTTTATAGACTTAGGAAGTGTAAAACTCTCTAATAACTCCCAAAACCACTTACCCATCATTTAGACTTCCAAAAGCCCATTTTTTACATTTTTATAACTCCGATGCCTAAGCGCCACTTTCGGCGCATAGCCGTCAGTGCTCATTTTAACACAGGTCTGCTAAACATACAAATCGTCATTCTGACTCCTCTAAGTCATCAAATAAGTTCAAATAAACACCACTATAACATAAAAAAACTCCAAAATGCTACCACATAATCTCAAATTAAACCAAATAAAACACACAAAGCAAACATAAAGCAAAGCACACCTATAACTATGGGTTGCCTCCCACAAAGTTCTTGGTTTAATGTCTTCAGCCTGGCATACCCCGAGCTTATTCTGAGTGACCCAACATCAGATTCTCATCAGGTTTAAATTGATCAGCTGAAAAATAAGGTTTAATTCTATGTCCATTAACTTTAAATATTTTTCCAGTCATAGGATCTTTAATATACATAGCTCCATAGGAATAAACTTTCATTACAATAAATGGACCCATCCACATGTACTTAAGTTTTCAGCAAATATTTTTAATGTAGCATTATATAACAAAACTTGTTGTCCTGGCTCAAGATTTTAGTAAGAATCTTCTGAACATGCCATAACTTCATCTTTTCTTTATAAATCTTAGCATTTTCATAAGATTCATTCCTTATCTCTTCAAGCTCATTTAATTGCAACAATCTCTTTTCACCAACATATTTCAAATTATAATTGTAATCTTTAATAGCCCAATATGCTTTATACTCAAGTTTAACTAGTAAATGACAAGCTTTTCTAAAAATTAGCATATACGGGGACATTCTTATAGGAGTTCTGTAGGCAGTCCTATAGGCCCACAAAGCATAATCCAGTTTGATTGACCAATCCTTTCAGTTTGGATTAAAAGTATTTTCCAAAATTCTTTTACTTTCACGATTGGGTAATTCAACCAAACCACTTGTTTGCGGATGATAAGCAGTAAGAATGTGATGTTAATATGATATTTCTTTGCTAGCTTTTTCATAATTGCATTTATAAAATGACTTCCTCCATCAGTTATGCTCACTCTTGGTATTCCAAATCTACAAAATATATTCTTTATTAAAAACTTTGCAACACTTTGAGCATCACATCGAGTTAATGCAATAGCTTCTATCCATTTAGATACATAGTCTATTGCTATCAAAATATATGCATTTCTGAAAGATGGTATAAACGGTCCCATGAAATCTAATCCCCAAACGTCAAATATTTTAACTTCCAACATATATTTGAGGGACATCTCATTTCTTCTAGAAATATTGCATACATGTTGACATCAATCACAATTTTTAATATAAGCATTAACATCCATAAAAATTATAGATCAATAAAATTAGATTGTAAGATTTTATATGCAGTTTTATCAAGACCAAAATGTCCCCCATAATTAGAATTATGACATTTTTGAATAATTTCATAAGTTTCTTCTAAATGCACACATCTTCTAATGATCAGATCATTTCCTTGTTTATATAAAAATAGGTCATCCCAAAATAAGTTATGGCTTCAGATAAAAATTTCTTCCTCTCTTGGTATGCAAAACCATAAGGTATAATAAAGTTTACAATGTCAGCATACCACAGAACATGCCACTCATTAATAATGAACAATTTTTCATCAGGAAAATGTTCATTAATTTCGTCAACATCACAGAGAGATTTTTTCAGTTTCAAGCCCAGTCAGATGATTAACAATTTGATTATCAACACCCTTCCTATCTACTATTTCAAAATCAAGTTCTTACAAAAGAAGATTCATTCTTTTAAGTCTCAGTTTTGCATCCTTCTTCTTTATTAAATATTTAATAGCAGAATGATCTATATGCACCACACATTTTGTTCCAATTAAATATGATATGAATTTACCAAAGAAAAATACTATAGCCAATAACTCTTTCTCAGTTGTGGTATAATTAATTTGAGTTTAATTAAAAGTTCTACTAGCATAGTAAATCACTTTGAAAATTTTATCATATCTTTGACCTAATACAGCACTAATAGCATAATCACTAGCATCACACATTAAGTCAAAATGTTTTTCCTAGTTTGGTTAAACTATAACAGGTGCAGTGATTAATTTTTCTTTTAATGATTCAAAAACTTTTAGGCATTCATCATCAAAATCAAAATTCACATCTTTTTCTAGTAAACGACATAAAGACTTTGAAATTTTTGAAACTTCTTTAATATAAATCTTGTAGAATCCAACATTTCTCAGAAAACTTCTAATTTCTCTTACATTTGTTGGGCAAGGTAAATTACAGATAACTTGAACTTTTGAAGGATCTACCTCCATACCATTTTCTGATATACGATGTCCCAAAATAATTCCTTCTGTTACCATAAATTGGCATTTTTCCCAGTTAAGGACTAAATTAATTTCTTTACAGCATTTTAGAACTCTTGATAAATGTTCTAAACATGATTCAAATGAAATTCCGAACACTAAAAAGTCATCCATAAAAACTTCAATCCCTATTTCAATTAAATCACAAAAAATTGTCATCATACATCTCTGAAATATAGAAGGGGCATTACATAAACCAAAGGGAATTCTTCTAAAAGCAAATGTACCATAAGGACTGGTAAACGTTATTTTCTCTTAATCCTTAGGAGCAATTTTTATTTTGTGGTAACCAGTATATCCATCCAGTAAACAAAAGTATTTATGTCCAGCTAGTCTATGCAACATTTAATCTAGAATGGGTAGTGGAAAATGGTCTTTCCTTGTCCAAGGTTTAATTTTCTATAATCAATGCATATTCTCCACCCTGTAACTTGTCTTGTTGATATAATTTCATTCTTTTCATTAATAGTCACAGTAACCCCTCCTTTCTTAAGAACACAGTGAATAGGACTAACCCTTGCACTATCTGAATAGGGTAAATAATTCTAGCATCCAACCACTTTAAAATTAATTTCATAAAAACTTCTTTCATGATAGGATTTAGTCTCCTTTGAGGATCAGCCCGTGGATTGCAGTTATCTTCCATAAGGATTCTATGCATGCAAATTGAAGGACTGATTCATTTAATATCAGCTACTGTCCATTCAAAGGCTTTCTTATATTTCTTTAAAATTTCAAGCAAACTCTCTTTTTCTTTTTTAGTCAATTGAGAGGAAATTATAACCGACAAAGTTGAGGAATCACCTAAAAAGACATACTTTAAATGAGTCGAAAGCAACTTAAATCAAGTTCAGGAGGTTTTTCAATTGATGGACTAAAAGATTCATCTTTTTCAGTACTGTCCAATAATTCAAAATTTTCAAGAACATAATTTAAATCTTCTTCATGAAAATCTTCATAATATTGTAATTCCTCTTCTTGCTTGTGTTCTAATTCTTCACTTTCAGGTTTCTCTTCATAATTTGACTTGAAATGGGATTCACTCAAATATCTGATAATATCCATCTTATAACATTCATCATCTTTACCTCTTGCAAGATATTTCATTGATTTTAAAATATTTAATGTAACAGTTTAATCATTTACTTTCATCATTAATTCCCCTTTTTGCACATCTATCATCGCTCTGCCTGTGGCTAGGAAAAGTCTCCCTAAAATAATGGGTATATCTTTATCTTCCTCCATATCTAGTACAATTAAATCAACAGGAAAGATAAATTGATCTACTTTCACCAAAACATCTTCTATAGCACCTTTAGTATAGGTGATCGAATTATGCGCAAATTGCAGAGTTACAGTCGTCGGGGTTATTTCTCCTAATCCCAGTCTTTTGAATATAGATAATGGCATAAGGTTAATGCTGCACCTAAATCTCATAAAGCTTTTCCATAAAATCTATCTCTGATTGCACATGGAATTATGAAACTACTAGGATCTTAAAGCTTTTCAAGAAGTTTTTCCTGAATTATTTTACTACACTACTCACTAAGTGCAACAGTTTCATTATCTTCAAATTTCCTTTTTTTGTTAAGAATATTCTTCATAAATTTCATAAAGCTTGGCATTTGTTCTAATGCTTCAGCAAATGGAATATTAATTTTAAGCTTCTTAAATATTTCCAAGAACTTTAAAAATTGCTTACCTAACTTTTGTTGTCGAAGTCTTTGAGGAAATGGAGGTTGTGGCTTTTCTAAATTAATCTTAGGTGGAGAAACAAGTCTTTCCAAATCTTTCGAGGGTCTCTTTTGGTCCTTCAATCTCTTCCTTCTCTACTTCAATCTCTTTTTGAACTTTACCTTCCAACTCTCTTCCACTTCTCAGTTGAACTGCTCTTACTTGCTCTTTAATCTTGTCTCTTGGATTTACTTCTCTACTACTTGGAAGTGTTCGTTGGGATCTATTACTTAATGAATTGGCAATTTGTCTCAATTGATTCTCAATATTTCTGATTGTAGCTCTTTGAATTTTTAATTGATTTCCCATTTGTAACATCACTTCTTCAATAGACAACTTCTTCTCCTTAAATTATGAAGAATTGTTAAAACCTGGAGGATAGGTTGGTCTATAATTATTATTTCCTTGGTTGTTTCAGTTCCTCAATGGGTTTACTTGGTTGTTCGCTCATTGTTGATTACTACCACCCTGATTATTGGTATTCCACATAAAGTTTGGATGATTTTTTTAACATGGGTTATAATTAGAATATGGGTTATTTGGTTTACTTATGGCATTCAAAATTTCTGATGAAGTTTGAGAATCAACCATTTGGCCTAATGAATTTTCTTCAATCATGGAAATTGGCTGAGAAAAATTCATTCCAAATTGGTTTATCTTCCTTGAAATTGCAGCAACTTGATTTACTAGCATTGCAAAGCATCATTTTTATGAATGTTGGCTACCTTTTTAGGATTTAACCTTTCAGAAGGTCATTGAAAATTATTAGTAGTCATTTCTTCAATTAAAGCATAAGCATCAGCAAAATGTTTAGACATCAATGAACCACTAACAGCGGCATCGATAATATATCCAAGAGATCCAACTAATCCATTATAAAAAGTCTGAATTATTAAATAATATGGTATCGAATGATGCAAAAACTTTCTCAAGAGATCTTTAAATCGTTCTCATGCTTTATATATAGATTCACCTTCAAAGTGACAAAAATATGTGAAATTATTTCTAAGCTTCGTAGTTTTTGATGGTGGAAAATATTTAGCAAGGAATTTTTGTGCTAAATCACCCCAAGTTCTGATAGATCCAGGTGCTAACGAATTCAACCATAATGTAGCCTTATCCCTTAGTGAGAAAGAAAAAATTCTAAGTCTAATAGCATCGTCTAAAACACCATCATATTTAAAAGTAGCACACAACTCTAGAAAATTGGCAAGATGTAAATTATGATCTTTAGTTGGTGCTCCCCCAAACTGATTATTAGATAGCATTTGGATAATAGCAAGTTTTAGTTCAAATGAATTAACAGCTACAATAGGGTGTTGAATACTACTATGAAGTTCATCCACTGTAGGGTTAGCATAATCTCTTAATGGTCTAAATTCTTGATGAATTTCAACATTATGATTTTCTTAATTCGCCATTTCTTGAATAATTTTATCTTTTTCTATATTTTTAATTTTTTTATTTTTCTGATAGTTCTCTCTAATTTAAAATTGTAAGGCACAAATTCTTCAGGACCTGAACTACGTATTAACAAAAATAAAATAAAATAAAACACACTAACAAAACAAGGAAAAGAAAAAATTTTGATTTTTCTTAAACTTCCTTTAAATGATATTTTAATTAACTTCCCCAGAAATGGCGCCAAAAACTTGATCCTGAATATTTATGCTTACATTTGACACTTTATATTTATTTTCAACGATAATATCTCTTTCTTTGCAACGACACCAAAAACTTGATTCCGAAGCAAATAAGAAATCAATTTTAATTATTTTATAATATGGGATTCTACGCAAGTATACGTATTGTTTATCAAGTAATATATGTTTTTACAATTTTTACAATTTTTTATGTCATTTCACATCAAAATCTTAAATTCGATGTCTTTTGAATCAAAAGATTTAAGTTTGAAAATTTTAGAATCGATGTCATTTAGTTTTTAGGAATTTAGATTCATTGTCGATTGAATCTGATTAGATCTAGAAATTTACATTCAATTTTATTTGAATTTAAAGATTTAGATCTAATATCATTATGAGGTTTGGAAACTAGATTCAATGTCATTTGAATCTAATAATTTTAATTAAGTCCAAATTAGACTCATATAAGATCTAGTTAGACTTTAGAATCTCAGATTCGATGTCTTCTGAATCTAATGTTATGTCTAATTATGTTAGACAGATAAATATATCATAAGTTAGATTTCAGAATTTCAATGTCATTTGGATCTAGAAGTGCTGAGTCAAATTTAAATTAGACTTAGATAAATTTAATTTGAGTTAAACTTTAAATTTTTAGATTCAATGTCATTCAAATCTAAAAATATGTTAAGTCTAATATGTATTATACTTAGATAAAATCGTTCGATAATTAGATTCAATGTCATTTGAATCTAATATCTTTGAAGTAGTGGGAAAAGTTTTGAATCAAATTGATTTTAAGTCAAAATTTTGATTTTCGTTCGATGTAGTTTTTATTTAACCTAAGTTCAATTTAGGTTGAACTTAAGTTAGAGATGATGAATAAATCTTGAGTTCATGTTTATTTAAACTTAAGTTAGATTCAAAGTAGATTGAATCTAAAGTTAGGTTAACTTGAGTTCATGTCTGTTTGAACTTAAGTTAGATTGAATCTAAAATTAAGTTAACTTGAGTTCATGTCTGTTTGAACTTAAGTTAGATTCAATGCAAATTGAATCTAAAATTTGGTTAAATTGAGCTCGTGTCTGTTTGAATTTAAGTTAGATTCAATGTAGATCGAATCTAAAGTTAAGTTAACTTTAGTTCATGTCTATTTGAACTTAAGTTAGATTGAATCTAAAATTGAGTTAACTTAAGTTCATGTCTATTTGAAGTTAAGTTAGATTCAATGTAGATTGAATCTAAAGTTAGGTTAACTTGAGTTCATGTATATTTGAACTTAAGTTATATTGAATATAAAATTGAGTTAACTTGAGTTCATATATGTTTGAACTTAAGTAAGATTCAATATATATTGAATTAGGTTAACTTGAGTTCATGTCTGTTTGAACTTAAGTTAGATTCAATGTAGATTGAATCTAAAATTAAGTTAACTTGAGTTCATGTTTGTTTGAGCTTAAGTTATAAATGTTGAATTAGATTCAATATTGATTGAATCCAAAGTTGAGTTAACTTAAGTTTAATTTAAGTTGAACTAAAGTTAGATATGTTGATTAGGTTCAATGTGGGTTAAACCTAAGGTTTAAATTAACTTTGGTTCAATTTAGGTTGAACCAAAGTTAGAAATGTGGAGTTAGGTTCAATGTGGATTGAACCTAAGGTTTAAGTTAACTTGGGTTCAATTTAGGTTCAACCTAAGTTAGATATGTTGAATTAGTTTCAATGTTGTTTGAACCTAAGGTTTAAATTAACTTGGGTTCAATTTAGGTTGAACCTAAGTTACATATATTGAATTAGGTTCATTGTGGGTTGAACCTAAGATTTAAGTTTAAGCCTAGTTAAAATAGACCTAATTAAGGTTTAAGTTTTATTTAAGTAATACTCACAGGTTAATTAATTCTTATTTGATTAAACTTAATTAGAATTTAAAGACCATTCATATCTTATTTAAGTAAAACATAAGGTTTAACTAAGTCTAGTTAAAGTTAGACTTAGCTAGAATTTGAAGTTATTTAAACCTAATTTAAGTAAGGCTTAAATGTTAATTAAGTCTAATAAGTTAGACTTAATTAGAGTATAATTTTGATTAAACCTTAACTAGTTAAGTTTTAATAGTTTAATTAAGCCTAATGTGTTAGACTTAATTAGAGTTTAGGATTGATTAAACCTTATTTGGTTAAGGTTTAATAGTTTAATTAAGTCTAATGTAATAGACTTAATTATGGTTTAAGATTGATTAAACCTTAGTTGGTTAAGGTTTAATATTTTGATTAATTCTAATATGATAGACTTAATTATGGTTTAAGATTGATTAAACCTTAGTTGGTTAAGGTTTAATAGTTTAATTAATTCTAATGTGATAGACTTAATTATGGTTTAAGATTGATTAAACCTTAGTTGGTTAAGGTTTAATAGTTTAACTAAGTCAAATTTGATAGACTTAATTATAATTTAGGATTGATTAAACCTTAGTTGGTTAAGGTTTAGTAGTTTAATTAAATCTAATGTGATAGGCTTAATTAAGGTTAAGTTTAATTGGTTTAAAGGTTAATTAAACCTAAATTGGGTAAGGTTTAATTGATTAATTAGACTTAATTAGGGTTAAGTCTAATTGGTTTAAATGTTAAATAAACCTAATTTAGGTAAGGTTTAAATGATTAATTAGACTTAATTAGGGTTAAGTCTAATTAGTTTAAGGGTTAATTAAACCTGATTTGGGTAAGGTTTAATTGATTAATTAGACTTAATTAGGGTTAAGTCTAATTGGTTTAAAGGTTAATTAAACATGATTTGAGTAAGTTTTAATTGATTAATTAGATTTAATTAGAGTTAAGTCTAATTGGTTTAAAGGTTAATAAAACCTAATTTGAGTAAGTTTATTTGATTAATTAGACTTAATTAGGGTTAATTCTAATTGGTTTAAAGGTTAATTAAACCTAATTTGGGTAAGGTTTAATTTATTAATTCGACTTAACTAGGGTTAATTCTAATTAATTTGAAGGTTGATTAAGTATAATTTAGTTAAGACTTAATAGTTTAATTGGGTCTAATGGATTAGACCTAATAGGGCTTGACTTTGTATTAAATCTGATTTAATTAAGGTTTAAGTGGTTTAATTAAGTTTAGTGATATCTTAAGTTTA